>SJYX01008516.1:22446-37215 GCA_006410675.1 Oreotragus oreotragus | reverse complement strand
ACCGAGGATGAGATGGCTGGATGGCATCACGGACTCGATGGACATGAGTCTGAGTGAACTCTGGGAGATGGTGATGGATAGGGAGGCCTGGCATGCTGCGATTCATGGGGTCGCAAAGAGTCGGACACGACTGAGCGACTGAACTGAACTGAACTGAACTGATGTTCAGAATACTTATTATAAATGACTTAAATCATTTTAATTTTATTGACATTTTCTTTATTCCATTTAGATAACTTGAAATTTCCTGTTTCAATACGTTCTGAGCCTTGTATAACATTGAAGGGAAGCCGTGGAATGCTCTATCTCTACTACATTCCAAGTAAGTCCAAAATTTTGTTCTTGTAGATCAATTAAAAGGGCTCCATAAATATCAGTGATAAATGATGAAGTTCTAAATGTATGTGTATTAGTTTTCTATTGCTATGTAACAAATTATCATAATCGTAATGGCTTAAAACAATACATATTCTTTACCTCACAGTCTTTGTGTATCGGTAGTCTGGCCATGGCTTAGCTGTGTCAGCTTTAGAAGGTCTCCCCCAAGGCTGCAGTCACGATGTTGGCCAGGGTTTCTTCTGAAGGCTCAACTAGGAAAGAACCCACTTCTAAGCTCAGGTGGTTGTTGACAGTGTTCAATTTCTGTCTGGCTGTTGGCCAGCTTTCAGTTCCTTGCTCTCTGGGCCTTTGCAACATAGCTTCTTGTGTCCTTGAAATTAACAAGGGGGACAGTTAGCTAACAAGATAGAAATCACAGTCTTCTATAGCCCAGTGATGAAAGTGCCACCCTATTATCTTTGCTATTTTCTATTTTTTAGAATCAAGTCACTAGGCTTGCTCACACTCATGCAGAGGGATTATATAATGGCATGGTAAAAATGGAAACAATTTGAAACTTCTAACCATCTACTACCTATATCCTATGTCAGTTATTAGCTATTCGGCTGATAAGTAAAGTTGGGTTTTCATGAGTCAAAGATTTGTATATGAGCAATCCAGGACTTCTTTTTTCCCTAAAGGTGAACTTTAAAAAAAAAATACAGTGATGATGATATGAAAAGAAGCAATGCTTTTTGCTTTGTTTTGTGTTGTTTCTTCTTTTTCCTCCTTATGATTTTGTTTGCTATCATCTTAGTAAAAGTTAATTGGATGATGGTGATAGCATTGAGCTGGATCTAAGGCTCCATGAAAATACACAAAACTTTCTTCCTGGGACTTCGCTGGTGGTCCAGAGGTTAAGAATCTGCCTGCCAATGCAGGAGACACAGGTGTGATCTCTGGTTGGTCAGACAAGATCCCACAAGCCACCGTGAAACTAAGTCTGTGCACCACAACTACTCAATCTGTGCTCTAGAGCTTGTGAACCCGTATGCCTCTAGGGCCCATGCTCTGCAACAAGAGAAGCCACCGCAGTGAGAAACCCCTGCTTGCCACAACTAGAAGAAAACCGCGTGCAGCAGTGAAGACACAGCATAGCCAAAAAAATCCCCCCAAACCAACTTTCATCCTTTCCTACCAGTCAGTTGTGGCCTGTAAAGATCCCAGGAAACTTCAGTTGTAATCATCGTTATTGTCATTATTGTTTTTCATCATCACCATTATCATTTACATCCTAGCTTATATTTATAGGAGTTTATACTTTAAAAAAGTGCTTTTATATAAATAAGCTTAAGAAACATTTATTCCTGAGTTTAGTTCTCCAGCTTATAGGAAAAAGGGTAGTTGAGAATCCAGAAATGATAGACAATAAACTTATGTTTTAATTTTCCTGCATCTAATCATTTAACCTGTAACCTGACACTTTGTTTCTGCATTTATTCATTTAAAAATACTGAGTAATTGTGTAGTTTATTTCCAATATTATGGTTTGTACTGTAAATTCATTGATAAATAAGACATTCTCTTGACCTTCAAGAATCTCTCAGTGCAGTAGGAGAGACAGAGCTGTAGATAATATTACCATAAATGAAATGATAGCAATAAGGCTTAGTGGTAGCACAGAGGAAAGAATAATGAACTGTTTGCTCTACTTTCTTAGCCAAGGGTGAAAGCAATAATCTAAACTTATTTTTTTACTGAAGTGTAGTTGATTTACAATATTATAGTAATTTCAGGTGTACAACATAGTGTTTCATACTTTTATAGATTATAATTCATTTAAAGTTATTACAAAGTAATAGCTATATTTCCCTGTGCTGTATGGTATATCCTTGTTGCTTATTTTACACATAGTAGCATGTATCCTTTAATTCCCTGCTGCTGCTGCTAAGTCACTTCAGTCGTGTCCAGCTCTGTGCGACCCCATAGACAGCAGCCCACCAGGCTCCCCTGTCCCTGGGATTCTCCAGGCAAGAACACTGGAGTGGGTTACCATGTCCTTCTCCAATGCATGAAAGTGAAAAGTGAAAGTGAAGTCGCTCAGTCGTGTCTGACTCTTAGCGACCCCATGGACTGCAGCCCACCAGGCTCCTCCATCCATGGGATTCTCCAGGCAAGAGTACTGGAGTNTGGCATAAAGATGGATAAATCAGCCAGTAGAACAGAATAAAGAGCCCAGAAATAAATCTTTGTCTATACAGTCAAATGACCTTCAATGGGACAGGATGTCCACGTGTAAAAGAATGAAACTAGATCCATACCTTATACCACAGACAAAAATTAAAAATGGATTAAAGAACTAAATGCAAAACTTAGAACTATAAAACTCCCAGAAGAAAATGTAGAAGCAAAACTTCATTACTTTGGACTTGGCAATGATTTTTTGGATAAGATGCCAAAAACATAAGCAACAAAAGCAATAATAGAAAAATGGGATAATCTTAAAAACCTCTGTGCCCCAAAAGACACAGTCAATAGGCTGAAAAGGTATCCTATGAATGGGAGGAACTATTTGCAAATAATATTTCTGACAAGGGGTATTAATAGTCAGAATATGTAAAGTACTGTTGTTGTTGTTGTTGTTTAGTTAGTCAGTTGTATCTGACTCTGCATCCCCATGGACTGTAGCCCGCCAGGCTCCTCAGTCCATGGAATTCTCCAGGGAAGAATACTAGAGTGGATTGCCATTTCCTTCTCCAGGGAATCTTCCCAACCCATGCACTGAAAATGCATCTCCTGCATTGCAGGTGGATTCAAGTCAGTTGTATCTGACTCTGCATCCCCATGGACTGTAGCCCGCCAGGCTCCTCAGTCCATGGAATTCTCCAGGGAAGAATACTAGAGTGGATTGCCATTTCCTTCTCCAGGGAATCTTCCCAACCCATGCACTGAAAATGCATCTCCTGCATTGCAGGTGGATTCTTTACCACTGAGCTACCTAGGAAACCCATATAAAATACTCCCTCCTACAGTTCAACAATGAAAACTCCATCAATCTGATTTAAAAATCGGCAAAGGATTTGAATATTTCTCTAAAGATGACATACAAATAGCCACAAGCATATGAAAAGATGTTCAACGTCATTACATCAGAGAATGTAAGTCAAAACCACAATGAGATAACACCTCACACCCACTAGGATGGCTACTACCAAAAAAATGTGTTATTTGTGAATGTGAAGAAACTGGAATCCTATTGCACTTTTCGTGGAATTATAAAATGGTAACAACTACTATGGAAAAAAGTAAAGAAGTTCCTAAAAATTTAAACAAAGAACTATCATATAATCCAGCAATCCTGCTTCTGGGTATGTATCCAAAAGAAATGAAAGCAGAGTCTCAAAGAGAATATTTGCACACCTACATTCAGAGCAACATTATTCATAATAGTCAAGAGGTGAAAGCAACTCAGATGTTCAGTGGATGAATGGAGAAGCAAAATGTGGTATGTACATACAAAGAAATGTGATTCAACTTTAAAAAGGAAGGAAATCCTGCCAGGTGCTATAACGTGAATGAACCTTGAGACATGCTATGTGAAATAAACCCATCACAAAAAGACAAATGCTATATGATTCCATTTATATGATGTATCTAAAGTAACTAAAATCCAGGGAATTGGTGATTACCAGGAATTTGGCAAAGGGAAAAAGAGAATTATTTAATGTGTGTATTTTCAGTTGTGTAAGATGAAAAAGTTCTGAAGAGCTGTTTCACAACAATGTGAATATACCCAACTGTACACTTAAAAGTGTTTAAGATGGTAAGTTTTATGTTTTGTGTCTTATACCACAATAAAAATTTTTAATCAAAACATTAAAAATTTTGTGGCTTATAAATATATATGCAATTGCAAAAATAGTAAAACTAGTATTTATTTAGTACATTGTAATTTAAAACATTGGAAACAGTGTTAGTATTCTACTTCTTTGTAAAAGATGTTTAAGCTGCAGGCAGACATATACAGTATGATACATTAAGAAAAGTAAAAGAAAAAAATCTACCAACTATACAGTATGCTTTTTACAGGGAAATATATTTATTTGTTTAAGTTTTTATTTAATTTGTTGCAATATCACTTCTGTTTTATGTTTTGGTTTTTTGGTTGCAAGGTATATGGAATATTATTTCTCCAACCAGGGACTGAACCCGCATCCCCTGCATTCGAAGGTGAAATCTTATTCACTGGACCACCAGGGAAGTCCCAGGGATGTATATTTATATACAGAGACATTAGATAAAAACTGGAAGGATATACATCAGATTGATCACAGTAACCATTGTTGGGCAAAAGAAAATGNCCCAGTCAAAAGCAGTGAAAATTAGAAACAGTATGGCAATCATTATGGATAATGTTTGAAGTAAATCATGGCACTGTTTATATATATTATACAGCATTTTAAAAGAATGGGATTGATATAGCTATAGACGTTCCAATATGGATAAATCTCCAAAAAATATTAATGAATTAAGTTAAGCTGCAAAATTTATCCTGAAATTATATGGTATATTAACAGTTCCTGAGTAGCCAAAATAATTTTGAAATAGAACAAAATTGGAGGACTCCACACTTCCTTATTTCTAAATGATTTATAAAGCTATATAATAAAAACAGTGTGGTACTGGCATAAAGATGGATAAATCAGCCAGTAGAACAGAATAAAGAGCCCAGAAATAAATCTTTGTCTATACAGTCAAATGACCTTAAATGAGGATGCCAAAACTACTTAATGAGGAAAGGACAGGATGTCCACGTGTAAAAGAATGAAACTAGATCCATACCTTATACCACAGACAAAAATTAAAAATGGATTAAAGAATTAAATGCAAAACTTAGAACTATAAAACTCCCAGAAGAAAACGTAGAAGCAAAACTTCATTACTTTGGACTTGGCAATGATTTTTTTGATAAGATGTCAAAAACATAAGCAACAAAATCAATAATAAAAAAAATGGGATAATCTTAAAAACCTTTGTGCACCAAAAGACACAGTCAATAGGCTGAAAAGGTATCCTATGAATGGGAGGTACTATTTGCAAATAATATTTCTGACAAGGGGTTAGTAGTCAGAATATGTAAAGTACTGTTGTTGTTTAGTTAGTCAGTTGTATCTGACTCTGCATCCCCATGGACTGTAGCCCAATGCACCAAAAGACACAGTCAATAGGCTGAAAAGGTATCCTATGAATGGGAGGTACTATTTGCAAATAATATTTCTGACAAGGGGTTAGTAGTCAGAATATGTAAAGTACTGTTGTTGTTTAGTTAGTCAGTTGTATCTGACTCTGCATCCCCATGGACTGTAGCCCACCAGGCTCCTCAGTCCATGGAATTCTCCAGGGAAGAATACTAGAGTGGATTGCCATTTCCTTCTCCAGGGAATCTTCCCGACCCATGCACTGAAAATGCATCTCCTGCATTGCAGGTGGATTCTTTACCACTGAGCTACCTGGGAAACCCATAAAAAATACTCCCTCCTACAGTTCAACAACAAAAACTCCATCAATCTGATTTAAAAATGGGCAAAGGATTTGAATATTTCCCTAAAGATGACATACAAATAGCCACAAGCATATGAAAAGATGTTCAACGTCATTACATCAGAGAATGTAAGTCAAAACCACAATGAGATAACACCTCACACCCACTAGGATGGCTACTACCAAAAAAATGTGNCTAAAGATGACATACAAATAGCCACAAGCATATGAAAAGATGTTCAACGTCATTACATCAGAGAATGTAAGTCAAAACCACAATGAGATAACACCTCACACCCACTAGGATGGCTACTACCAAAAAAATGTGTTATTTGTGAATGTGAAGAAACTGGAATCCTATTGCACTTTTCGTGGAATTATAAAATGGTAACAACTACTATGGAAAAAAGTAAAGAAGTTCCTAAAAATTTAAACAAAGAACTATCATATAATCCAGCAATCCTGCTTCTGGGTATGTATCCAAAAGAAATGAAAGCAGAGTCTCAAAGAGAATATTTGCACACCTACATTCAGAGCAACATTATTCATAATAGTCAAGAGGTGAAAGCAACTCAGATGTTCAGTGGATGAATGGAGAAGCAAAATGTGGTATGTACATACAAAGAAATGTGATTCAACTTTAAAAAGGAAGGAAATCCTGCCAGGTGCTATAACGTGAATGAACCTTGAGACATGCTATGTGAAATAAACCCATCACAAAAAGACAAATGCTATATGATTCCATTTATATGATGTATCTAAAGTAACTAAAATCCAGGGAATTGGTGATTACCAGGAATTTGGCAAAGGGAAAAAGAGAATTATTTAATGTGTGTATTTTCAGTTGTGTAAGATGAAAAAGTTCTGAAGAGCTGTTTCACAACAATGTGAATATACCCAACTGTACACTTAAAAGTGTTTAAGATGGTAAGTTTTATGTTTTGTGTCTTATACCACAATAAAAATTTTTAATCAAAACATTAAAAATTTTGTGGCTTATAAATATATATGCAATTGCAAAAATAGTAAAACTAGTATTTATTTAGTACATTGTAATTTAAAACATTGGAAACAGTGTTAGTATTCTACTTCTTTGTAAAAGATGTTTAAGCTGCAGGCAGACATATACAGTATGATACATTAAGAAAAGTAAAAGAAAAAAATCTACCAACTATACAGTATGCTTTTTACAGGGAAATATATTTATTTGTTTAAGTTTTTATTTAATTTGTTGCAATATCACTTCTGTTTTATGTTTTGGTTTTTTGGTTGCAAGGTATATGGAATATTATTTCTCCAACCAGGGACTGAACCCGCATCCCCTGCATTCGAAGGTGAAATCTTATTCACTGGACCACCAGGGAAGTCCCAGGGATGTATATTTATATACAGAGACATTAGATAAAAACTGGAAGGATATACATCAGATTGATCACAGTAACCATTGTTGGGCAAAAGAAAATGGGTCCAGATTATGGGTGATGGTTCAGTTCAGTTCAATTGCTCAGTTGTGTCCAACTCTTTGTGATCCCATGGACTTCAGCACACCAGACTTCCCTGTCCATCAGGAACTCCTGGATCTTGTTCAAACTCATGTCCATTGAGTTGGTGATCCCAGCCAACCATCTCATCCTCTGTCATCCCCTTCTCCTCCTGCCTTCAAAATCTTTCCCAACATCAGGGTCTTTTCCAATGAGTTAGTTCTTCACATCAGGTGGAGCTTCAGCTTTAGCATCAGTCCTTTCAGTGAATATTCAGGACTGATTTCCTTTAGGATTGACTGGTTGGATCTCCTTGCAGTCCAAAGGACTCTCAAGGGTCTTCTCCAAAACCACAGTTCAAAAGCATAATTCTTCAGCACTCAGCTTTCTTCACATTCAACTCTCACATCCATACATGACTACTGGAAAAACCATAGCTTTGACTAAATAGACCTTCCTTTGTTGGCAAAGTAATGTCTCTGCTTTTTAATATGCTGTCTAGGTTGGTCATAACTTTTCTTCCAAGGAATGAGTGTCTTTTACTTTCATGGCTGCAGTCACCATCTAAAGTGATTTTGGAGCCTGAGAAAAGAAATTCTGTCACTGTGTCCCCATCTGTTTGCTATGAGGTGATGGGACCAGATACCATGATCTTCGTTTTTTGAATGTTGAGTTTTAAGCCAGCTTTTTCATTCTCCTCTTTCACCTTCATCAAGAGGCTCTTTAGTTCCTCTTTGCTTTCTGCCATAAGGGTGGTATCATCTGCATATCTGAGGTTATTGATATTTCTCCTGGCAATCTAGATTCCAGCTTGTGCTTCATGCAGTCCAGGATTTCACATAATGTACTCTGCATATAAGTTAAATAAGCAGGGTGACAATATACAACCTTGATGTACTCCTTTCCCAGTTTAGAACCAGTCCATTGTTCCATGTCCAGTCCTGTTGTTTCTTGACCTGCATACAGATTTCTCAGGAGGCAGGTAAGGTGGTCTGGCATTTCCATCTCTTTAAGAATGTTTCACAGTTTGTTGTGATCCACATAAAAGGGTGCTTCAAGTTTTTTTAATGAATTCATGAATTACATATATTAAAAAGCCTATAAAGATATAAAACAATGTTCACGTTCACTTATAAGGAAAACTGAAGTTAAAACTGTTGCAGAAAGGGGGACTCCTTCCAGGGCCTGAAACTGGGCTCTTGTCCAACATTCAGAAATGAATTGTCCAAAGAGACACATGTGCTGACAAAGCAAGAGATTTTATTGGGAAAGGGCGCCAGGGCAGAGAGCAGTAGGTTAAGGGAACCCAGGAGAACTGTTGTTAGGGTAGGCACACTGATTGAAACCACCCACCCTGTCCAGGCACTATAGTAACCATTTGCATGAGTTGTTTTAAGTCAGGAGATCCTGGTAAGGAACACAGAACTAATAAGCCACTACCAACCGGAAGAGTTCAGGAAGGGTCAAAAGGAGACAGCACATGTTCCACCACCTCCCAGAATCCTTCTTGCTGACATCCATCCTGGCTGATCAAGGCATGCACCACCAGGAAGACCTCTGAGTCTGAATGAATGGCTAAAGACAACTCGGAAACTAATTCCATCACCATAAAATCCAAGACTGCGAGCCATGTGGCAGAGCAGTTCTGGTTTCCCTTACCCTACTGCTCTCTGCCCTGGTGCCCCTTCCCAATAAAATCCCTTGCTTTGTCAGCACACGTGTCTTCTTGGACAGTTCATTTCCTAGTCTTAGACAAGAGCCCAGTTTCGGGCCTGGGAGGGGTCTCTGTTCCTACAATAAAACTGTATTGAGATACTATTTCTCCTTTTTTTAGGTTGTCAAAGATTCAAAAGCTTGATGATATATTCTGTTAGTGAGGCTAGGAGGAAACGCTGCTGGGAAGGCAAATGATACCAAGCTTACAAAAGGGAATTTGTCAATATCTAACAAACCCAGCAGGCGCTTCCCTGGTGGCTCAGTGGTAAAGAATCAACCTGCCGATGCAAGAGATGTAGGTTCGATCCCTGGGTCAGGAAGATCCTCTGGAGGAGGAAATGACAACCCACTCTAGTATTCTTACCTGGGAAATCCCAAAGACAGGCAGGCTACAGTCCACGGGTTTGAAAAGAGTCAGATATGACTTAGCAACGGAGCACAGGAGAAACACACCCAGCCATCTACTTCTGGAAATTCAATATAAACATGTCTCCAATAATACAAGAATAAATGCACAAGATGATTCGTTGCAGCATTCTTTGTAATTGGAAAATATTGGAAACAACCTCAATAACCAAACATAGAAGACTGGTTGAATAAATGTTGGTATATACACATGACGGAATTCTATGAGAGGGATTTCTATGAACTGAAAGGAAGGGATTTGCTGGATATATTAAGTGTAAAAAGCAAGCTGCAACTGAGCTCGTGTGCCACAACTACTGAGCTTGTGTGCTACAATTGCTAAAGCCCAGGCCCCTAGAGCCGGTGCTCCACAACAAGAGAAGCTACTGCAATGAGAAGCCTGTAACAAAGAGTAGCCCCCACTCACCACAGCTAGAGGAAATCCAGGTGCAGCAAGGAAGACCCAGGGCAACCCAAAGTTTAAAAAGAAGCAAGTTCCTAAGCATATGGAGAGTATGCTTGATGCACAGGAAAACCTAAAACATGATTTACTCTCTTAAAGAATTGTATCGTTTCTAATTTTAACTTGAGTATTAAATGTTCTTATGCATAGAGAGTTTATAGAATATGGATCAAAATTAGAGATGAACCCAAACCCTCACTTTCCGTTTTAAAGTAAAGTTTTATTCATAGAGAATAGCAGAATGTTAAGAATGTAAGAGAAATTTTTCAAGCTGACAATCCACTGAGTGCAAGACAGCTGAAATACAGGAGACAGAAGCCATTTCTTCTTTTTTGTTAAAAGTAAGTTAATGTGGTTAATTCATGACTGCTTAAATGGAGTAATTTGCAAAGAGGGGGAAAAAGTGGTCATCTTTGCATTTTTAAAGGAGAATTACAAGGCATTGGGGTTTCCCTGGTAGCTCAGCAGTAAAGAATCCGCCTGCCAAGGCAGAGTTGCATAAGTCTATGAGTGTCTCAGCTTTGGATTGTCCCTGAACAAGCTCTTATATGCTCGTTGCCCTCTACCCAGACACGTCTCTTCATCTTTCTAAGAAGAGTACTGTCTGGTGATCTTTGTTCCCTAATAACTGCTATCAGGAATAGACATGATTCTCCATTCATTCAAAATATCTGTCCTGAGTTCCATTCAGTGCCAAGTGCTGTGCATGGAGAATAAAAATAGAAAACACTTCCCTGGCTGCCATGCCTTCACAGGTCTTGTCAGTTCAGAAATTAGAGAGGATAAAAATGAATCAAGCAAAGATCAAATGGGAAAGGGTGGCTTGATGCACTAACACCACCTAAAAATAAAAATCCCTCGGGGAACAACAGGTGAAAATGAAAACAAATAAAAACACAAAGGCTACAAAAAATGCCGATGGCAAGAGTAAAGAGACTGTTCCTTTCTATTTGTAGCACAGTGACTCAAAATTAAACAGACACTTGCATTTCTAGGTCTATTATTCAGAATGTGTTATCCAAGTGTGAATAAATTAATGAGAAACTTTAAAAGCCTTTAGCTCTTATCTTATGCTAGGGTCCCAGCGAAAAACTTGACGCATTTGAATTAGGGTAATTTAGTAAAGAAACAGTTTACAGAGGCCCAGGTGTGGGGAGACCATGGAGATTAGTGCAGGACTCCAGGGCTAGAAGAAGATGGGCTCTGTTGCAGCTCTAAGTCAAGGGTAGGGGACCAGGGACAGGAACTGGGGGACAGAGTTCTGTCTGATGGAAGCTGAGATTCCCCTACATCCTTTCTGCAGCGTGAGACTAGCCAGAAGTAACCCCACAGGAAGGGGCTGCACCCTGCTACCTCCCTCAGATCCCAGTGGGGCTCCCTGATGGCTGAACACAGAGGAACCAAAAAGCGAGGAAGCAAGCTGTCTTCATCCTTACAGGTCAGCTCCCAGGGCACAGAGGAGGGTGGAGAAGGGAGGGGTGAGCGGAAGATGTCCAGAACAACTCCATGATAGGAACTTGAATGTCAGCGTTGACAAAGACAGGGATCACCTTCCCAGCCAACGTCTGACAAAATCCTATTAATAGAACGGGTCATTTCATGGTTACTGAATTTGGATGACACACCTTGCCAGAACATCCACCAAAACTTCTGCCATGTATTAGGGGCACAATTCCCTAGTCAGTAAGGCAGTGTGATTTAAAGAAAAAGGATGCACAGACTCCATTTAACAGTCATGAATTAACCACATTAACTTGCATCACTTTTTTATCCTAATTTCGGAACCGACAAGCCTGTGAAGATGTGGCAGCCAAGGAAGTGTTTTCTATTTGTATCTTCCATGAACATGAGAGAAAAACCACTTCCATACTAACAATAAACGGGAAGCTCTCCTGAATGTATTTTTGATACTGTATGATCAATAATAAAGACCAGGAAACCCTTACTAAGAAAGTCAGGCTGTGTCGGACTCTTTCCTCTGTTCATGGAATTCTCCAGGCAAGAATATTGGAGTGGGTAGCCATTCCCTTCTCCAGGGGATCTTCCCAGCCAAGATATGGAACCCAGGTCTCTTGCATTGCTAGCAGATTCTTCATCACCTGAATCATCAGGGAAGCCTGTTCTTAAAGAAAGCTTTGCTAAATTGTGACGAGCAAGTTACGAATTTGCCTTCATAACCCTTAACTTTTTCTTTCAGCAATCTTCTGTCTCCTTTCCTACATGGCTGTTTGTGGGTTTGTTGTGTGTTAGAAATTCACGGCCTTTTGGGGTTGGTGAGCATGTTTCCTGACCCATTCATCCTGTGGGGATTTTCTATGTGAAAAGATTCTGTTCTAATTTAATGGAAGAACCAGGTTCCTCCCCCAGTTTCCATCCTTAAGGAGCCCCCTGGAACGACAGCACAGAATCAGAGGGCTCAAACAACATCATCTGGCTTCTTTTTTTTTTTTTTTGAGATAAGCACTGTTTTGTTTTGTTTTTAATTTAAATGAGTATCCACTGTCTATGACCACGCATTGTATTTTTATTTTTTATGTTGTAAGTTTTTATGTTGAAGTATAGTTGATTTACTATGTTGTGCCAATTTCTTCTATATAGCCAAGTGATTCAGTCATACATATGTATATTCTTTTTCATATTCTTCTCCGTTATGGTTTGTCACGGGATATTGGATATAGTTCCCTGTGCTATACAGTAGGATCTTACTGTTTATCCATCCTGTATATGATAGTTTGCTGCTGCTAATCCCAAACTGCCGATGCTTCCTCCCATCTCCCCACCCCTTTGGCAAGTTTGCTCTCTCTATATGAATCTACTTTTGTTTTGTAGCTTTGCTGATTCGTATTGTAGCTCAGATTCCACCTGTAAGTGATATCATATGGCATTTGTCATTCCCTTTCTGACTTACTTTGCTTAGTTCGATCATCTCTAGGCCCATCCATGTTGATGCAAATGGCATTATTTTGTTCTTTCTATAGCTGAGTAGTATTCCATTGTATATATGTAACACATCATCTTTTTCCATTTACCTGCCAATAGACATTTAGGTTGTTCCCACGTCTTGGCCGTTGTGAATAGTGCTGCTCTGAACATAGAGAGGGGTACACGTGTGTTTTTGAATTATACTTTTGCCTGGATGTACATATGCTCAGGAGTGGGACTGCTGGATCATATGGTAGCTTTGTTTTTAGTTTTCTGAGGAACCTCTATACTGATTTCCACTGTGGCTGTACCAACTTACATTCCCACCAACAGTGTAGGAGGCTTCCCTTTTCTCCTCCCCTTCTCCAGCATTGCTATTTGTAAACATTTTAATGATGGCCATTCTGACCGGTGTGAGGCGGTATCTCACTGAAGTTTTGATTTTGACCATGCATTTAAAAATACTCACGATTGCTTATATATCATGACTTAAACAAGTCTAGATGTGTTAGTTGTATTTTACCATTTGACTTCTCCACAGAGCCAAAGAGGCAAGTCAAACAGTCTGCCCTCACAAGTGCTGTTGGCCCCATAGCTTACGCGTGAGCACAGAGCTGACCAGGCGCCTTTCTCCGCTAGAAATAGTAGAGAGACTCAGTGTGTTGTGACTGAAGGACGAACTATCTCAGCGGATCAAATTGCTGGCCTCGTTTTGAAAACCAGGTAAAGCATCGTGCTGGGTAACACAATCTTTGTGCACAAGACACAAGAGGAAAGCTTTCTGCTACCTGAGTCCAATGACAGAACTGGTAAATAAACGTTGGGAGTACTGGTCAGGCCTGGCTGTGCGTCCTGGCTCAGACACTAACTGTGTGACAAATGCCTCCATTTTCAACTCTGAAATACAGCTGATAATAATATTGACCAGCTTAGGTGGTGGTGAAGAGTAACAAAGCAGCGCATGTAAAGTGCCCTTGTTTGGGATGCAGTAATCTTCCCACAAATGATCGCTGTGAGAATGGCTATGATAATCAAGTCAACCAATATATTGAGTCAGAGTCAAGTCCATTTTAAATCTCAGGCATCTTTCCCATTTGCTCCCTTTCTTCTATTCTCATGCTGCTACTTAGACCAGGCTTAAACACCTCTCTCTGCTTAACTGGTCTTTCTGCTTCTAGACTTGACCCCTCTTACCTGTCCGGTACTCTGCAGCCTCAGGTTATTTTGTTCTTATGCTCTTCCTACTTACTGCATCTTTCAGTGTAGTTCTAATTCTCCATTTGTCTTATCCACTTTTCTAGCTCTTTTTTCTTTCTCCCTCCCTTCCTTCCTTCTTGCTTGTGAAATACAGCACACACGCAGAAAAATGTATAAAATCTGTACACAGTTTAAGGAATGCTCATCAATTACTGTCTAGGTCACAAAATTCAATGCTGTTGCTCTCCAGCACCCTCCACACTCCCATGAGCCCTTCCCTGGTTACAAAACCCACCCTCTCTCCAAGAAAGAACCACTATCCTGATTTCTGTGATAATGTTTTTGCTTTTCTTTTTAGCTTTGCCACCTATGTATGAATCACTAGACCATATACCTCACACTATTGAATCCAGTGTTTGAGAATATCTGAAGTGGAGATGTGCTTATAATGATGCCCTGGCAAGGTTTAATTGGCAGCACTTTTTTTTTTCTTTCCTAGGAGAAGAAATATAAAATATAAATACAAAAGTATAAAGTAATGGTGCGTACTACCATCAGTGGCACCTTAGATTTGATGTAGACTAGTTTTGCTTATTTTTGAAGCATATGATTGAAATTATACAGTGTGTGATCTTTTTCATTTTTATTATTTTTTGTTGGAATGATATAGTTGCTTTACAATGCTGTGTTAGTTTCTACTGTACAACATTGTGAATGAGTCACAGA
>SJYX01008515.1:197546-267175 GCA_006410675.1 Oreotragus oreotragus | reverse complement strand
CTGTTTCCCCATCTATCTGCCATGAGGTGATGGGACCAGATGCCATGATCTTAGTTTTCTCAATATTGAGCTTTAAGCCAACTTTTTTACTCTCCTCTTTCACTTTCATCAAAAGGTTCTTTAGTTCTTTACTTTCTGCCGTAAGAGTAGTGTCATCTGCATATCTGAGGTTACTGATATTGCTCCCGGCAATCTTGATTCCAGCTTGTGCTTCTTCTAGCCCAGCGTTTCTCATGATGTACTCTGCATATAAGTTAAATAAGCAGGGAGACAATATACAGCCTCGACATACTCCTTTTCCTATTTGGAACCAGTCTGTTGTTCCATGTCTACTTCTAACTGTTGCTTCCTGACCTGCATACAGATTTCTCAAGAGGCAGGTCAGGTGGTCTGGTATTCCCATCTCTCTCAGAATTTTCCACAGTTTATTGTGATCCACACCGTCAAAGGCTTTGGCATAGTCAATAAAGCAGAAATAGATGTTTTTCTGGAATTCTCTTGCTTTTTCCATGATCCAGCGGATGTTGGCAATTTGATCTCTGGTTCCTCTGCCTTTTCTAAAACCAGCTTGAACATCAGGAAGTTCACAGTTCACATATTGCTGAAGCCTGGCTTGGAGAATTTTGAGCACTACTTTACTAGCATGTGAGATGAGTGCAATTATGCGGTAGTTTGAGCATTCTTTGACATTGCCTTTCTTTGGGATTGGAATGAAAACTGATCTTTTCCAGTCCTGTGGCCACTGCTGAGTTTTCCAAATTCATATCAATACCTAAAATAGTAACATTTTGCCAAACTGTGTTGGTTTTTGTCTCTTTCCACTAGAATGTAAACTTCGAGAAGGCAGGGATTCTTTTGCCTGTTTTTCACACTGTTTTATTCTTAATGCCTAGAACAGCAATTCCTGGTGTGGTCTGTAGGCCTCTGTGGATCACTGAGGCTCTTTTAGGGGGTACCAAGGTCAAGACCATTTTCATAATTACACTAAGAAACATGCCTTTTTCACTGTACTGACGTTTACACTGGTAGTGCCAAAGCTCTGGTGGGTAGAAGAGCTGGTGCTTCAGCACAGAGCAAAGCAGGGGCACCGAACTACATCACGGTCTTTAAAAAGAATTCAGTTTCACTCAGGAATGTCCCCGAACACTTGCTTCCTCAATCTTGACCCCTGTGTACATGTCTTTGTGAGGAAACGAGAAGTACGCATAGGGTATACCTGCTGTTCTCTGCAGTGTGACGCTGTCTTGAGGAAAAGTACACATGAGATCATACAAGTTGTGAGCTGGACTAGCTGTAATTTTCATAGACACCATTTCACTGGAAAGAATGACTAACAAACTATTCAGACTTCGGTATTAGGCATCTATTTCTTCAAAATGAACAATGTGAGCTTGTCACTTTGAGGAGAAAAGTACACGTGAGATCATACAAGTTGTGACCTGGACTAGCTGTAATTTTCATAGACACCATTTCACTGGAAAGAATGACTAACAAACTATTCAGACTTCGGGATTAGGCATCTATTTCTTCAAAATGAACAATGTGAGCTTGTCACTTTGAGGAAAATAACACAAAAGAGTCATAAAAATCCAAGCCTTCAAATGAAAATGAGAGTTTGGGGAAATTGGTGTTAATATTTAAAGATTTCTGTGATGAGATCAAGGGATATTAAAGACTGTGATTTGTTAATACATTGTACAATGAAATCAAGCATGTTATCTGCTGATACTTTTTTAAGTTGTCTTTATACTTAGAAATGTCTCTTAATAGTAGGCTTCCCTGGTGGCTCAGATGGTAAAGAATCTGCCTGCAATGCAGGAGACCCGTGTTCAATCCCTGGGCTGGGAAGATCCCCTGGAGAAGGAAATGGTAACCCACTTCAGTATTCTTGCCAGGAGAATCCCAAGGACAGAGGAGCCTGGCAGGCTATAGTCCATGGGGTCACAAAGAGTCGGACACAATTGAGCGACCCTCACTCACTCACTCACAATGAAATGGGTTAACTTTTGGAAGATTTGTATAACTCAATGAGCAAATATTTTTGAAAAGACAAATGCGTGTCTTTTCCAAATCTCACACAGGTAAAAGATCCAATCAACGCACAAGACAGGACAGCAGATTCTAATGTAACAAGAATCCATAATGTTCACTGACATGGTTTCAGAGTCGTATCAAAGAATATCTATACCTATTTGAAAAGATTATTAAAATACTCCCCTTTTCAATTACATATCTGTTATGAGGCCAGATTTTCTTAATACACTCCATATTACAACAGATGATAGCAGGTATGGGCTTTCTACTTTTAAGCTAGAGATCAAAAAACTGTAAAAATGTAAAAGAATGCCATTCTTCTCACTATCTTAAAAATAGTTTTTTTTTCGTAAAATTTTATTTATGCTAACATGTAATATACTCTTATTTTTAAACCAAAAGATAATTTTTGTTTTATTTTCAAATACAGTAAATGGGAATATATATAACCCACATAAACAAATGCTCCTCAATAATGTTTAAGTATGTAAATGGGTCCTGAGATTAAAAAGTCTGAGAACCACTGGTTAAAACTACAACTAGTAAATAGTAGTAAGTTTTGTTGCCCTGAATACTTAACAACGTGCTGGGCTCTTGTTAAATACTTTCACATTTATTTATGCCTCCCAACCACCTTATAAAGTAAGTATTATTGCTATCATCATTTGATAGGTGAGAACACTAGTACTTGAAAAAGATCAAGGCTGTTGTTTAAAGTCACAAGTAGCAGTCACTATTAGGTGACTTCAGATTTCACGTTCCTAACCATTACTGACACTGAAACAGCAGCATGCTGGGTTGGAAACAAGGCCAACAGTGCAAAGCCCGTGACAACTTTAAAAATATCAAAGCATAAGCAGCAGCCAAAATACACAGCCAAATTTGTGGGGACTGAAGAAAGGCAATCCAAGGAGGTTCATATGAGTAGAAGAAAGACCAGAATAACTTTTCAGAGGCAGAATCAGATGTTTGAGAAAGTATAGCTCACAAGATTACAACCACCACCACTAGGCTGAACAACAGACAATGAACACTCTAAAGACGTCTATTCAGCTTTGAGACCAGCTTCCAAGGATGGCACAGACAAGCTGCTATCCCGCTATGGTCAGGTTCATTCGTGATGCTGTCGAAGTCTTCTTGCTGCAGTTGATCTCCTTGTTATCTCAAGCTTGACTATAACTTTCAGTGAAATGTTTCAGATACTCATTGAATCTACCCACCTCAAGAAACGCCTCCTCTGCTGCCCACCGTAGGGTGATATCCTGAAGCTTCATCACTCTGACTGGATTAGTGACAAGAAGGGCATTTAATGTCTGCATTTTACAAAGGAGTCCTGTAAGGTCAAGAACAGTAATTCCTTTCCAACTTCAAACTGTCCTAAGCTAAAAATTCCTGATAGAATATGCAGATATACATTCCACAGTCTTGAAGCTTCTACATCTTGTCATATTTAAACCATGATTCACTGACTCGGCAGGGAGAGAAGAAGGAGATGAAGTGGGTGGCAGAGCAGTAAGCCTAGTTCTAGCAAAGCACCATTTAGACAAATACCAGAAGTGAGAGTGCAGGAAGTAAAGTGAGATCTCAGAACCACATTCTCACTCTATTGACAGGGAGGCCAAATGTCAGGCTAGAGTGATTCCCCTACATGTAATGTGTTCAGTGCTGGGACTGTCAGGAATTAGGCTGTATAACCCTATCAGGAAAAAATTCTGACTCAGCTTTGCATATAGAAGGCCAGAAATGGAAAACATAACCTCTTGATATGTATAATATCTGCAGTAATAGAAACAATGAATTTATAAATAGAGCCTCAAAACTTTGAGGGAGAGAGATTCTGAAAAGATCGAATATATAAGGAATGATAAATGATAACTGACATTCTCTTTCTCGAGTCTTGTTTCTTTTTGTATCAGTGAATATAAAAAGAAAATTATGAAGGCATTTCATAGCTTCACCTAGTGACCAGAATTACCCTAACACTATTTTTGCCTGAAACCTTTCAGCTCCTCAACCACAAATTCTTCTACATGGGTCATCAGTTATCAACAAAAATCTAAGTTTTAGAAAGAGAACGCTAGGTGACGCTGATTATGCTCACCGGTATTTTCCAGAGCTGAGAGGGCTATCAGCCAATCACCACGCCTCCTGTCCACCACAGCCCATGCTCTGACACAGGGCATATGCAACTACAGTGACTCAACGTTTTGCTAGGTCATAAGACAGAAAACATGTATATGAAACACATTTATTGTGCTTTAGATTCCTCAGTGTTCTGCAGTCTTCTTGCATGACAGTGAAAGTGAAAAAGTGAAAGTTGCTCAGTCATGTCTGACTCTTTGTGACCCCATGGACTGTAGTCCGTGGAATTCTCCAGGCCAGAACACTGGAGTGGGTAGCCATTCCCTCCTCCAAGGAATCTTCCCAGCCCAGGGAGCGAACTCAGGTCTCCTGCATTGCAAGCAGCTTCTTTACCGGCTGAGCCACAAGGGAAGCCCTCTTGCATGACAGTAATACACCAACTTGGGCCACTCAAAGCCAGTCACAGAACACAAATTTCTTAAGAAGGCCAACAAACTGCAGCAGAGGCTGACAATACATCCAACAAGGTAAAAAAATTAATGACAGAAACAGTGGGATATGTCTTTATAACAAAACAAACCAGCTAAAGAACAAGGATGCCCAAGTCTTTACCATTGGGTTCTTAGGAAGGAGATGAATGGTACAGTGTGTGCCAGGACTGACTGTGAGGACCTGCCCCACTCTTTGCTACCAGGTTTGGCAGTGCAGGGTACAAGTGCAGGCTCTGGGGGCTTGGAAACCTGCCTCTAGTAGCACTTACTAACTGTGAATCTCACCTTGGGCAAGTCAACTGGATACATCAGTCATTATTATTATGAGCAAAAAAGTTTTAACTTGATTCCTTAGGTACTTGATAGTAAAGAAATTTCCAGGGAAAGGAATACAGATATCACTAGTAAGACATCTTAAAGACATTCTTCAGAACATGTTATATGCCATAATCTAAGCCATTACAGAGTAACATCCTTTTTTTGTCATTCCGCAATGAGCATTTCTCACGCTACTAAGCATTTTCTGTAGAAATAATGGCAAACAGTTTAATAAAAGGGACTATTTGATGTAGTCAAAGTTATCTAACTCGATTACAGTCAACATTTATCTGATAAGATTTCAACTCTCATGCATATGACAATTATATGTAGATGGCATATATATAAAACAATATATGGCATACCCAACAATTGTACATATCTATATGAATATACATACATACATGTGTATATAAAACATCAAGCATGAGACAGGGAACAGTGGGAAAATAGGAACTGGTTAAAATCTTAAGAAGAAATATGAGTTAAAAGCAGTACAAGAGATTTCTTATATGAAAGTAGCTAGGACTCAAAGAAGTCCGACCAGCTGTACTGGGAAGTGAGGACTACCATGCTGATACCTAGAAGTCTCTCAAACTACCCTACTTTAAAGAATGTTCCAAAATGTCCTTATTTAAAAGACATCAATTCTTTTTTTCCCCAATTATACTTCAGAACTAAGAAAGAATGCTGTGTTAATGTCCAACATACTTTGGACATGAAATGTTACAGCTCAACAGTTCTACCAAAACGAAAAAAGGAGATGATCACTTTAAGATATCTAAATAGAGTTTTCTTTTAACTCCAGACTTGATGCACTTTCTAATAAGCAATATCATGTTATTCAAAAAGCAGACTGAGTGATTTATGTCATGCAGCTGTGAACAAGCATTTTGTTTAAAGTACCGTCTGCATGCTTTACTGCACTAACATTGTTTGAATGCCCTCAAGGACGCCGAATACTAGGAATTGGAGAACAAAAGGTCATTGTCCCTGGAAAATGAGAAAAGACTTATCAGATTCAAGCCAGCATCTACACAGAGAAATGACAGCAATGGAAAACATTTTCATGTGCCTTTATCAATCTGTAATTACTTATCTCTAACCAAACTTTACATCTTATAACAAAAATTAAATGATTTTTTTTTACAGTTCACAAGTGACAAATCAAATTCTGTCTTCTCATAAATTTTTAAACATTTAGCACACTCTGGAAAGTCAATGCAAATATGCAAGTAGTAAATGATTTCCCAGCAACCATGAAATGCCAAAAATAGAGGTAAAGTAATATAAATGTCACTCATATCATTAATATTCACACATACATGAGACTGGCTTCTTTCCTGTATATTTTATATATACATATATATATATATATATATATATATGAACTAAACATCATGCGAAATGCCAGACTGGATGAAGCACAAGCTGGAATCAAGACTGCCAGGAGAAATATCAATAACCTCAGATACGCAGATGACACCACCCTTATGGCAGAGAGCAAAGAGGAACTAAACAGCCTCATGCTGAAGGAGAAAGAGGAAGAGTCAAAAAGCTCTGGCTTAAAACTCAACATCCCAAAAACTAAGGTCATGGCATCTGGTCCCATCACCCATCACTTCATGGCAAACAGATGGGGAAACAGTGGAAACAGTGACAGACTTTATTTTCTTGGGCTCCAAAATCACTGTAGATGGTGACTGCAGCCATGAAATTAAAAGGATTGCTCCTTGGAAGAAAAGCTATGGCAAACCTAGACAGTATATTAAAAAGCAGAGACATTAATTTGCCGACAAAGGTTCATCTAGTCAAAGCTATGGTTTTTCCAGTAGTTATGTACCGATATGAGAGTTGGACCATGAGGAAAGCTGAGTGCCAAAGAACTGATGCTTCTGAACTGTGGTGCTGGAGAAGACTCTTGAGAGTCCCTTGGACTGCAAGGAGATCAAACCAGTCAATCCTAAAGGAAATCAGTCCTGAATATTCATTGGAAGGACTGATGCTCAAGCTCCAATACCTGGGCCACTTGATGCGAATAACTGACTTACTAGAAAAGACCCTGATGCTGGGAAAGATTGAAGGTAGAAGGGGATGACAGAAGATGTGTATAAGAGACAGGCTTTGTGTATTAAATANATGAAGGAGAAAGAGGAAGAGTCAAAAAGCTCTGGCTTAAAACTCAACATCCCAAAAACTAAGGTCATGGCATCTGGTCCCATCACCCATCACTTCATGGCAAATAGATGGGGAAACAGTGGAAACAGTGACAGACTTTATTTTCTTGGGCTCCAAAATCACTGTAGATGGTGACTGCAGCCATGAAATTAAAAGGATTGCTCCTTGGAAGAAAAGCTATGGCAAACCTAGACAGTATATTAAAAAGCAGAGACATTAATTTGCCGACAAAGGTTCATCTAGTCAAAGCTATGGTTTTTCCAGTAGTTATGTACCGATATGAGAGTTGGACCATGAGGAAAGCTGAGTGCCAAAGAACTGATGCTTCTGAACTGTGGTGCTGGAGAAGACTCTTGAGAGTCCCTTGGACTGCAAGGAGATCAAACCAGTCAATCCTAAAGGAAATCAGTCCTGAATATTCATTGGAAGGACTGATGCTCAAGCTCCAATACCTGGGCCACTTGATGCGAATAACTGACTTACTAGAAAAGACCCTGATGCTGGGAAAGATTGAAGGCAGGAGAAGGGGAAGACAGAGGATGAGATGGTTTGATGGCATCACCAACTCGATGGACATGAGTCTGAGCAAGCTACAGGAGTTGGTGGACAGGAAAGCCTGGTGTGCTGCAGTCCATGGGGTCTCAAAGAGTTGGACACGACTGAGTGACTGAACTGGACTGACAGGAAACTTGAGTTCTCATACAAAACATATGCCTGTAATCTTAGAGAAAATGTTCTTGGTTTTCTATGTAAACAGGCCGTAAGAAATGATAAAAATGACACAGAACATATTGACACAAGCTGGATTGCCCACTGGGGTTGACTATTAAACTCACCTAAAACATCACAAAAATAATTTTGCAATTTTATTGGTAAATATAATATTTTCTGAAAGCATGATAAACTTAAACAAAACCCTGAAGGTAAACAAATGTATGTTATTATATTCACCATTTTATTACTCTGTTGCTCAGCAGTAAAATGCTGATACACTCAGAAGCAAGCTAAACTAATAACTTGAGAATATGTATAGTGTAAATGCAAGTGTCCCCCAAAGGAAAGCGTATTGAGGGGGAAATGGTTCTTTTTTAATCTCTTTGGGAGCCAAATTTTCATTTCTGTGATTTATTTCCTCTATTTTTTTTTTTAACTTTGAAAATATCCAAACCTACAAAAAAGCTGTAAGAATGGTATGGGAACACTATTGCATCTTTCACTTAAATTGACTAATTGTTAAACATTCTGCCCCTCCGTTACCTCCTTCTCCCTCTTCTCTCTATATATACCTCCCCAAAGCAACTTCAGAGTAAGCTGCAAGGATCAGAAAACTTCATAGTATATAATCTCTTAAAAATAAAAAAAATTCCCCTACCCAACCACAATATCATTATCACATAAAATAAATTAACCCTCTGTGAGCCAGGAAAAAAGTCAACACTTGACTATCCAGGTTCATGAAACTTTACTTTTCCACATTTAAGTCATCATATGAAAAATTTATAGATGTAAGAATAAAAGGATGGTAGAAAGACAACATATTGGAAGTTTAATAAACATTTAAACATGCAAGCCCAAATTTTATTCCATCTTTTTCTCTTTTGAAAATAATATGGCCAAAATAGGCAGCATTCTTTCAATGCAGCCAACTGCTAACCAGCTGTTGTGCAAGAACCTGTGACATACCCACTTTGTAACTACAGACTCCAGGTTTCGCGTCTAATGGATTACAGCTTACCACAGCTCTGGTTCTTCTTACACTTACATTGCCAAAGTGCAGTCAAGATTTCACATTTCAGAAGCATTTTGTTAATGTCCTAGCTTCTTACTTCTGGTTTTTCCTGTTGCACTTGCATAGTCAAAACATAACACTTTTGAAAACCTGGACAGCTCAAACATTTTGTCAAAGAGAAGAGAGCCATCTTCTTTGCCCCGTGACTGCCAAACATTTTCCTATTTAGGTTTACAGAAATTAATTAAAATGGCCAAGCCAATAAATTTGTTCACTTCAACATCACTTATTTCCTTCCTGTCACTTTTATAAACACACCTGCCTTAGGTATCTGTCCACTTAAGAACTGTATCAGGCATACTCTGGTTCAAAAATATCATGAAAGATGAAAAAATAATGTCGATTATTTTTAAATTAGCAAAATGGGATGGTCTAGATTCTTGCTGCAAAATATGATGCAACAAAATCCTTCCTATCGAATGACTAACTGAATTTAAATACATTATTCCCTTTTCTCCTTTAGACACATATTGCTCATTGTCAACTTTAAAGGCTGAAAAAAATTCACCTAACACGTTAGTTGGCAAAGTTTTTCTGTAAGGAGTCAGTATGTTTGGCTTTACAAGCCAAACCAACTGTCTCTCAACTAGTTAACTTTGCCATTATAATGGAAAAGTAGCCATCAACAATATGTAAATAATGGGCATGGCTTTCAGTAATACTTCACTAATAAAAAAAGATGGTAATCCAGCACTCTGACCCTAGACCTTGGCTATCATCATTGAGTGATTTATACTGAGATTTCTTCTGTATGATAAGTTTAACAATCATCATTAGAGTCTAGAGTGCTTTTATTTATCTGATTTATCTAATAACTGTGATAAGTTGTCTTCTGTCAAAACATTTTGAAATATCTTTGCCATTATAAGCTGAAAATAAACATTCTAAACTTTCGACGGTGTTCAGTGAAATGTGCACAATGAAATTTTAACAAAGATAGTGCCACCAAGCTTATTTTATACTTTGTTGAAAGATGATGCAACACTGTTACCTCGCCAAACTTGGGTCCACTCGCCTGCCACAGGCAAAAGCCAGTCTACCGACACTGCGTTGTGGTGAAGGAAAGTACAGCACGTATTGCAGGGGACAGTCAAGGAGAACAGGCAGCTAGTGCTCTAAAGGCCTAAATTCCCCAGTGGCTTTCTGAGAAGGTTTTTTTAGAAGGCAATATTTGGGATGAGGGTTGCAGTTTTCTACAAATAAGAAATGGGGAACAAAGAGGGGCATTTGTACCCAGGAGGGTCCAAACAAGGTCCTGCTCAGTTTTAATGCTTTGAACAATGCAATAAGAAAACCAAAGGATGCAAAGAAAAACAAAGGTCTGTCTAGTCAAAGCTGCGCACTTTTTCCAGTAGTCATGTACAGATGTGAGAGCTGGATTATTAAAAAAGCTGAGCACTGAAGAATTGATGCTTTTGTACTGTGGTGTTGGAGAAGACTCTTGAGAGTCCCTTGGACTGCAAGCAGATCAAACCAGTAAATCCTAAAGGAAATCAGTCCTGGATATTCATTGAAAGGACTGATGCTGAAGCTGAAAGTCCAATACTTCAGCCACCTGATGCAAAGAACTGACTCACTGGAAAAGACCCTGATGCTGGGAAAGATTGAAGGCAGGAGGAGAAGGGGACAACAGAGAATGAAATGTTTGGATGGCATCACCAACTCGATGGACATGAGTTTGAGCAAGCTCTGGGAGCTGGGGATGGACAGGGAAGCCTGGCGTGCTGCAGTCCGTGGGGCTGCAAAGAGTCGGACACAGCTGAGCGACTGAACTGAACAGAGCTGACGATTCATACTTCCCACTGCGTCCCATTAAGACACATATCCATTTTGTAAATGCTAATTTTCCAAGCTTCGAATACATCTCTAATCAGTGCCAGTTTATCATTATCATTCTGGTTCTTCTTCTTGCACTGTATTTGTCAAAATGCAGTAAAGAGCCTAGATTTCAAATACATCTCAAATAAATTCTAGCTAGTTGGAAATGTAGTTGATGACATACAACAATTTGAAACTCTTCACAGCATAGTATCTCCTATCCTTTTAGACTGGCTACAACAATAAAATGTTCTCAAAATACCCTGGAAATCAAAATGGTATGTAAACTTTAGTGACTCCAGAGATGAAAATTTATATTACCATCAGATAAAATTTCATCTATCCATTCACATGTATCAAGTAGCAACTACAGATAGGACCTTGGTCTATATTTTATAGAAATAAACAGGAGTAAGACACTGTCCCTGTATTTGAGAATTCCATCGTTTATGTCTAAAGAAAGTTTAAAAAATCATAAAGCTGTATGAGAAATGCTAGAATAGAGTTGCTAATGGATACCAGGAAAGCCAATTTCAAGCCCAGACTTTGCCATGTACTAAATTTTACAAACATCCACAGTACGTTTCACAAAGGATTCAGTGGAGTTACAATGAAAGAAACAAAATTATTAAGTGATGTAGAAAAAGAAGTATTATTATAAACCATAATAACTTATTCTTGATACACAGAGTAGTTATTTCATTCACTAAAATACTCAAGAGCCATAGGAGACTTTGTGGATTATAAACTAAGTGTTCGTGTTAAAAGAAGGTGAGATCAACCTAATAATATCACTCAAGCCAGAATCTCAGTCCTCCATTCCTCTTTTCCTACATTCGACCCAGGAAATCTGCCTAGTGGCAGACTCTGGTTACCTGTAGCCCAAGGGGGTACAAAGCAACATTGAGGATTCACAGAAGATGAACATGGCATACCTTTTCACAGCAACTGTATGCCAAGATTTAAAATTCTGAGATTTTTGCATTACCAGCTCATTCATGCCTTTCCCTGGGGGACACAGACGTTATGAAAGTCCTTAGAGCAGAAGTGCTTCTCCACAAAAGCAACACAAACTGGAACTGCTGGCACTTTTATGTTATCAGGGAATTATTCTTACTGGCACATCTCAGTGAACTTAATGAGACGGATGCTCCAAGAAAGACAGGCTAGCAACACTGACCAACACAACTTCTGCCATCATCGTTTCACCAAGAGGGAAATATCCAACACCAAGGTTTCACCCTAGGAATGAATGTTTGGTTGGTATTCTTATTTACTTGATATGCAAAAAAAAAAAAAGCCCCACCCCCTACATATCAGTTAAATTTCCTGCTGCAACTGCATTTAATCAGGTTTGTAAGCACTACATTTAGTTCTATTTTTCTGACATTATGAGTCTCCATAACATAAAAACTCCTGAAGTCCTGTTGTTTGCATGTGAAATGTTACAGCCTTTATTTGTTTTGATTTTATAACTGTTTTCAAATGGGGCCATGCATCACTGGTTAAAAAGAAACAGGTTGACTAATTAAGCTTAAAGTACACTGGAAAGTACAAATGGTTTTTTAAAAAGGAATTCACATGAGGAATAGCTGGTTTCCTAACCTTAGAGATGATTAGGATGCTGTTTTTTTCCAACCACAACTAATGAATCAGTAATAGTTAGCGGTCATCATCCAAAAAGCACATGATATATGAAAATAATGATTTTTTTAAATGGGTAAACTGTTGTGAACTAGCAAACGAACCTAAGCCTTTATGTTTTTTATATAAGAAATATCTGCAATGAAATTAATCATTCTTCCAGGGATTTGTAATTAAGTAAAATTTGAAGGAAAAGCCCCAAAATATATTTTGCAACTAAATAGAAGATACATCTTAGGTGGGAACAATAAAGTAAGCAGCTCAACGTGAAACTAATTTTAAAATTGAAAACTGCTTAATACTTCCATATAGGTCACCTTGAATGTGAAATGTGGCTAAGTTTTGTCCCTTGGATATAGGCTAATCCAGCTCTGGCAAGAGGAGGGGCTCAGCTGGAGAAAGGTGACACCATCAAATGATATCTTGAATGTACTCTAAGATCTATGTAAGCAACTGACTGAAAAAACTAATCTGGCTCTTTAACATCAAGCTGGATAAGAATTCTGATAATTTGGTCTTTGTTCGTATATTTATAATATCTAAGTAGACATGTCATTTTGCAAAGTGTTTGATGATAAGACAGAAGTTATGAGGTAAACCAAAAACTTCCACAGGCATACATCCAAGAGACTGGAAGATGACAGGTAAAATTATATGAAGATTCTCAGCATCAAGGACATCAAGCACTTCAGAAGCCACCGTATCATTCATATGAACAGTATCTTTATGTCACAGAAAACACCTCTTTAACAAACATTTTCATATGACAAAGCAATTTAACTTCTCGGCAAGGTCACACCTACTGAAACTCCTACTAAGTACAAAAACATTGACCAGGCAGGCTATTCAGCATCCCTCCTATGACTGTCTAAACGTATTTCACAAAGCAAAAAAAAAAAAATCTTCCCATTTGTGTTAACAAATTTATATATGAGTCCAAACACTCCTTAATTCAATGCAGTGACAATTCCGAATGTGACAGTCTGTTCATCAGCATCTGTCCATTAACTAAGATGACACCACCCTTATGACAGAAAGCAAAGAGGAACTAAAGAGCCTCTGATGAAGGTGAAAGAGGAGAGTGAAAAAGCTGGGTAAAAACTCAAAAAAACATTTAAAAAACTAAGGTCATGGCATCGAGCCCCATCACTTCGTGGCAAACAGATGAGGAAACAATGGAAACAGTGACAGAATTCATTTTCTTGGGCTCCGAAATCACTGTGCTCGGTGACTGCAGCCATGAAATTAATACATTTGCTTCTTGGAAGAAAAGCTATGACAAACCTAGACAGCATATTCAAAAGTAAAAAGCAGAGACATTACTTCGCCAACAAAAGTCCATATAGTCAAAGCTACGGTTTTTCCAATAGTCATGTTTGGATGTGAGAGTTGGACCATAAGGAACGTTGAATGCCGAAGAACCGATGCTCTTGAACTGTGGTGTTGGAGAACACTCTTGAGAGTCCCTTGGACAGCAAGGAGATCAAACCACTCAATCCTAAAGGGAGTAAGTTCAGAATATTCATTGGAAGGACTGATGCTGAAGCTCCAATACGTTAGCCATCTGATGAGAAGAGCCAACTTATTAGAAAAGACCCTGATGCTGGGAAAGATTGAGGCAGGAGGAGAAGGGAACAACAGAGGATGAGATGGTTGGATGGCATCACTGACTCAATGGACATGAGTTTGAGCAAGCTCTGGGAGATGGTGATGGACAGGGAGGCCTGGCGTGCTGCAGTCCACGGGGTCACAAAGAAACAGACACAACTAAGCAACTGAACAACAAATAATTAACTAAGGAAAACAATAATAACGTTTACTGATGATATGAAATAACGTTAAAAAGTCAAAATATCAAAATTCACACTAATTTTTAAGAGACAACATTTAGTTCAAAGAAATGCCATGCTTATGGTTGTTATCAGATTATGACTCACAAACATTCCCCAGCAACCCCTAACTCCACCCATTTGTCCTCTGCCTCTGGTTCCAAGTGTGAAAAGCAGTACATCATGAGAAACGCTGGAATGGAAGAATCACAAGCTGGAATCAAGATTGCTGGGAGAAATATCAATAACTTCAGATATGCTGATGACAACACCCTTATGGCAGAAAGTGAGGAGGAACTAAAAAGCCTCTTGATGAAAGTGAAGGAGGAGAACGAAAAAGTTGGCTTAAAGCTCAACATTCAGAAAACGAAGATCATGGCATCCAGTCCCATCACTTCATGGGAAATAGATGGGGAAACAGTGGAAACTGTGTCAGACTTTATTTTTGGGGGCTCCAAAATCACTGCAGATGGTGACTGCAGCCATGAAATTAGAAGACGCTTACTCCTTGGAAGAAAAGTTATGACCAATCTGGATAGTATATTGAAAAGCAGAGACATTACTTTGCCGACTAAGGTCCGCCTAATCAAGGCTATGGTTTTTCCTGTGGTCATGTACGGATGTGAAAGTTGGACTGTGAAGAAAGATGAGTGCTGAAGAATTGATGCTTTTGAACTGTGGTGTTGAAGAAGACTCTTGAGAGTCCCTTGGACTGCAAGGAGATCCAACCAGTCTATTCTGAAGGAGATCAAACCTGGGATTTCTTTGGAAGGAATGATGCTAAAGCTGAAACTCCAGTACTTTGGCCACCTCATGCAAAGAGTTGACTCATTGGAAAAGACTCTGATGCTGGGAGGGATTGGGGGCAGGAGGAGAAGGGGACGACTGAGGATGAGATGGCTGGATGGCATCACGGACTCCATGGACTTGAGTCTGAGTGAACTCTGGGAGATGGTGATGGACAGGAAGGCCTGGTGTGCTGCGATTCATGGGGTCGCAAAGAGTCGGACACGACTGAACTGAACTGAGGTTGTGTTGCTGCAGGTCCCTTCTTCTGTAGGCAAAAGCACCACCTTCACCTGTCGTTAACGTCTTTCAGTAATTTAAAACGGACAGTTACATACCCGGAAATATCATGTTCACTTTTACAATTTTATAATTTAAAATATATTTTTAAAATACAGTGTTTCTCCACATATACAATTCCTTCCCCATTTACGAGATTCAAAAACATTTTACCTGGTTGAACTGAACTCTATACTAAAGACTTTGGTGTAAACGAACATTTCATCATCACTACCACAAAGAAAAAATGCTATCTAAACAAGGCAAAATTAAATTTACAGTGTTAGCCACTAGAACAGTGATAAACTTTGGAGAGACAGGAGGGGCCAGAGGGGGAAGGGTTCCGAAGGAGACTATCTAGGATGTTGACAATGCTGTACTTCCTGATCCAAGTAGTCGTTACATGAGTATGTTCATTTTGCAATAATTCTTCAAGCTTATGACATCCATCTGTTACTATTTTGTGTATTTTACTTAGATGTGCTTATTATTGTATATTTTTCTGTGTGTATATATATATGTATTATATGACACTTTAAAATGGAAAAAAAATCCTTAAGGAATAAATATGGCTCCTTATAGTTCCACTGCTATTAGCATAACGTCAGTAGTTCTACTAACCAAGTAGAACTGGATAAGAGGGTGCAATAATTATCAAACTGTTTGTCATGGGCCAGAAAAATCTCAGGGCCAAAAATCTCAAATTTAAACAGGCCGCTGTTAGAGATTAGAAGAAGAAATGAATAAAATATATCTAAATCTGGAATAAAGCTTTAGAATTCATGCATTCAGAAAAAACAAAACAAAACAAAAAAACAAGTCAGTCAACCAACTGAAAAGACAGATGCTTTCCTTGACAATTACATCCACGTCTACAATTCCTAAAGATGTGATGGGAAAGACCCACAGAGAACACATTTCAATTTGAACTATTTTTCACTTGGTCTCAAATATGGACTATGAATTTAAAGACAGTAAAAGAGAAATTTTTTATTGCTCGTTTTTTTCTTCCATTTTCAGAGGTACTTTAGAATTCAATTCTAGGGGAAAAAAACTGGAAATAGGCACACATGAAATCACATCTTCATTTCATCAATGAAAAAAACAATCAGAGCACTTTAAAAATAAAATCTTAAGATCACAGTATTCAAAGATGCCAATAGATGAACCAGCCCTGTGTGCTGTGTGTACATCTCTTACATCGGTTCCCATATTACATTTCTCTGTCTCAGGAAGTTCCTCAGCTTAAACTAATTTAGCTTAAATTCAATGTTTACATAACATCAATGAAAATTACTGGACTTTAAAGAGATGGTGTTATATAATCATTTTTAAAGGAGATCCTGTGCAAAACAGTGTGATGTAAACGATGGCAACCTGACACCAAATACTAAAGCCTTGATACAGGAAAGGGCAAACTGACAAAGGAATGTGCAGCCTACCACACTTATCATGCAATGGCAGCCGGCAAGTATGATAATTGTTTTTAAGAAATCCTTAGTGATTCTTTCTCTATATAAAAAAAGACTCTTTCCTTATAAACCTTCATTTGAATGGTAAAAAATGACTAGCTTCCTGTCTAAAATATCTGATGAAAAGCTTCAATTAAGATTTTCCAAGTTTGACAATTTTCAACAGAAAATCCTTTTACTGTTTTTATTTCATGATATGCCTTTGACTCTTTCGATTCTACTGACTACTTTTATGATGAGGCTAAGAAAAATCAGTGGACTGCTATAAGACCTAAACCTAATTTGCTCTAAGTTTCACTGGATATACTTCCTTGTCTCAGTCTTTTATAAATATAGCTCTTCTCATTGAAATTATGCACACGATTTCACAAAACAATAAATATAAAACTTGCCTTACCAACATCAACATAATTTCAATATCCCTTCCTTAACAACATTAATGTAAACAGTAACGATGTAAAACAGAACATACAAAAGGCACAGGAGTAAAAATGAAGTTGACTGCAATACATATTACGACTGGGTAGATTCCTCTTGCTCTTCATTGCTCCACTTACTATATCTCACTTATCAGTAGAAATTCTAAACTATATTCCAATTACAACTTTCCTGTTTTTAAACAGAAAACAGGACAATTATTCTAGAATGATTACTAATGGCCAGCCAGATGTTTACAGATATCGACATTTTAAGACATCTAGAAACTCTGCATACACACTAGCTGTGTCATAAATCACATACGAACGAATCACGTATTTTTTTTTTTAAAGCATGAATAAAAATACAGGCAAATGGAGTGAATGGAGGCAGCCCTTTGTATTATACAGATCCTGGGGTGTTTTCAAAAGAACCTTTTTAAACCCTTCAGCAAAAACTCTTAGTTCCTATATTAGAAATGAGCATTTTGGAAAATCTTAACTTGAGGTTCGTCAATTTTAAGGAGTCAAGATTTCTGGAAATCAGAACTTCAGCATTCAAAATACATAAATATTTAGATGCTCCTTCTTAAATTGCTGCCAGATTTAACTTAAGGAAAAACTGAGGAAATAGGTTGGTAAGCGCCATCTTGTGGACTCCTTAAGAAATATTCTCACTCATTCATCAGTACAGCTACAGAAGCAAATCATTCTAAATATTCAATACAGTATTAAAAATGTTCTCAATATTCAAAATGTTACCTTAAGTCAAAGTATTTGCTAAAGGCTAATTTTTCAGGGTCTAAATACCAGTAATTGTAATGAAGTACATTTGTGAATTTGAGGTTAAAGATCTTTCTTCTAAAGCACTTGGAACTATTTATAGCCAAACCATCACATTGGATCTTAGCATCTTCAGGAGTCAGGCTAAAAAGATATTAATATATTATGCAATAATGAAGCTTGAGAATTTTACATACCAAAGGAATTTTAAAAGCATTTAGTCAGTGGAGAAGTTAGGATAATTCTAATTTTGTAATGTAGTAAACAAAGTTTTAGGATAGTACCTTGCAAAACAGAGGCTCTTTGTTGTTCATAAAAGTATCAAGAAGGTTAACAAGAATTGTAAAGTTTAGGGGAATAAATAAATACACCCATATATTCAACGTGTGTGTGTGTGTGTGTCTCTCTCTCTCTCTCTCTCGGGAATAAATAAATACATCCATAGATTCAGAGTGTGTGTGTGTGTGTCTCTCTCTCAGGAATAAATAAATACATCCATAGATTCAGAATGTGTGTGTCTCTCTCTCTCGGGAATAAATACATCCATAGTTCTGGTGTGTGTGTGTGTGTGTGTGTGTGTGTGTGTGTGTGTGTCTCTCTCTCTCTCTGGAATAAATAAATACATCCGTAGATTCAGAGTGTGTGTGTGTGTGTCTCTTTCTCAGGAATAAATAAATACATCCACAGATTCGGAGTGTGTGTGTGTGTGTGTGTGTGTGTGTGTGTGTCTTTCTCCCTCTCTCAGGAATAAATACATCCATGGATTCAGTGTGTGTGTGTGTGTGTGTGTGTGTGTGTCTGTCTGTCTGTCTGTCTGTCTCTCTCTCTCTCTCATATGCAAAAGTTTACAAGTTTAATTTGAAGTTAAGGTACAAAGTACTTGGGGAAAAAAAAAACCAAAAGACTAATGTGAAGGAAAATGCCCCAGAGTCATGTTCATATGATTATTTTTAGACTTAGAAACTGTACAGTTTTTTCCATACATTAAAGATGAAATATTAACACAGTAAACTTACATAGTGGCCTAGAGTTGCCTCACCACCAACCCCAAAATATATTTTCTCTGGCTCACTACAATTAAGAGTTTTATACCCACCAAAAACTCTTTCTTCTTAGAGTTTTATGAATGACAATTTACAACATGGGGCTTCCCAGGTGGTGCAGTGGCAAAGAATCCACTTGCTAATACAGGAGATGCAAGAGACATGGGTCTGATCCCTTGGTCGGGAAGATCCTCCTAGAGTAGGAAATGGCAACCCGCTCCAGTATTCTTGCCTGGAGAATCCCATGGACGGAGGAGCCTGGAGGGCTATAGTCCACGGGCTCATAAAGAGTCAGACACAACCGAGCACACAAAACTGGGGAAAAGAATTTGAAAAACAGGTAAGAATTTGGAAAAAAATAAATACATGTGTATGTATATGTAAATCACTTTGCTGTCCACCTAGAACACAAATCAACTGTACTTCAATATAAAATTAAAATATTTAAAATTTTATTTCCTCAAAGAGTAGTAGTTTGGGGTTTCCCTAACAGTCCAATGGTTGATTCCTCTTCCAATGCAGGGGGCATGAGTTCTACCCCTGGGTGAAGATCTCACATGCTATACAGCATGATCAAATATATACCTATCACGTGTAAAATAGTTAGTAGGAAGTTGCTATATAACACAGGGAGCCCAGTCTGGAGCTCTGTGATGGCCCAGAGGCATGGGATGATGGGAGGGGAGGGAGGCTTAGGAGGAGAGGGAATATATATAATTATGACTGGTTTGCATGGTTGTATGGAGAATCTCAGGGACAGTGGATTCTGGTGGGCTGCTGTCTGTGGGGTCGCACAGAGTCGGACACGACTGAAGCAACTTAGCAGCAGTAGCAGCAGCATGGCAGAAACACTGATGTAAAGCAATTTTCCAATTAAAAAATTTTTTTAAGAATTGAAAAAAAGTCACCCCCCAAAAAAAATTTTTTTCAAAAAACTTTTAGAAAAGGGAAAAAAAAGCTGTAGTTTGCATTGTAGAAGTATTCCCATTTCTTGTTGGAAAAAAAAGTATTCATTTATTTAAAATGTAACCCTACTAATAAAAAAAAACCAACTACTTGGGACAGATCTTTTGCAAATTATCCAACACTAGTACACATATCAATACTTTGACCACCTCATGGGAAGAGTTGACTCACTGGAAAAGACTCTGATGCTGGGAGGGATTGGGGGCAGGAGGAGAAGGGGACGACCGAGGAGGAGATGGCTGGAAGGCATCACGGACTCAATGGACGTGAGTCTGAGTGAACTCCGGGAGTTGGTCATGGACAGGGAGGCCTGGGCGTGCTGCGGTTCATGCGGTCGCAGAGTCGGACACGACTGAGCGACTGAACTGAACTGAATACACGTATCACACAATAATGTTCCTTCTTCAGGTAACTGAAAATAGCTTATTATAGGACCCGAAAACACTGGATATTTTCTGTAGAGACTTACTACTAACTTTTGATGATGTGAAAATTACTTCAAAAAATCATTTTTAAGTTTTCAAATGTCTCTGTTTTCCCTCAGGTCAGTTATGATACTTGAACAAGATGGAAGGAGAAACGTTTTGATTAGAGGAGTGAAGTCAAAAGGCACCTGGAGCCGAAGGCAGTCTCAGAGGAGCAGACACTGGTCCTCTCTCTCACCTTTCCCCACCTTGTGTGAAAGACTGAGGCGAAAAGAGAGCAGGAGCTCCCCCGTCTGGAGAAACCGCAGAACAGCAGGCGGGGCAGAGAGCAGCGCAAGAAAGGCTGTCTCTCCAGAGAACTACAGAGCCATCTGTCTGGAAAATTCGAGATGACAAGCCCCTGCCTCTAAGTATTTGCTAAGGCTCCCTACTGTACAGCAACCTCTGTTTCTTTCCTTTCTTTTTATTACCGTATTATTAATCCATCTTGTTCTTTTTCCTTGTTCTTTATCCTTTTAAGTTCAACTGAAAGAGTGAACTGACAAGTTGAGAATCATTTATTATTCAGATTATACGACTTAAAAGTCTCCGGTTCACTTTCAAACATTCTGAGTCGAAAAAAATGCCTGAATTTTTCTTTTAACAACATATTTTGCATACATATATAATGAGCACTTCTAAAATCTGAGAGCATTAACAAGTGTCATCTGAAGATTTATCTAAGAAGGATCACCAAAAACACCTGATAAGAGTGGCAAAATCAATTTCATAAACAAATTTCACAACTAAATGAAGTATTATTGTCAATACATAAGATCTATAAACCACTGACTTCACCTTTCTTTCTGGGTTTCGGCACATTCTGAAAAACAATCAGTAGCATGAGCTTTGGGGTCAACTGCCTAGTGACTTCTATTCAGCAACTTTAGAAACACTTTAATAAGCCAGTTTTTAAATGGAAGACCAATATGCAAACATCCTATGAACTTGGCTAATGCACCAAAGTCTGAAAAGGGATCCGAACAAAGTAGGGCTCTTCACGATCTCCTTGCTAACGGCTTGAAAAAGTCTCAAAGAGCAGAGAACACATATGAAGCCAGCAGAGAACACATACGAACACATATGAAGCCACATATGAAGCCAGGAACACATATGAAGCCATATCATTTCTCTTACTTGAGAATGATCTCTCCACAAGGACATTGCTGTTTTCAGGTGAATATGGACACAGTGCAACATTAAAGGACCAGCAAGTCAACCTGGATCAACCAGCCTTGTGTTTGCAGAAACTACTGCTTAGTGCCCCTTCTCCAGGATTAAGATGATTTTTACAGAATATAAAGCAGTATAAATTTGACCAGAATTTCACCAAAAACTTCTGGGAAAAGTCATGCTAACAAAAGCAAACAATCATAATCAGTACTGCAGAAATACAAGTATTTCTTCCTTTAAAGACTGAAAATAAGACCATCAGAGAACAAAAATATATGAGAGATTCTGAGATACGCTTACTATAAAGTATCATAAAGTTACAGAAAAAAATGAGAGACTGCTTTATGTTTCTACCCTGGATATTGTTAAACTACGAAAGTACTGTGGTTTAAGAACTCTTTTATTCGCTTAAATATTTTTTTGAGTACCCACTGCGTGTGAAGCAACGTGCCGAGCATGGTAAGGAGTACAGAAATGAGAATGACTCTTCCCTTATAGAAACCATCAGCCTAGAAAAGATGTGATAAAGATACATAACTACTGTCAAATGTCATAGGAGATTCATGGATAAAATGATAAACAGTTCAGGAGATGAAGGGATTTCTTTTGAATGGGTGGCAGGAGGTGGAGAGCATGAACTGTGGTACCCAGAGAGCTGAATATGGAGAAAGGAATAGATCAGAGGCTACTGCAAAGATCAAACTGAGAGAGTTAGCAGCTAACATGCGCTAGAGCCAAGGGAGAGAGGATGGAAAGACGAAAGCCAAGGATTTGGGGCTGGGAACATGTGGAGTTGGACGTAACTACAGGAAATCCGGAGGGCATGGCAGAGCAGAGTTGGAGATGGAGAGTTGGGAATCACCCAGCCACGGGCACTGTGGAAGCCTAGATACTCCCAAGTGAGAAACGAAGGTCCATTCTTGAAAAGCAGTGACAGGGGAGCAAACGAGAGAGAGCTGAGGAACAGTGAAAGACAAGAAAAGAATAGTTGGAGAACACAATGCTTGAAAGATGAGAAAAAACATTTAAAGATGACAGAGGCAATCAAAAACAGCAAACAGTGCAAAGATCAAACATGAGGACTAAGGAGAAGCCACTGTTGACTGGCTACGAATTGAGAAAGCACTTCCAAACAGAAGCAGAATGGAAGGTGGTAGTTGTGAGAGGAGGCTCTTCTTGACCAAACTTTAGTTAGGCTCCTAAGACTTCCCTGGTGGCTCGGCCGGTAAAGCGTCTGCCTGCAATGCAGGAGACCCAGGTTCGATCCCTGGGTTGGGAAGATCCCCTGGAGAAGGAAATGGCAACTCACTCCAGTACTCTTGCCTGGAAGATCCCATGGACGGAGGAGCCTGGTAGACTACAGTCCATGGAGTCCCAAAGAGCTGGACACGACTGAGCGACTTCACTTTCACTTTCTANGTCTGCCTGCAATGCAGGAGACCCAGGTTCGATCCCTGGGTTGGGAAGATCCCCTGGAGAAGGAAATGGCAACTCACTCCAGTACTCTTGCCTGGAAGATCCCATGGACGGAGGAGCCTGGTAGACTACAGTCCATGGAGTCCCAAAGAGCTGGACACGACTGAGCGACTTCACTTTCACTTTCTACGCCCCTTTGTTAAGGGCTCAGCCTTGTCAGGCCTGCACTGACCAGTTTAAGCAAGAACTGTAAGGCACTTTAGAAAGAATCCCCTACCCTTGATATCCAATCCCTCCTGATATCTTAATCAAATTCCTTGCCCCTAACTCTTGATATCTGACCACCTGGCCTGCCCTCAACAAGAATCCTGTTAGGTCAGTTTAACAGGAACTCCCCTTACCCTTGTTTCCTCTTAGTAATTTTCCATCCACTGATCACCCCCCGCCCCACCAACCTGCTCCTTGACTTATAAAGCCCCACTTGTTCTCATAGCCAGAGTTAAGCCTCATCTCTCTTGCCTATTGTCATATTCTTGACATCCACTGCAATAGTCTTGATGCAAGTCTTCCTTGTTGTTTTAAGTGGCAGAACAGTTTTTCCTTTCACAGTTGTCAATCTTTTTTCACTAGAGAATGAATGACATTCACAAATGCCTTATAATCAATTATGATAAAATACAGTGGCTGGGAAGAGAGGGTATAGAGCAGAGTGAAAGAGCAGTTGTGCAGAAAGAAGAGGTGGGGCACATCAAATGCTGTTTCAATAGATCTCTGCTAAGAAGAGAGCCTCTAAAAACTCAGGACTGCTTCAACGTGAGGGTTCCAGCGTCAAGGAAAGGCTTCCTCACACGGAACAGGAGAGCACGGCTGTCATCAGGAGGAAACCCCCCAGGATTCAGGGGAGAGGAAGAAACTGATACAAGACAAGAGAAAAAGGAATTCCCACGCTTACTATTTTCAGTCCCCTTGCATTGTATTCTTTTGGAAACCACCTCAAATTCTTGCTTGAACAATGAGAGGTATTAATAAGGAATAAACAAAAGTTTTCTTTTAAATCTTTCCACGTAAAAATATGAATGCTGAAACTGTTTTATCTGCTCTAATAAACACACCAAAACTAATAGGAATGTTCCTGTAGCACACAAATTTATGATTATGAGAAAAAGATAATACTATTTTTATCTTTAGACTTCTAAAAGGTTGTTAGCCATTTTCATACTGAATTCCAATTCAATTTGATTATGTTCCCTACTGTGAGGGTAAAACATGAACAAACCAAGCTAAATTATGTGTAATTCTTTTGTACTATTGAAATGAAAATGAACAATAGTTTAATGAAGTAGAATTTGTTATCTAATTACACCAAATAATTTAGAAACATCTGCTGGTGGTTAGTAATACTATAGTTAAACCTCAAAGAATATGCTCCTAGAGAGATTTCCATTCGATTCAAGCCTTTGTGAGCTTTCAGTTGGGGATTCCATAATAAAAGTGTGGAATCAAGGGATGGTATAACAATTTATTTTTTTTAATTAACAAATGAACAAAAAATTATGAAAAATAGAGGGTGTATGTCATATATATTTGGGCCTGAAAATTAACTTCCAAATATAAGAAATATAGTAGGCTACTGTAACACTGAACATGCATTCAAACATTTCTTGCTGAGCTATTAAGTAGACAGTATACACCAACTCGGGGAAGGCAATGGCACCCCACCCCAGTACTCTTGCCTGGAAATCCAATGGACGGAGTAGCCTGGTGGGCTGCAGTCCATGGGGTCGCTAACAGTCAGACAGACTGAGCGACTTCACTTTCACTTTTCTCTTTCATGCACTGGAGAAGGAAATGGCAACCCACTCCAGTATTCTTGCCTGGAGAATCCCAGGGACGGGGGAGCCTGGTGGGCTGCCGTCTATGGGGTCACACAGAGTCGGANGTCAGACAGACTGAGCGACTTCACTTTCACTTTTCTCTTTCATGCACTGGAGAAGGAAATGGCAACCCACTCCAGTATTCTTGCCTGGAGAATCCCAGGGACGGGGGAGCCTGGTGGGCTGCCGTCTATGGGGTCACACAGAGTCGGACACGACTGAAGTGACTTAGCAGCAGCAGCAGCAGCATACACCAACTATGGTGAAAGTGCAAGTGAAAATTGCTCAGTCGTGTCCAACTCTTTGTGACCCCCATGGACTATACAGTCCACGGAATTCTCCAGGCCAGAATACTGGAGTGGGTAGCCTTTCCCTTCTCCAGGGGATCCTCCCATCCCAGTGATCAAACCCAGGTCTCCCACAAATACCTTACCAGCTGAGCCACAAGGGAAGCCCAGCAATAATGGAGTGAGTAGCCTATCCCTTCTCCAGGGGATCTTCCCAATCCAGGAATCGAACTGGGGTCTCCTGCATTGCAGGCGGATTCTTTACCAACTGAGCCATGGGGGAAGCCCTCAACCATGCAGCGGTTGTTAAAGGAAATTCACAGCTTTCCCATTAGAGAACTTCATCTAATGGGTTATACAGGGGAATACAAACTAACCATTATATCACCACATAAGTGCCAGGGCAGATGGGCAGACAGCACCTCCTGGGCAGAAAAGGGGCTGTGATGATCACTCAGTCGTGTCTGACTCTTTGTGACCCCACGAAATGTGGCCCACCAGGCTCTTCTGTCCATGGAACTCTCCAAGCAAGAATACTGGAGTGGGTAGCCATTCCCTTCTTCAGGGGATCTTCCCAGTCCAGGAATCAAACCCCAGTCTCCTGCATTGCAGGTAGTTTCTTTACCATCTGAGCCACCAGGTAAGCCGTTACTAACTCATAAAGACCTCTTAAAAGAGATGATTATTCAAGGTGAGTTTTGCAAGATGTGTAGAAGGGAGTTAAGGCAAAGAAAGGCTTGCAAAATGATGCTACAGCCACACTGGGTACAATCCCTTCTGGAAACTTCCAAGTTGTTCAGTATGCCTGAAACACAACCTCTGAGGAGGTGATGAGAGACAGAACCAAACAGGTAGGGAATTTGGACTTAATGGTGATGAGGGCTCACTGGAGGACTTCAGGTAGAGAAGCAAATGGACATGAGTTTGGGTAAACTCTGGGAGTTGGTGATGGACCAGGAGGCCTAGCGTGCTGCAGTTCATGGGGTCACAAAGAGTCAGACGCGACTGAACTGAACTGAATAAATTTCTAAAAAGCAGGTCTGAGTTTCCAGTTATGGACTCCAATATAATATGAAAAACCCAAAATAATAAAAGAGGAAAAAATATAAATGTTTAAACTGAGTCAAGGCTCTTGAGTGGCTCAGTGGAAAAGAATCCACCTGCCAATGCAGGAGACACAAGAGACATGGGTTCAACCCCTGGGTCAGGAAGATCACTGGAGGAAGAAATGGCAACTTTGCCCTAGTATTCTTGCCTGAAGAATCCCATGGACAAGAGGAGCCCAGTGAGCCACAGTCCATTGGGGCTGCAAAGAGTCAGACATGACTGTGCACGCACACAAGGTTGTTCACAGGTAAGTATATAGAGTAACAGTCCATTATTACATGTTTGTTCTTCATTCATTTAGTCACTCAATAAATTTGGACTGAGCTCCTACTATGTGCCAGCCATTGAGCTTACACTCCTTGATACTTTTAAGTGCCATGAGGACTGAGGCTAGACCTGATCATATTCTGGATGACCTCCCAACGGAGAAGCATGGCCTGTTGGCCAGTGTTCTGCTTTTGTTTTGTTTTTACATTTTCAGAGCATACTAGAAAGTACCAAGCGTCCAGCACTATCAGAAGTCTATCTGGTCATCACCATACCTCACTGAACCAGCCAGGTCTCAAGCAGTCTCAGACAAAGTCTACAGTGGCCTGTGGCAAGTATTTAACCACACATACAAGCAGAAATATTGCAGAACCACTTTTTCAAGTGGGTTGACAGACTTGTGAAATAAACAAATGGAGAAACTCCGCTTGATATCTTGGATCTTTGTTAGTATTTACAGCAAGAGACAAAATTAGCTACCATGTATCTTCAATGACTGTATTAAGAAGCTTAGATACATGATCTCATTTATTTCTGCAGGAAATTAATAGCTCTTGTTGAGATATACGGAAAATGAGACTGGGACATCTAGCTGACACCTGGCAGAGAAAGGATTCAAGGCAGCTCTTACTTCAAAATCTAAGCCTTTTCCTCCACACCACATGATATGGAAGTATCCACTACAGGCTTTTGATTTCACTCAGAGGGAAATCTGAAGCCCTCACTGAGGTACACCGACAGGGCCCTCGTAATCTGTGACCTCCGCACCCCTCGTCCACCAGAGGCCTCTCTGCCCTTACCTGCCAGCACTTTGGCTGGCTCACTCTGCTCCAGCCACGCTACCTTTCTTCCTGTTTCTCAAAATGGCTAAGCACACCCCTGGCTTAAAGCCTGTTCCATGGGGCGATTCCCCATCTTCATGCAACTCTTTCCCTTATTTCCTTCAAGTGTCTGCTCAAAACCCACCTTTGCCGTGAGGCTTTCCCTGACCACAGCTTGCCCCATCCTCTTCACCCTGCTTCACTTTTCTTCACAGCCTGAGCCCTCTGGCACATTATACATTTTCCTCTGCACCCTCAACTGCAAATATAATTGCCTTGAGGACAGGAACTAATAAATACCTGGCACATATTAGGCTCTCGATTCATCAAACATGAGTAAACAAATCAGTGAACAGGAAAACACACCCCAGGCCTCCGAGCTACTCCTCAGGAAAATTATGAAAGAGTACATTCCTGTTTCTGCTTCCTTCTCCCACTCTGCCGCCCACTCCTTCTCCCTCATGCCAGATGTCCTGAGCTTTTATTCACACCACCGCCTACAACGTGGGACCCTCTTAGTAATGCCCCACTCTCCAGACAAACACTTCTGCACTTTCTTTTCTCTTTTCTCAAGGAAGTCAAAATGCTTCCTTGTCTTACTACTTTAAGATCTTCAGTCCATAGATTAAAATCATTCTTCCATGCACATGATGATAAGCATCTATATTTAGCATGCTATTCCTTAACAGGTAATATACTAAAAAAAATCATGCTTTAATTTTAATATAATGGTGTAAAATTCATTCACCATAAAAGGCCTGCAGGGAAAAGTATTTCAGTCAGACAGATATTTACATATCCCTTAAATGCACAGCTACCCAGCTATCTGCTGTCTGTCCCACCTAGTACAAGCAGTTTCAAATCCTAAAAAGCATCTCTGACTAAGTAATGTCACAGCCATTAAGGACCTGAAACACAAAATTCTGTAGAAGAGGTACAAGATAGAAAGAATAAGGGCTGAAGCTATGTGCTAATCGCAGAAATGGGAAAATCAGGCAAGTTTAAAAGTTTAAAGAAGAGGATCCATTCTGTTTTCGAAATGTCAAGTTTGTGGTCAGAAAGATCTATCTATTCCAGGGAGATAATGTATTTCTTAAACAACACCCTTTTTCTGTTTGCTTTACACGATGAAATATATAAGGTAAGAGGTCAGAGTGGAAAGGGAAAGGAACCACTTTCAGAGCAGCTGGGTAACACAATGAGGTGGCCTCACACCACCATTAGCTGGCCGCAGGCCGGGCCTGACTCATCTCCCCTTCTCCCTCAAACTGCTTCACTGTCAGCAGTAACTCTTTCCAAGAAGTGCCTGCTTTTCTAAATTTAAAACAACATTCAAAACAGGTAGGGGTATTTTAACCTATCAGTTTTTGTTTTTTTGTTCCTTGGGGAATAAAAGGAAAAAAAGACTTTCTAAAAACATGGACAGTTCTAAAGGTTCCTGAATATAAAACCACTCTTTTAAAAATAGTCCTTTCTGGTTTTTACAGTTTAACTGAAGTGAATTTTCCTTCCATTCATTCTGATTTCCTTCCCTCCTCCCACAATTTTATTAATACAATCTTACACTGAGATATAATCCACATACCATAAAATTCACCCTTTAGACTATACAAAGCAATGCTTTTCAGGATATTCACAAAGTACTCATCCTTCTTTTTAAATATAAGGAGCTAAATTAGGAATGTATATTTGTAACTTTATTTTGTCAGACTTGATTCTTTTTTTAATATCATTTTCCAATGTAAAATATGGTCACATCGTTCTGCTTTCTTAGTTTTCCTACTCTGCTATTTTAAGTACAGCAGGATTATATTAATATATTAAAAAATCAAAGTTTGCAGGAATCATTTCCTATGTAAGAATGATTTATGACCAGTAACAGGTTATAAGGCCAGGCTTGAGAATTTGTCTTGCATTGGGTTAAAAATTAAGTACAGTAGTTTCATTTAGTTTATTGTGAGTGTGAAAGTTGCTCAGTTATGTCCAACTCTTTGCAACCCTATAGACTGTAGCCTTCAAGCTCTTCTGTCCATGGAATTCTCCAGGCAAGAACACTGGAGTGGGTAGCCATTTCCTTCTCTAGGGCATCTTCCTGACCCAGGGATGGAACCTGGGTCTCCTGCACTGCAAGCAGATTCTTTACCATCTGAGCCACCGGGGAAGCCCCTTTATTTTATATNAATTCTCCAGGCAAGAACACTGGAGTGGGTAGCCATTTCCTTCTCTAGGGCATCTTCCTGACCCAGGGATGGAACCTGGGTCTCCTGCACTGCAAGCAGATTCTTTACCATCTGAGCCACCGGGGAAGCCCCTTTATTTTATATTACAGATTTTAAAAAGTGTTTAAAGGTACTGTTACTGATCTTATAAAACTGAGAAAACACCAATTCCCCATTATCAGGGGATATTATTATTACTGAACGGACTTTGAGAAAAGCTACACATACCCCAGACCAATCAAGGAACTCTGTTGTGTTATGGCGGCTCTCAAGATGAAGCACACTGTTAAAACTTAGGTTAAACCAATCTGGTGAAAAAATGCAAAACTTAGTATATCTAGGTCACTCCTTCAGAATTGTGTGACATATAAAACAGTATTTTTCTAATTCTCTTATGATTGCTTTAGATTAGTCTCAAACATGTATTCTCAATGGAGGTAAGACTGCCCTCAAGGGAGCAAAACGTGGCTTCCAGGGGTCAAAGAAAAATTCCTCTCTTTACATACAGAGCAAATATACATACAGTCCACAAACAGAATCTTGGTGTTAAAGTTTCACGGAGAGATCAATTACAAAAAACTGTGTGAAAGACTTCTTACAGAAGGTGACTTAAAAAAAAAAAAGTTGAGAAATACTGATCTAAAAGAAACTAAAACTCTTAATAAATACATTTAAAATGTGTCATTACACTTATCACTATCTTCTAAGATTAGAATGCTTACAGGATGGTTATTTCAGGGACAGATGTGACTCAAGATGGCATCCACCAATATTCCTCTTGCACTGTACACAGATGGTGACTATCAGAGTTATAACAACTATAATTATTTTATCTCTCTTACATGGTACCAAGTCTCCAAACATTAAAAGAAAACATTTTAAGCTGAGACTTTTTACTTCTGACACCAGTAAAAGAAAGAATATGGACAAGCATTTAAATAAGTATGGTGATTTTAATGACAGTTAAAAAGATGACACGTTCTAAGAAAAGTAGCTGGGCTTTCAACATCAGACCACCCTGCTGCTTCTCATACTCTGATGAGCAATATCTGAAAAATTAACATGGCAACAGAGAGTATATTCAAGTGGACGTTTCCTATAAAATGAGCTTTTGGTCAAATAAATCATACTGAAAATGTGCAGCTGTCTTCCAGGACAGCCATGGAAGTCAGAAAATTTCCGAACTGTATCACAAAGAATACTCCATCCCTATTTAACTGCTCCAAAGTCTCTCTGAAAAAAGATACCCACAGACAGGTGTTGTCAGGATAGTGAACGATGCCAAACAAAGCAGCATAATGTAGGGCTTCCGTGGGGGTAGGACAGACTAAGGAAAGAATGTAAGAAATTACGGAGAAATCCTAAATATCAGAAGTGATCGACGGCAGTGATGATGGTGACTACGTGGTAAGAAGAAAAAAGGGGGGTGGGGCGAGCAGGGGCAATGCCAGAGCCAATTCCACCAATTCAGTTTTGGCTAGCTTAGCCCAGCTGAATTATAACTGAGTTCCCAATCTCACCAGCTGTCCTGGGCTATAAACCAGAGCTCCATTTAGCTACAAATGACAGAAATTCCTGCCAAGTGATGACCTGACAGGATGTTTTTCCCTCAGTTCTATCAACTAGGGCTCTACGAGTGCAGCAAATCAGGATATTCTGGCTGGTACCTCAGCCCCCAAATCCTGAACTAGATGATCTGAGACTTTCCCTCTAGCCCAGCAATCGTCGGACAACATGGACTTCTCTGCCAGGGAAGTTCTAACAAAGCCCACACAGAATTAGGTAGCGAGGTGCAAACACTATAGTTCTGGGATGTCGGCTCTAACACAGGGCCCACATTTCCTGCATGCTGCTAGAGATGTTTGTCAAACCAGGAAGGAAAGGTGAGTGACCAGAATATGAACCACATTTGGAGAGTTTTGAGGATTTAAAAATTATTTGTATTTATGCTGATCACTGGTTCATTTGAAAGATGAAGAAAAATGTTTGCTAATTCCTGGACCTTCAATAGCATTCATTTCGATTCCCAAACGAGACTGGGAAATCATGAAGGACTGGGATCTGGTTCTTCCATCCTAGATAAAAAGGAAATTTGCACTAAAAATGTCCTTTTAAGCAGCAAAGGTGATGAATAGTGAAGACAATATATAAGACAGTCTTCACTCTTCAGCTCAATTTGACAGGTACTTTACTAAGTTCCTATAACACACTTGAGTGAAAAATGTATATAAATGCAAAAAATATATTGGGTAATTTTAGAGGCTCCCTTTTTTAGAAAATGAATCTTTCACTAAAAGTTTTTCCTATAAAAAGAACATTCTTTAAAACTATTAAAAAAAAAAACTGGTTGGAAATGTAAAACATAAAGCAAAAACACTAAGACTCTATTGCTGGCTGCTATGCATTTTACTGTGTCGTCCCAAAAAGTTCATATGCTGAAGCCCTAACCTGCAACGTGATGGTATTTCGAGATGGACCTTTAGAAGGTACTTTAGGATTAGATGAAATCAGGAAGGTGGGGGATTAGTGGCCTTATAAGAAGAGACCAGAAAGCTGCTTTCCCTCTCTCTCCATCATGTGAGGACACAGCAAGAAGATGGACATCTGCAAGCCAGAAAGGGGGCCCTTATGAGGAAGTAAACCAAACAACACCTTGGTCTCAGACTTCCCAGCTTCCAACGCTGTGAGAAATAAATGGCTGTTGAGGAAGCCACCCAGGTTTTGCTATTTTACTACAGTAGCCCTGCTGCTGCTGCGAAGTCACTTCAGTCGTGTCCGACTCTGTGTGACCCCAAAGACGGCATCCCACCAGGCTCCCCCGTCCCTGGGATTCTCCAGGCAAGAATACTGGAGTGGGTTGCCATTTCCTTCTCCAATGCATGAAAGAGAAAAGTGAAAGTGAAGTCGCTCTGCGAAGTCACTTCAGTCGTGTCCGACTCTGTGTGACCCCAAAGACGGCATCCCACCAGGCTCCCCCGTCCCTGGGATTCTCCAGGCAAGAACACTGGAGTGGGTTGCCATTTCCTTCTCCAATGCATGAAAGAGAAAAGTGAAAGTGAAGTCGCTCAGTCTGTCCGACTGTTAGCGACCCCATGGACTGCAGCCCACCAGGCTCCTCCGTCCATTGGATTTTCCAGGCAAGAGTACTGGGGTGGGGTGCCATTGCCTTCCCCGACTACAGCAGCCCAACTAGCCTTAACTGCTTAACCAACTAACACACCCCAATATACACAAGACAGTGTCCTGGCAGTGGTACTTCCGGGAAGCTTAGGTAGAAACTCTATGGAACTCTGACCGTGATGATTAGAAGGTCACACTTGTCTAGTGTTTTGTTCCTACCTTCTCTTCATCTCATAGAACTTTATTTCATTGTTCCTCAGTTCTAAGTTGCTTATTAAGAAGAGAGATGAGGCACTTCTAAGGCCAATTAATTAAAAAGTAGTAATATCTAAAATAAAATCCATTTCTTCTAACCCTAGGAGACCACTCTTAGCATATTCAAAGAACTATTTTGAATTGAGCAAGTCTGAGCCAATCTACTATTTCACAGTAGTATTTAACAGTTCTCAAACTTTAATGTGTAAGAATCACAAGGGAGTTCCTCTAAAAATGCAGATTCTGCGGGTCTCTGGACAAAGGAGTCTACATTTTAAACAGACATTTCAGATGACCGATGAGTGGTGTGCAACAACACTTGAGATCAAGTGTTGCTCTGTCATTACTGAGAAAATAGCCTCTGCACAGAGAGATGCTTTTGGATTTTTAAACCAAATTCTCTTTTCCCACAAGATGACTTTAAAACTTTAAAGACACTTTATTCATCCTGAGAGGTGGAAGTGGTTTCTTTCACCTTCCTCAAGAGGTCAAATTCCATGCTTTTCCTTTTCTCTGGCCCCCTCCCCTTCAGTAGTTAAAGGTTTAATAATTTAGGAATTCATTCAAAGGAGCCTCATGGTATACTCCATGTCTCCCCAATTTATCCATTTTATTCATTGAGAATGCCAGTCTTTTAAAAGTCATTGATTTGTAAATTATATCCCTTTGAAAACAAACCTTGAAAATGCAGACTATCTCTTTAGAAAGGTAAATGAATTTAGTCAAAAATAGTTTAAAAGAGTATTTCCTACAGTAGGTTTTACTGCAGTGTATTAGCTACAACAGAGTAAGATAAATGCTTCTTCAAAAGAAAATATCAACCATGAGTAAAGCGTTCTATTAAAGTTTAACTCCATACCAAAAAAGTTCACACTTAAATACTTTTACTAAGTAATGCATATTTGATATAAGATATTGTAAAAGAGGAGATTTTTACTATCCTTTTCAGAGAAAGAAGAAGCATTTTTTAAAGCACTCATGGACAACCAACAAACACCAAATAAAATGTCATTTATAGTACCATAGGTATTTGAACAAAGTAAATACAGTCCTAGACTGAAGATGTGAAAGTGAAAGTTAAGTCGCTCAGTCGTGTCTGACTCTTTGCGACCCCAAGGACTGTAACCTATCAAGCTCCTCTGTCCACGGGATTTTCCAGGCAATAGCACTGGAGTGGATTGCCATTTCCTTCGCCAGCGGATCTTCCCAACCCAGGGATCGAACCCAGGTCTACCGCATTGTAGACAGATGCTTTACCGTCTGGGCCAGACTGAAGATGGCAAACTATAGTCTCAAAAAGGCCATGAGCCCTCAGAGTCTAAACAACCTCTCTATGTCTAAATTTAATTTTAAAAATAAAAGTAACTCTTTGATGCCAGCAGATTAATAAACTCTGAAGTATTTACATCAAAAAGCATCGTGTCATGTGATGCTTGTAACGTGCTTGATCAAATGACACTGTTAAAACGTAACTGGAAACTTGACGTTGTGATTAACTTACTATCCTGGTAGCCATCAGGTACATATCATTGTACTTTTCTTTTTTGAAAAACTAAATACCTTGATCATCTAAATTTTCACATACTGAGTTTTCTTAAAGCAAAATACATATGTAACACAATCTGTTTTTGCAAAAGAAAATAAAAGTATCTTTGGTCCTTCTTTCCAACCTATTGTCATTACAGACTTCTTGGGAGGGGGCGTAAAGCAAAACACCTTTAATTAACTACTGAAACAATAGTGTCACAGTAACTACACCACAGAAACACCACTACTTTCGTAAAATGTTCAACGATATACTCCTGAGATTACTTATCTTCAATACCAACTTCCTTCTACCTGCTCTCAAACGCCTTAGAGCAAACATTTTCAATTTTAGCAAATATTAAAATAAGTTCACCACTTATTCTTGTTTCCAACAGAATATACCGAGTCCATAAAATTCCCCCCAAATCCAACAGGAATCAACACACCCATTTGGCAATTGCAGGAAGGTTGGGATGCACAGACATCTTGGTCAAAATAAATAAACTTTCCAGGATCTTTATTTACCGACTTGAGAAACAGAGGCTTGGAAACAGCCAGCTAACTTCGTTCCCAACTTGGCATCTTAGAGAACCTTCCGTTTACAAAACACACAGGGACCTCAGAGCCTCCCAGCCCAGAATTGGCCAGGGGAGCACACGCCCATCGGCCCTGCCTGGAGAGGAAACAATGGGAGAGGCGCGAAGGAGCTAGCCCGGCGCCCCGGGCGCCCCAACTCCCCTGCCACAGCCCGCGCCTGACACCGCCCGCGGCGTCCCTTCCCCAGGTGCCCCACCTCTGAGCCCCGGGGCGCGGCCCACCTGCGGCGGGCAAAGGGCTGCACTTACCAAACAGGGTCAGGGCCATTGTAAAGGCGCTCGCCAACTGCTCGCCGCCGCCCGCCGGTCCACGCGCTCCTCCCAGGCTGCCCGGAGATCACCTCATCGGCCCGACGCGCTCACACCTCGGAGGGAGCAAGGAGTCGGAGGGGCGTGGTGGGGGCGCGGGCGCGGGGAGGCTGCAGGCCGGGAGGCAGGGGGCCGCTGCAAGAAAAAAGTTATTCACGCGTTATTGTCAAGCGCACCCTGACAAGGGGGAACCCGTTAGCCCTCGGCGAGCCGGCACTTGTCGCTGCCATCTGTGCAAAAGCGGAGCGCGCGCGGGCGCCGGTACCTACGAGGTGGGGAGGCTTGGCCGCGGCGCAATGGCAGGCGGAGAGGCGGCGCCGCAGTGGCGGCGACGGCGGGGAGAGGAGCAGCCTCGCAGAACCCCCGGCGGGGTGCGCTCACTCCGCATCCCGCGGCCTCGCAGACGCCATCTTGCGATAGCGTCTCCCACTGGATCCGCCGGCGCGCCTCCTCCCTTTTTCCCCTTGGGCGGCGGAGCCCCGTGCGTTCCCATGGCAACGGGCGCGCGCGGGGCCGAGGGCGCCCGCCCCTCCTGCCCCGGGCCGCGCGGAGCCGCCCGAGCTGCTAGCCCCCGGGAGGCGGCCTCCCCGAGCCTGGCAGCAGCAGGGGCGGGGTGCGTCTTAGCTGAAATCCCAGGTTTTTCCTTGAATGGGATTTGTGGAGACGCAGAAAGGAGCTGTTTACTCGAAAGAAGTCCCCGAAGGATGCTCCATGAATACAAGGAGCCAGCCAGGGTCATCTGGGGATCGGGTTCGTGTGAGAAGATTCCTTTCCCCGGGCGCCTCCGGGGTTAACAGAGAGTCTGGAGCCCTTGACCTGAAGCTGCAGGACCCGGGAGAGGAGCCTGGAGTCAGACAGTGGCACTAAATGTTGCTTTCCCCTGCATTTGCACTTAGGAGCCACTAAGACTAGTTCTGGTCAGATTATTATATGTGAGGAAACAGGAGTTGGTTAAAAAGCACCTGGGAATACATAAAATAATTTGTTATAAGCGCTTAAACCTAATTTTCTTCTTTTTACTTCACACCTCTTTGATATTGTCTGGGAGTAGGGGGGAAATCAACATTTCTCACCGACTGGCACTTCTTTACCACAAAAGATTCTTCCCCTGAGCTTTCCGCATTTATCTGATAATCACTGGCAACATCTTTCTGTGATATTCTCTGATCGCCTCTGTCTTTGCCTTAATTAAGGAGAAGCCATATAACGCCTTGAGATTATCAGCCAAAAGATGTTCGTGAAAAGCTGAGTTATGGTGGCTTTTTGTCGTTTTCATGTAGTGTATTCAACAATTCAGTATTCTCTAGCTGCTATACTTGTTTCTTTTTTGTTTTAATCCTCCTTTTTTCTGTTTCTCTGCTTAGGGATTTGATACTATTTCAATATCTAATCGTGTAAGATTTTCTCTTTGGTTCTCATTTCTTCCGGGCTTTCAGTTCCCAGTTCCTCAGATTCCCTAATATTTTCCTTTTTACTTTAGAACTAATTCTTTTAAGAATATTAAATATTTTTAATTTATCTTGAGGATCAAAGTCATTATAAAGATGAAAATTACTCCTTCAAATAGAACCACAGTTAATTCATCATCCTTTCACAGCAGCCTCAAAGATCAGAAGAAAAAGAAAAGCAGGTTGGAAGGAGGAGCCAGCCTTTTGTTTCGTATCAGTTAACTCAAGAAAAAAGAAATAATAAAATAATTCAACATCCGTGGGCAAATATTTAAGATGCTATAGGCTTAAAATTTTCTGATGTAATCAAATGGCCCTCCTTTAGCCACTAATATTAACATAAATCTTGAAATCTCCAGAATTTTAAATCTTTAATGAAAAGGACTCGATTTTGAACAGGCTTTCTGCTCATGAAAAATTACAAGCACACAGTTCATGAAGATAAATGAGAAACTCGAGAAGGCTTTGTGGGACAGATTTTACAACTGGGTAAAGACTGCTGTGGATCTGCTCACACAACTAGATAAGAAGGATCTAAAGACACATTTTACTCTCTAAATAAGTCCCCAAACTTTGGGGGACCTAATTTCCCTTTCAGTGTCTAATAGAAATACTGTCTCCCTAGAGAAATATTTATGTATATACAAACACTCGCCAGAATTTTTTCACACAATTTCGGGGAGATTCTGAAGGCTTCCCTGGTGGCTCAAACGGTAAAGAATCTGCCTGCAATGCAGGAGACCTGGGTTTGATCCCTAGGTCAGGAAGATACTCTGGAGGAGGATACGGCAACCTACTCCAGTATTCCTGCTTGCCTGGTGAATTCCGTGGATAGAGGACCCTGGCGGGCTCTAGTCCACGGGGTTGCGAAGAGTCGGACACTACTGAGCGACTAACACACCAGGGGGATTACAGACTGTTGAGGGAACTAAGGTTAACTCCAGATATATTTTGTAATCTAGGAAAGTTTTTCCTTTATAATTAAACTGTTTTAAAATGTCCCTTTCACACAGAAGCATGGAATATTGAACAAAAAAGGACCAAGATCCCCCAATACACAGATAAGGAATCTGAGGGTGCGCTGGTCACAAGGCTTCCAAACTGATACACTGGTACTGTGGCAGAAGTAATTGGAAAAATCTTAGACATCTGGTCTTCTCCCTGACCACCTCCCTCACTCTCCACTCCCCCACCAATTTAAATAGTACGTGGTTTTAATTTAAAAAGAAAAACCTGTTTAGTATTAGAAGCAGAGTTGCAAGGGGGGGTGTGTTTTGTCCTCAGCCATTTTGTATGTTTGAGTCTTCTTGTAGTTTGGGAAGCTGAATTTTATTCAAAAGAATCTTTCTTCACAAGCTCTTCAGCTCAGAACTGTTCGTCCAATCAGGCTGAGAGTAAACGTGTATTTTTTTTTTTCCCTCCTCTTTGTTAAGCTCTCTTTGAGAGGTAACAGAGCATCAAGATTTTGATGCTACAGCTCAGCTTGTTGGTAATTCTCTCCATGCTTTGGAGTGACATCCTAGGGATGAGTCAGAAATTAACTATCCTGTTCTCAGACTTAACCCTCCCATTGTATAGACAAGCCTTTGTTACTGGACCAGCTTCATACTCACTAATGATGGCTGATCACAGCTGAATCTTAGTGACAGCTTGGCTCAGGTGAAAACTATTTTCCCCTCCCCTTCCTCTTTTCCATATAAGTCTTACCACCCCCACACCAAAAACAAACACATCACAAGATGCTTTTAGGATATTGTACTACTTTAAACAATACAGCTGAATGTTGCCATGTGTCCCTTTTTAAGCATCTAGCTTTCCATAAGTCCTTTGACTTCTTAATGGTTTGATGCTCTAACAAAATGTTCTCTGTACTTTATCCAAGTGTTGTGTCTTGAAAACAGTATTCATTTTTATAATGTCATATTATCCAATAAGGAATAGAGTATGAATAGAGTATGTTTCTTTTCTCACTTAGCTGGAAACTAAGCAATAGACTTTCTGTTACAAATTCAATGTAAGGAAGGGTGTTAACCACTTGGGGTGATTATTATGGGTGGGGACTTAGATTATTTATTAAAAGGGCAAAAATGAATTGACTTTTGAGAACATTTATGTTTTCATTCAAAGATTTGATTTTGCGCTTAACACATAAGCACCTAGAAGGGCCAGATTTGTTTGCTCTGTTACTAAATAGTTGTTTGATTTTTAGACCAATATTCTACTCTTTCTGGTTCTTACCGTTCTCATTTGTAAAATAAAGGAATGGGACTAAGTTATCTCTAATGTTCCTTTTAGGTTTGGTTGTCATTCTGTGATATTTTAAAATACTTAAATCAACTGGATTATAGATAAAACAGAAGACTTTTATTTGAATATTCGATATATTCAAAGTGTTGGTATATCTAGTAAATTTAAGTATCTTATGTTACAGCTTCATAAATATTTAGTGTGACTAAGAAGTCATACTTTGTTAAAGCATTGATATGTGATCTCATCTGCAGTATGCTATACCGATGTATTTATTGTATAGAGAGCAACCTTTTTTCAACTGTACTAAAAACCATTTTCTCATTTTTATTTGTTCTGTTGACTAAACAAAACTTAGAAAATCCTTTGAGTTTTCTTTCCTACGTTTTAAACTAATGACTTATCACAAGTGTTTGGGGTTTTTTGTTACTCATTTAGCTTCATTCCCATTGGTAAACATTGATTCGTTTCTCAGTTTTGAATGAAGCAGAAATTAATGAGGCAGTTTCTGCCTCACAATAACAAGTTAAAATTATAGCACTTTATCATGTCAACACAGCTTTAAACACTAGGAATACCAGTGCTATTAGCACAGTTCCCAAAATAGTGCAGAATGTTTGCTGTTGAAGAAAAATATCACAGGGTGTATTTCTGCGAATGTGATAGAAAATTCTATTCTTCAGTTATACTGATAAAGGTTCAAATTATTTATTTAAAATATTCACAATATGTAACATTCTCTCCTAGTTTATGTGACCAGTTGAAGTATTTTTTCCCACAGTGTGAATTTACTTCAAGTAGCTTTGGTCTGTTTTTAATAATGTTTTCCCTAAACACTTAATCTAGATGAGTCTCCCCACCCTCCTTTTATCTGAGGCTTACCTGATGTTTGTGTGGCATTTTATGATTCATATGTAGCACTTTCACTGGGCAAAGCCGTTTGCTTTATAATGGAGGCAGCATTTACTTTGAACTTAGGGATTTAGACCATGAAACTATTTAGCGGGGGGAAGAAAAGAATATTTATGTCATCAGCTGTTAAAATGGCCTTTAAGCTTAGATTATTCATATTAATGTTTAGGAAAGTTAATTGTATTCTATTGACCACCAGAGGGTGCCTAAATTATATCCATAGGACCAATTTTGGATCTTAAAAATCAAATTTGAAAAACACATTAAAATCCTTTCAGTTCTCCTCCATAGTGCTTCCTATAGTAGCAGAAGATAAATCCCACCAAAATTATACTAAAAGGAGAGGTGGCTGTTGGCTGGTTGGGCACCAGTTTGTAACTGCATATTACTGACAAACTGAGCGGTGCTTGCTTAGTTTTTATTATATCACCTCTAAAGTTATAGAAGGGCTGTGTGTGTGTGAGTGTAGAGGTGTAAAGAGAGAGGAAATTGAAATTCAAAAGCAGAAAGAAAAGGTTTTCTATCCCTGACCCAAGATAATGGATTTCTTGTTAATTGTTCAGCTTGAAGAGGAAGTTTTAGTGCAGTACACGATGGGATCACAGGTATTACTATGAACTCTAGGTCAGAATCTTCTGAATGTCACATGTCCTATTTGTAAAATTTTGTGGTAGAATTTACTTTGACAAGTCAAAATGACCACTGGTTTTGAGTGACCAGGGAAAAAGGGTAAAAGAGTTCTATTTTTAATTTGTTTTGAATACACGTTTAAAATAATACTTATTTCCTGGTAGAGAGTATAGCAGATCTTTTGGAAATTTTTTTCGTAGGTTTAAATCAAATACATTTTCAAATACACGCTAGACAAAAGTACAGCGATTATGGCTGCTCTCGAGTAAAAGTTTTTGTTCTGAACTATAATCGTGTTATTGTACTTTAAGCCAGCACTTCCATCTGTGTGTATTTTTCTGAGGTCACCAGGCATATCTAATGCAGAGTGTAGCTAAATGTCTATTTGACTCCAGCAGTTGGATTGCTGCCAGATTTTGCTTCCAAGAGGGTATAAGAAGGTTTGGCTACAAATCAATTCTCCCTAACACGGCCATGGTTTTTCCGGTTAATGTGGGTGTCTACAATAAGATGACTTACTCAAGCTGAATACATTGTAAGTTATAAATCAGCAAAATAGCTATGAACTCTGGGTGAGAATTACCCAGTCTCTAATTAAGCAACAGAGCTGAAAAAGAGGGAAGTGTATTCCATGATTGAAAACAATCTGGGTTTAAATCCTATCTATCCTTGTGATGGCTTTTTCATAAAATTCCTTTGTATGTGGTTGTAAAAATAGGACTTGCATCAGACATTTAGGACAATGTGCCAATTGGACTTTATTCATCCATCCTTCATCCAATCAACAAATATTTACTGAGTACCTGTGATATACCAGGCATTGTGCTAGATGCTGGCAAAGGAGTCAATGATGTATCAAACATGTATCCAGATCTTTGAAATTTTGCAGCTCCTGGGGATGAGACTTATAAATGGAACAATGAAAGAGCCACAAGAGGGGCACAGATTAAATACCCTGGGAATTCAGAAGAACGATTATATCCAGCTCATGAAATGCATGAAGGCTTCATGAGGAAGGAAGCTTTGAGGTATAGATGGGAATTAGGCAATCAGAAAAGAGAAAGGGAGACGTGAGGTTTAGATAAGAGGAAAGAGGCAGGCAATTGTAAGAGAAGAATGGCAGGCAGGGCAGTTTAGCTCCAGCAAGGACTCATGGGAGAGGAGGCTGGACGTGCTGGTGGGGGACATATGTTATAGGATATCCACCTTACAGGAACGCTTCTTAAAACTCCCTTTCCTCTTCTTCTGTCTGAGCTCACAGCTATTCTGCAGCGAAGCACCCTCAAACCTCCCAAATTCTCTCCCACCCATCAGCCTTTATGGCCTTCCTGTGCTCTCCCCATCCCTATTTTCTGGCTTCTGTTTATTTTCCTTAACTTTTGACTGGTACCTAAATTCTTCACTATATAGGGAATTCAGGAACTGGCTCAGCAGGCAAATAACCTACATCCCTGCCTTCTTGCCTTTCAGTTCTAGTCTTTCTCTGTGCTTTATCTCAATTCTGCACCACACACACACAAAAAAAAAGCATAGAAGGGCTTCCTTGGTGACTCAGTGGTAAAGAACTGCCTGCCAGTGTAGGAGATGTGGGTTTGATCCCTGGTCCAGGAAGATTCCACATGCCACAGAGCAGCCAAGGCGGTGCGCCATAATTATAGAGCCAGGGAACGGCAACTCCTGACGCCCACATGCCCTTAGGGCCCACGCTCGTAGAGCCTCCGCAGTGAGAAGCCCCCACTGACTGCAACTAGAGAAAACCCCATGCAGCAGCAAAGACCCAGCGCAGCCAATAAATAAATTAAAAATGTTCAAGAAAAAGTATATAAATCTGGCCTTTTCATTAGAAGATGAGACAGACAAAATTCTAATAAATTTTGTCCAGTGCTTAAAAAATGAGTATACCAGCAACTGTGTGAAATACTTTTTATATACATTTTCTCATTTGAACCTCACAGAAACCACGTGGGATAGAATCTTGGAATCCAGGACTCCTGATTCAGAACTCCAGTGTTGGGTAACTGGAGCACCTCTCTCTATAAAAAGGTTTAGCCACAGACATATTTTGATCATTGGTATATTAATGTACATTGCCAATGCAGGAGACGCAAGAGACGAGGGTTCAAATCCCTGGGTCTGGAAGATTCCCCGGGAGAAGGAAATGGCACCCCACTCCAGTTTTCTTGCCTGAAAAGTTCCATGGACAGAGGAGCCTGGTGAGCTACAGTCTAAAGGGTCACAGAGAGTCAGACATGACTGAGCGAATAAGCAGACACACATGCACCAGGAGCTCAGATATACAGAGTTGAAATCCAACTGATAAAGCAGACTACAAGTATTGACGAAACACCTATTATGAACGCAATATTTTGCAGTGTTTTTGATAGAAATGTTTACATGTGCTTGCCGCAGACCAAATGAAAGCAATATCATCGAACAAGTGTGGGTGTGCTAAGTTCACTTCAGTCGTGTCCGACTCTTTGCGACCCCATGGACTGCAGCCCACCAGGCTCCTCTGTCCATGTTTTTTTTTTTTCAACAATATAATCTTTTTCAGGGAAGAATGATGTTTGCTGCCTTACTGTAATCAAGGTCAGACATCTCTTAGTGTGAGGGGGTCAGGTTGGATGGTGTGCACATTCCCCACGACATAGACCCTCAGGACCTAGAATCTGTCCCCTTTTTCTTCTTCCCCCAAAGTTGGGAGTTAGAATTTAATTTAATTGAAAATATTTAATGCCAGTTCTTCTTTAGGCCCTCCCATTAGTTTTCAAGCCTGTGCATACCTTGGTAGTATAGGGATATGCTAATACAGATACTTGGTTAAAGCAGAACCTGTATATATATATATATACACAGGTATACCTGTATATATGTATATATATACATACACATATACATATATTGATATATAGAGACATATATGTGTTATATGTGGAAAAGGAAATGGCAACCTACTCCAGTGTTCTTGCCTGGAGAATCCCAGGGACAGTGGAGCCCAGTGGGCTGCCGTCTGTGGGGTCACACAAAGTCGGACACAACTGAAGCGACTTAGCAGCAGCAGCAGACATATACGTGTTATATACAGTGTTAAAATATATAATGATATGTTAAATACAAAATGGTAATACATATAATGATATATTGATACAACATAGACATATAAGGAAATTGTTCAGCTGAAATTCCTAAACAGTCATTCAAACTGAAATTCTTTATGAAGTCACCCTAACCAGAAGTAATAATTCTTTTAACTCCCAGAGAACTCGTGCTTTAAGTTCAAGTGTGGGTCTAAAATCACTCTACATGTTTTATAATTATTTGAGTATATATATATATATATGCAAATATATAAAATACGTGAGGTAGGGTGAGGTGTTAGTCACTCAGTCAGGTCCAACTCTTTGTGACTGCATGGACTGTAGCCCACCAGGCTCCTCTGTCCATGGAATTCTCCAGGCAAGAATACTGGCGTGGGTCGCCATGCCCTTCTCCAGGGGATCTTCCTGACCCAGGGATTGAGCACAGGTCTCCTACATTGCAGGCAGATTCTTCACCACTGAGCCACCAGGGAAGCTCCATTAAATATCTACTTGTGTGTGTGTATATATATATATATATTTGTAAGTAATATACAGACAGACACACATATTCTACCTCTCTACCCACTGGATCCTTAGCTCAAAGTAGGGTTCTGTTGTGTTTTTCTTTATATTTCCCGCCACATAGATGCTCAGCAAAAGTCAGTTGCATATATTAATGTAAATATAAAAGCTAATTCAGTGATTTCACATAGTCTGTTTCCGTGATGAACCACCCAGTGTGGAGCATGCTAGGATATTGATAACCTTCTGGTTGATGGTTTACATTGCCCTGCTCCACCCTGTATTTTGGCAAAAGCAAGTGGAAGGTTTTGTTCAAAGTTTGCACTTACAACTTGGACTCATGATAGAGGATTAAGGAGCACCAGGATGTCAGAAGATTACTTGTAACTGCTGAATATTTGGCCTTTCAATGTTTCATTTCTGTGCAATTCACTGCAATAAGCTTTGCAAAGTCAAGCTAGTCTTTCACACCAGTTCTCAGAAAATCTCACCTTACATGAAGTCTTTCTATGCCCTATACCTGGTGGTACAGAGGACCAGAGCCAGACACCTATGTTTTCCTTTTAAAAAATATTTCAATTACAAAAATGTTATTTTTCTACACATAACAATTACAAAGATATATGTGCAAAAAGAAAAAGAGGAAAGAGAAACCATTGTTAATTCCACTAGCAAAAAATAGCTACAGTTAACATTTTAGTTTATATCCTTCGAAAAATTTTTTCTCTGGCTTTATAGATGTGGCGGGCTTCCCTGATAGCTCAGTTGGTGAAGAATCTGGCTGCAATGAAGGAGACTCCAGTTCGATTCCTGGGTCGGGAAGATTTGCTATAGAAGGGATAGGCTACCCAATCCAGTATCCTTGGGCTTCCCTTGTGTTTCAGCTGGTAAAGAATCCTCCTGCAATGCGGGAGACCTGGGTTTGATCCCTGAGTTGGGAAGATCCCCTGGAGAAGGGATAGGCTACCCACTCCAGTATTCTGGCCTGAAGAATTTCATGGACTGTATAGTCCATGGGGTCGCAGAGTCGGACATGACTGAGAGACTTTCACTTTCATTTATAGATGTGGCACATGCAAGCATGGATTTTCCCCTTTCTCTGTCTCCTTGAATCCCAATGATTATAGCATGTTAGTACTGTGAGACTTTGCCCTCTACCACAGTTATTTGGTAGGTCTGTGGATGAACACTGACCCAAGCTGGGTGATTCAGAATTTCTCTGTCTCTGAGGATGAAGCTAAAATTTTAAATTAGGGGCTGTTGGAAATCATCTTTGACTGTGAAGAACAAGAGACAGAAAGCAATCCAGTGTGAAAGAGTTGAATTAAATAAGATAAGAGAGAAGCCCTGACAGCCTTAAAGAATCTAGCCCAATTATTCTTCGTCTTGGAAGAACACACACTTTAAGTTCTGTAGGTAGAGTAGATGTTGGGGTGTCCTACCCATATCCTCCCCATCAGGAGTGAAGTATCCATTCCCCCAGAGGCCAGGAATGTCTGTTGCTGATGGCTCACAGCTGAGTTGATCCCAGGACCTGCCCTTGGACTGAAAGAGCTGCTTGGACTAATGTCACACACCTTCTCCACATAGGGGCAGCCTACATCCAATGATTGGTTGATATGTGGGTATAAAGGCCTGGGCTCCTTGCCTCAATATTGGGCAACTCCAAAGCTCTCCATGGCATTGATTATAACATCAATTTAACCTTGCCCTCTGTCCAATTCTTTCTTCACTCTCTTACAGTCATTGATTTAAAGAGGGTCATCTGTTAAACTTTCTGCATGCAAATCCCTATCTCCATGGTTCCTGGGGAGCCAGGCTAAAGACAGTGGGAGTGGCAGAGGTATCTAAACATTCCACATAATGCATTCTTCCTTTCACCCTTGTTATAAATCATTCCACCGTTATTATTTGGCCTAGAACAAGTGGTTTCTTGGTTTTTGCAACCAAAAAGGTTCTAACTAGTATATTATTTCCTTATGATAAATTTCTGGAAGTAAAGTCAATGTTACACTAGAGATACAGATTTGCAAGAATTTTGATTCCTATTGCCACATCATCCTTCAGAAATGTGTACCACTTTACATTCTCATCAGTAGTTCATGGAAGCAATCTTCCCAGATGCTGCACCACACTGATGTTATTCTTTTTTTATTCATTTATTCAACAGTTGTTTATTGAGTGGCTGCTGTGTGCCTGCCTATGTACCGTGGGCTGGGGATAACTCACTGCCTTCATGAAGCTTGTATTCTAGGTATGAAAAGATAGCCAATTAACAATTAAGTAAGAAAGCTTTATACCACAAAGTGGTTAAATACTATAGAGACATACAAAACAGGAGGAAGAGGCAGGGTGTCCATTTCAAGCACAGTGGTCAGGGAAGCCATCCAATGAGATGGTGACTTTTCAGCAAAGGCTTGGAGCAGGTGAAGGAACAAGGCATGGAGATATCTAGGGAAAGAGCATTTTTGGCAGAGGGAGCAGCAAGTTCTGGAGGTTGGATAACGCACGTTCATTCAAACATCAACCAGGCCAGAGACTGGAGCAGGGAAGTTGGGGGAGGCAAAGGGAGGAGTAAGAGGAGAGGTGGTTACTGAGGAAATGGGGGCTCCTTCTTTGTCCCAGGGATTGTGGCTTTCTCTAGACAAGATGGAGAGATTGGAGCACAGGAGTGACGTATTCTAACTTATGATTTCAAAGATGCCCTCTGCACCACAGCTGAAGGGAAGTCTGCGTACTACAATGGAAGATCCCTAGTGTTGCAGTTAAAACCCAATGCAGGCAAAAATAAATAAGCAAAATATTTTTTAGAAAAGGTACCTTCTGGCTGCTGTGTTAAAGAAAGACTCCAGCAGCCCCCTCTACCCACCATCCTCAGGGAATATGGTACAGGACCCCCAGTGAACGCCTAAAACTGCGGATAGTACTGAATCCTAAATATACTGTGTTTTCTTCTATCCATACACATCTAGGATAAAATTTAATTCATAAATTAGGCATACTCAGAGATTAACAATACCAATCATAAAGTAGAACAATGATAAAAATGTACTCTAGCAAAGTTATGTGAATGAGGTCCACATCCCCAAATACCTTACCACATGAATGAATTCAACACCTTTCCCGTCTTAACTAAGCACTGATCATGCGCTGTGGCTGTAATTTTACAGTTTGAGGCGAGACTTATGCAAAACTAGCATAATTCTTTTTTTCCTTCTTACCAGAGATCTTAGCAACCTCAGTATACAACTTTTTTCTTTTAAGTTGAGAACTTTCACCTGTTCACTTAAAGAAAGTGGGAGGCCAGTCAGGAGACTTTGCCTAACTGCTGGACCAAAAACAGTATTTCATTGCGGTTTCTTTTGCACTTGAAGATTTTACACATAAGGTGATTGTTTCTATTTCTTTTATTGGAAATGGCCTGTTTTTAAGACCTTTGCTGATGCTTCTATTAGCATAGTACCTTTTGTTATGGTTTTCAGTGATATCAAGAATGTAGCTCTTTGTTTATATGTGTAGTTCTAGGTCCAGAGTTACTGTTTTCTTTAATCCTGTTTGCGTGTTTTTTTAGAGAGAGAAATTTTTAATTTTTATGAGGACAGATTTTAAAATAGCTTTTCTTTTAGGGACTCTGCTTGTGATATAATATTAGAAGTATTTTGCCAAGATTATTGCTTCAGCCAAGGCTTTTTTATTTGAAAGCACAGGGAGCTGGCTTAATTGGAGGAAAAGTCAGTGCAATATTTGTGATTTAAACTGGAACCTGGAGGTAGGAGATTTAACAAGGCTACGTGAGATTCTGGAACTGGAAACTAAAACCTTACCTGTCACCAAACCATCATTTCCATTTCTCTGCGTTTTCCTGTTCTCTGCTCTCTTCATCTGCTTCATTCTTCTCTGAGAAATGGTTTATCCACACTGTGGCCACCCGAGTTTGAGCACCACTGACATGTAGACTCGTATCTCTGTGCTCCAGTTTCAACTCATAGGAAAGAGAAGCTGATTCACACAGTCCCTTCAGTAGTACATTGGTCTATCTCCCCACTCCCACTGCCGCATGACAAATAAGCCATGTCCAGTGAGTGGTGGAGTCACCAGCTACACGGGGCTTATCCTGAGGCAGGCACATGGGGAAAGGGCATTCTCAAATGGGAATAGGGACACATAATTGAGCACACCACGAAAGAAGTATAATCCACATTCATCCAAATTTCATTCTCCTACTTTCACAGTTTAAAATTTCCCATACATCCGAAATCAATTTTTATGGAAGATATACTTTAGAAATATCACTTTATTTTATATTTTGTTGCAAAAGATTAGCCAGTTGTCCCCAAATTTTGATAGGAAAGTTGAATTTGTGTCAGAAATGCTATTGATATGAGCCAGATGTCTTATATCTTGAATTGCTTAAAGTAATTTGACTATTGCTATTTAAATATTATTTATCTAATTATTTGAAATTCCTCTTGGTATATCAGTGTCAATTATGCCTTAGTATGTGCTTTGTGCTCAGTTATGTCCAACTCTGTGACCCCATGGACTGTAACCTGCCAGGCTCCTCTGTTGATGGGCTTTACCAGGCAAGAATACTGGAGTGGATTCCCATTTCCTTCTCCCAGGGATCTTCCCAACCCAGGGATGAAACCCGTGTCTCCTATGTCTCCTGCATTGTGGGCAGATTCTTGAGCCTGCAGAGCTCAACCTGCTGAGCCATCAGGAAAGCCCTTAATATGTTTGTTTTGTTGTTATTGTTCCTTACCAATTAAAAAAAGAGCCAAAGAAGAATCAGACCAATGTGATTACCTTATGGTTGAATGACACAAGAAAGGTGGAAGCTTTTCCGGTAAGTGGCCTCAGGTGACCCCTAAAAATGGTGTGCTATTCACTTGACCCAGAAAACCCCACAAAATCATGCAAATCAAGAGGTTCAAATCTTGTGTTCACTTTAAGAACACTCGTGAAACTGCCCAGGCCATAAAGGGTATGCATATCCGGAAAGCCACCAAGTATCTGAAGGCTGTCACTTTAAAGAAGCAATGTGTGCCATTCCGTCGTTACATCGGTGGAATTGGCAGGTGTGCACAGGCCAAACAGTGGGGCTGGATGCAGGGTCCGTGGCCCAACAGGAGTGCTGAATTTTTACTACACATGCTCAACAATGCAGAGAGTCATGCTGAACTTAAGGGCTTAGATGTAGATGCTCTGGTCATTGAGCACATCCAAGTGAACAAAGCCCCCAAGATGCGGCACAGGACTTACAGAGCTCACGGTCGGATCAACTCCTACATGAGCTCTCCCTGCCACATTGAGATGATCCTTACTGAAAAAGAGCAGATTGTTCCTAAACCAGAAGAGGAGATTGCACAGAAGAAAAAGAGATCCCAGAAGAAACTGAAGAAACAAAAACTTATGGCCCGGGAATAAATGCTGCAAAAAATAAATGCAAATAAAAGTAAAAAAAAAAGAAAAGAAAGAAAGATGGGAGTCACCACCAGCCCACCATGTTTGAGGGATTCTCTTATAGATCTTGGTGGAAAAACAATTGAATTCACCACAGAGAAGCAGTTACAGCGGGAAGTGGTAGGGAAGATGCTATCAGTTAATCTCATGCTACTGGGATCCCTTAAGACGACCTAGCTCTTCTTGCTGGTGAGCCTCATTCTTCCATTCACTTTCCGATTCTAAAGCCACCCCATGCCATCTAGGACATTTCCTTTGCCTTTGAGGTAGCCAGGAGGGGCATCATATTGCTTGTAACCAAATACCTTGCTTGTAATCTGCTAAAGGTGGCTCTCGTTTACCTCTACCTGGTGGGCCGCTCCTAATCTTCTATAGAAAACAAATCCCACCCATCCTCTAACCACTTGGCCTCTAGATCCTAATGCGTCTAAATCAAGATCTCCTCTTCTTACACTTTGGATATAATAGACCCCTCCTTTTTGGCTGGCCTGAGCCAGGTTTCTGTCACTTACATCTGAAATCACCCTGCGCCCAAGCCCCTCTCATCTGGCTGTATATGTGTATCAAGTGCCAAGCATAAGACTTGGAAGGCAGCAAGTACTGGTCAGTAAATAAACTACTATGCTCTTAAAATCGTAGACATTTTTATAAATCTGTAGATAACAGAGAAGTGGAAACGTTGCTTGGAGCAGCATAGTGGTTAAGCTTACCTCTCCTGAAGTCAGACTACCTGGCTGTGAATCCCAGCTCTGTATATGAATATCAACTCTGTGATCTTGGGCAAGTTATTAATGTCTCTGTGTCTTAGCTTCTTCAACCTTAAAATGTGGATGATAATAGGATATATCTCGTAAAGTGGTTGGACTTCCCTGGTGAACCAGACAGTAAAGAAACCGTCTACAATGCAGGAGACCTGGGTTCAATACCTGTGTCAGTATGACCCCCTGGGGAAGGGCATGGCACTCCACTCCAGTACTCTTGCCTGGAGAACCCCATGGACAGAGGAGCCTGGTGGGCTGCAGTCCATGAGGTCCCAAAGAGTCGGACACGACTAACACAACCGCAACCAGGAAGTGGTTCTGAGGATTAAGTTCGTTAATTTACAAAAAGCATTTAAACAATGCCTGGTACATGCAAGTCTTCTAAAAACGGTTTTGCTTTGATGCTGATCATTTTTTGAATGATAGGGTCAGGAATGAAAAAGATTTCAATGTGCTCTCAAGGATTAGTATGCTCAAATCTTGGATACTAGTTGCAGAATCTTAGATGAAATGCCTACTTTCCCGGAGAATCCATTTTTTCACTATTAAACTGGCAAATGTAAAGTCCCATGTTGTGTGTGTGAGCTAACTCGCTTCAGTCATGTTTGACTCTTTGCAACCCCATGGACTGTAGCCCACCTGGCTCCTCTGTTCATGAATTCTCCAGGCAAGAATACTGGAGTTGCCATTTCCTCCTCAAGGGGATCTTCCTAACCAAGGATCAAACCCAGGTCTCCTGCATTGCAGGCAGATTCATTACTGTCTGAGCCACCAAGGAAGCCCCATAAAGTCCTATATTGGGGATCAAATAATGAAACACAGGTGGTTTAACAGAAGTTCATGTAATAAGGACCTTGAGTTTGGGGAGAGGCATGGGGTTAGCTGACCACAAGCTCATTTTGAGCTAATACAATGTCAAGGCTGTCTTAAAACTTTCAGAAGTCAGACAGGTTGCAAACAGTAGTGTCAATTAATAAAGATTACAATGCTAGGGTCTTCGCTCAGTGTTCAAGTACAGATTCAGCACTTTGATAGGCTAGAGAGTGTCTGGTAGAGAGCTAGACAGAGTGAGGGATATTTCAATCAGGTAATTTGAAGAACAATTGAGAGCCTTTAAAATGCTTGTTCTGAATAACAGGAGTCTAAGAGAAAATGAAATAAAAGGTACTCAAAACGTTTTCCTGTGGCGGAGGGATGGCACTTACCTGACATTCTCCAGAAGTCCTGGGGGGAAGGCCAGGACTTCACGAGGGCCAGACCCCAGCGCACGTGAGTACGTGCTCTTTACCATGGAGGAGGCGATGGCACCCACTCCAGTACTCTTGCCTGGAAAATCCCATGGATGGAGGAGCCTGGTGGGCTGCAGTCCATGGGGACGCGAAGAGTCGGACACGACTGAGCGACTTCCCTTTCACTTTTCTCTTTCATGCATTGGAGAAGGAAATGGCAACCCACTCCAGTGTTCTTGCCTGGAGAATCCCAGGGACGGGGGAGCCTGGTGGGCTGCCGTCTATGGTGTCGCACAAAGTCGGACATGCCTGAAGCAACTTAGCAGCAGCAGCTCTTTACTGACTAGAGCTGCTTAATGATGGAGAGGGCTGCCGTGGAAAGCCGGAAGCCGCTGACCCTGAGAGGAAATGGGTGAACCTGAGTTAGTGTGTGAGAGTGCTAGCTGCCCAGCTGTGTCCTCCTCTTTGGACCCCGTGGACTGTAGCCCCCCAGGCTCCTCTGTCCATGGGATTCTCCAGGCAGGAATACTGGCGTGGGCTGCCACTGCCTTCTCCAGAGCCTGAGCTTAGGGACATATTAACAAAGGACCTGAAATGTAGGAAGGATGGGCCATTCATGACTTCTCTGTTTCATTTCACATTCTGAAAAACATTCCTTTTTGTTTTTTAGATTTAAAAGAGGTCAACTAAACACTTGACTGATGGGTTGCAACTTTTGAAAAGTAGGAGCAGCTGCATATAAGGGTTGCCTTTTGCCCTAATGGGAGTGGAAAGAGTCATGATTGCCTCCCAGGGCAGAATGGCCCAGCTGGTCCTGTCTTCAGGATTGTGCCAAGTGCTTAGCATTGAATCTGCTTTCACTACTGCTGACACTCGTGCCCACAGCCTTGGAATGACCCAGAGGAAGTCCCACCCCAGTGTGACGATAAGATGAAGCCTTATGAATCCATCTGAGTGTAACATCTCATTTTGATCACTTCCCTTTCAGCCCAGGAGGCTTGGAAGAGTTGATAGTGCAAATCCTGTTTGCAAGTGCATTTCTTTCTATAGAAAGAGTTGCCAGAATGTTTGCTTACAGAATAGCCACTGGCTAGCAGAACTCACACTAAATAATCACAGGGGATTAAAATGAATCATGAGGGTCAGAATCATTCCACATTAAAGTGGATGGTTTACTTTTTCTTAAAAAAACAAAAAAACACCTTCCCTCCATATCCAAACACTGCTCTACCTCCATGCTGCTTTTTAAGGAAAAAAAAAAAAAAAAAAAACAACTATAGAAATACTATTGTTTAAAAATCTATTTCTTGTACACTGTAGATTCAAACAGCACTGAGAAACAGCCCATGGACACTTTGATATTTATGCATTTGATATATATATATGTGTATGTGTGTGTAGGAAGAAATGTAAATATCTTGTACAGAAACTCTTAACTACAGCTGCTTATCCAAATAGAGGCAGCAAGAGGTGTCAATCAGTGAATCATTTAAACTCCTTGAATCCCTATTGCTGCTTTCCCTGGAAAATAAAATTTATATTTTAAGGCAGGGTAAGAAAACAATTAAACACAGAATTCTCTCTGTTTGTTTGGGCCTTCTCCCTCCCGAATGTGCACTGTATACCTGCATTACACATTAACCAGAGCTCCTCAAAGATGGGAGTGCCTGCTCAACCAGAAAACCAATTTTTTCCTTTGTTCTGAGGCTAGCAATGTAACTTCTTAAAATAATAGTGTTCTTTCCCAGCACTGTAGTGGGTCATGGTGGCTTGCTGCTCACTTTGTACAAGCTTACCTGGACTATGTATCCTTGGTGACCTTTATGTAAAATATCAGTGTGTCATTTTGATATATGACCTTGTCTCAAAAATGTGTATGACTATGCCTTCTAACAGTTGGGATAGTTCTTGTAGCTTTCTGAGAATCTGTTTCTAGGGTTATAATCCTCCATTTGGCTCGAATAAAATTCTCTTTTTTATTCTTGATAGTTAATTGACTTTTCAACAGGAGTTTGTTTCTTTTCTAATTATAAAAGGAATATATAATAATTGTTTAAAAATCTGGAATATATGGGAAATTATGAAAAATTTCTAGGTTCAGAAAAGTGAGTATAAAAACAAAAATGCACATTTTAGGTGATTGGTGTCACATAAAATGTGCTTAGCTGTCCTTAATCACAACACTTCTGACACTAGATGTGTTGGATGCTTTTTTTTAATACTGACCTATTCTTCTTATTCTCCAGACACCAATTGGGTGTACTACAATTCGATTCTAACCCTAACTACCCAGAGTTATTTTTCAGATTCTATAGGACTACCCAGTCAAAAGTCTCAGACTGCCTGTCAGCTGTGTTTTGACTAAGCAACTGTCTGTTAATAGGGAGTTCTCGTGATCTCCCTCCTCAGTCAATAATTTGGTAGAATGGTTCTCAGAACACAGGAAAGCACTTCACTTCTATTACTGGTTTATTATAAGGACACAACTCAAGAACAGCCAAACAGAGGAAATGTATGAGGCAAAGCATGCCATGCCTTCTCTGGGCAGGCCGCCCTCCTAGCACTCCACTGTTCTCACCCACCAGGAAGCTCTCCAAACCATGCTTTAGGGGTTTTGTGGAGGTTTGATTACTTAGGCACGACTGGTGAAATCATTAGTCATTGGTGACTGAGCTCAGTCTCCAGTCAGGGGTGGGAAGTTTGGTGGAATGGAAAGTTCCACCCTTCTACTCCTGCCGTGGAAACCAGCTCCATCCAGAAGCCATCTAGGTGACTCCAGGTACCAGTCATCTCATGAGCATACAAAAGTCACTTATCACGCCCCAGAGTTTCCAAGGGTTTTAGGAACTCTGTGTCAGGAACTGGGAACAAAGACTAAATATGTGTATTTCTTGTTATGCTGCAGCGCTCTATTTTAAAATGTTTAAAAGACTGCATCAAAGGGTTCTCTGGGCCAGGCAACTGAATGCCAGAATTGAAAGACCACCAGCTAAGTACCTGGCTGATTCATTTTCATCAAAACTGTTGTGGTTAAAACTTCACTTACTGGCAATCCCTGAGCCAGGGTTGGGGCGGTGTTCTCTAAGTGTGGTCTTGAAGAACAGCATAAGCATCTTCTGGGAACTTGTTAAGAGATGCAGATTCTCAGCCCACCTCACACCTACTGAATCAGAAACTCTGGGGTGGGGGCCAGCAATCCGTGTTATAACCAGCCCTCCAGGTGATTCTGATGTGTGTTAAAGTCTGAGAACCACTGCCTGGGGTGCTCCCATCCCGCAGTGGGGAATTGGCTCCAAATGACTCACACTCTCAAGTCCAATCACATGCGTATCTGGATCTGTGTGGCAGTTACACAGGGACATAAATTCATAAAAACTCTTCAAGCTCCACTTACTATCAGTGGATTTAATCAGGCCTACTTTGTTTTGTATTTTGGGGAGCTTTTTGTCTTGTTCTGTTTTTAACACAGTCAAACTGTATTTTTAAGAAGGTTGGTTGGGACTGGGCTTGTCCCCATGAATTAAGGTGTCAGACTCAGGGATGGTGGCCCCAGCAATACTGTCTTCTAATCAATGATCACTAGGTGGGCATTCCACGGTATCAACAGCCAAGGAGGCCTATCCCCAGAGGTATTTATTGACATTGTTTAGCAGTGAATTAGTCCCCCAGCAACAATCTAAACTTGTTCTATAGCATCCTGGGTATGTCTCCAAAATGTGGGGCACAGACCCAGGAAGCCCTAAGGTGACACGTGGGAGCAGGTGGGAGGTAGTACTAGTCTTTCAAGCGGGAAAAGGGAAGCTGGAGAAATCTAGGGAGCAGTGATAAAACTCAGCTGATCTGGGCTATGTGTGCCAAGACAAGTCTTGGGCAAGAGAGAAGTCATGGGCAAAAACACATGAGTCACACAAACATAGAGAACAGACCTGCTGAGAACAGCCTCTCTTCTGCTGATAGATTCTGGAGGAGCATGAGAAGGCTGGGGTGGCTGGGGGTGGGGGGTTGGAGAAAAACGGCTCCAGCAGGTGGACCCCGAGTCCGCGCCTCGCGCTGCGCATGCGCACATTCGCCTGCCACTCCCCGCCCCTGCGACTCCTCCAGAGTTGCGTCTGCGGTCCGGGACTCGGGAATTACGCCAAACCTGGAGTTTTCCTTTCAAATGCTTCCTGCAAGGTACTGTTCAGTCCGCTCTTGCCCAGTGAAATGAAAACACATTTACAACCATTCCTATCTAAATCAATGAAGTTTCCCTTCATTTCCCAGACCATTTAAGGTGAGATGCAGGCTTCTGCGTTTCTGGTTCCAGGCCCTACTTGGTTTTGTCTCTCTGATGCTTCGATTGGATAGTTTCACTGTGGGAGGTGCTAGTTAGTTCCTTTGCCTACTCAGCATCCAAACTTTGTTTCTGTGTTGGGTGAGTCTCCCATTGCATAAGGCTGGGCGGAGAAAGGCCTCCCTCTCATGGCAGAGGCAGAAGCAGACAGGTAACCTCTTTCCATCTCCTGGGAGTTAGCACGGGTAGCTGGGGGCCTGAGCGCGGGCAGTCAGATGCCACCGCCTGCGGCTTTAACTCTTGAGCAACAATGCCAAGACGAAGGGACCACCGAGGACGGCAGACCCCTGAGAGCCTGGGACAGTAGTGCAGTTTGAGTGTCCAGGGGTAGCGGAACCAGTGGCAGCTGCCTGGTTCCATTGTCCTAAAGTGTGAGCTTGTCAGCTGACTAGCCCAGGCCAGTTTCTGTTCCCCATCTCCTCTGGCCACGTGGATGCTTGTGGTCAGCTCTCCCCTTCTGGGAGACTTGGTCTCCTTTCCCCAGATCCCAGGTCAGCAGTCATCACTACCTCTGCAGGCTCTGTGCCCAGCACTCCACCCTGCTGTGAGTGGCTGATCCTGGTTGTCAGGGTATCAGGGGCCAGCTTGCCTGGTAACTCCTGCCTGCCTGATGCTTGTCTGCTGAAGCCAGCGTTCAGCCGAGTTTTTGGAGGTTTTATTCCCGGTATGACAATTTTCAGCCAGTTCAGAGGAGCTTCTCTTTGTGTAAAGGTGGCACTTCTGGCCCCCCCGGTTGTGCAATAGGGCTGCTCTAACAAATGACCTAGATAGCATATTAAGAAGCAGAGATATTTCTTTGCTGACAAAGGTCCATCTAGTCACAGCTATGGTTTTTCCAGTTGTCATGTATGGATGTGAGAGTTGGATCCTAAAGAAGGCTGAACACCGAAGAATTGATGGTTTTGAACTATGGTGTTGGAGAAGACTCTTGAGAGTCCCTTGGACAGCAAGGAGATCAAACCAGTCAATCCCAAGGAAATCAACCCGGAATATTCATTGGAAGGGCTGATGCTGAAGCTGAAGCTCCTATACTTTGGCCACCTGATGCAAAGAGCTGACTCATCTGAAAAGACCCTAATGCTGGGAAAGATTGAAGGTGGGAGGAGAAGGGGACGACAGAGGATGAGATGGTTGGATGGCATCACCGAGCCAATGGACATGAGTTTCAGTAGGCTCCAGGAGATGGTGAAGGACAGGGAAGCCTGGTGTGCTGCAGTCCATGGGGTCTCAAAGAGTCAGACATGAATGAGTGACTGAACAGTAACAACCACAAATCACTACAGACTGGGTAAGACCCAGGAAGTGTCTTCTGCCGCAGTTCTGGGGGCAGCACTTAAACAAGGTGTGAGCAGGGTCGGTCCTGCTGGAGGCGCTGCGCGGGGATCTGTTCCCGCCACTCTCCTGGCTTGGGGGATGGCTGCCTTTGGCTTTCCTGGGCTTGTAGCTGCATCTACTCTGGCTCAGCTTCACGTGCCCTCCCTCTCTGTGTCTCTACGTCTTCTCTTTTTATATCACTTGTAGAAAGGGAACATTTGGACACACAGGGAGGCCAACGTGAAAAAGACACAGGGAGAGACCTGTGTGAACACAGTGAGCTGGAAGGTGGCCATCTACAAGCCGAGGAGGTGAGGGTGGTGGGGGAAAGCAGGAGCGTGCCATAGAAATCAAGGGACAAAGATCACTTCAGGAAGGAAGGAATGACTGCTGAGGTCAATGCTGCAGAGAGGCCTTAGGTTCCCGGATTCCATCTGGTTAAGGAACAAATGGCAGATAAAGAACTGGGGACAGAAAAGGCAGATAACCTGTAAAGAAGAAAAACGGGACTAAGAATAGACAGAGGCGGTCCCTGAATAAATGTGAGGTTTGTCTGCTTGGAGGATGGGAGAGGGAGAAGGAAGTGGCAGCCCACTCCAGTATTCTTGCCTGGAGAATCCATGGACAGAGGAGCCTGCTGGGCTACAGTCCATGGGGTCACATGGGTCGGACATGACTTAGCGACTAAACCGCCACCGCCACCACCAGCGTGGGAGAGACCGCCCACTGTAACGAAGCTGGGGATGGGTCTGCAGGGAGGTGCCTGGAGATGGCAGAAAGAGGACCGTTCCAAGAGAGACGCCGAGATTCAGATGGAAGTGGTAGGCTCGAGCTCAGATGGGAAGAAGACACCTCTTCTGTCCTTTCAGGAGGGGAGTGTGTCACTTCAGAGGCAGGAAGGTGAGAGTTCCTCTGTGACGGCTCCCTTCTTCTGTGTGAAGTCACAGGCACAGTATTTCCTTCAGAGAGATGGGCAAATGGATCAAGGTTTGAGATGAGTGGAGGTGACTGGAGGCTACACAGAGAAGGGACACTGCCGGGCTCATTGGTACATCTAGTGAAGCAAGCGGTCATAGCCTGCTATTTTTTTTAAAATTAATTTTTACTGGAGTATAGTTGCTTTACAATGCTGTTTGTTTCTACTGTACAACAAAATGAATCGGCCATACATAGACATATATCCCCTCCCTTCTGGACTTCCTTCCCATTCAGGTAGCCTGCTGGTTTTGAAAATGAAAATTTTGAAATGTGGGGAGAGTGTATGTCTACACAAGTAGAGGCTGTGTGCCATTGGCTGTGTACATGACACAGCACGTGCATTAAGAAAGGAGTATTCAGGGATACGTGGGTCAACGGGAATATATCTGCCTGAGTTTTTACAGTTATAGCCCCCCACTGCAACCCCAACTATGTAAACCCTTCAGTATTTTAATATCAAAAGTTACCTGGTAAAGTAAACCGATAGTGAATTCGTTCCATATTTTCTTGTGTTCCTTAAACTCTTCACTTTTAAATATTTCTGACTACCACTAGGTGGTGCTTTGTTCAATTCATCCAAAAGTAAAATTTCTTTTGATTCAGAAGGAAATGCACTGAAAAGTAAACACGCTACCAGCTGCAGTTCAGTCCTAATAGTTACTTTCCAGCTCATTCCAGTTTTCAAGACCAGCTGTGGTATAAAGGAGAACTTTGCTTTTCTTAAGTGTTACACAATGTCCTGCTTGTCTTTAAAGGAAATGGAGATGAGGAGGTCCTTCTTTTTTGTCCCCTTCAAGGGAGTGATGCGGGAGGCAGGTCTCATCTGAGAAAGAAATATGAATGTATGCATGATTGAGAAATCACTTTGTATTTGCAATTCTTACACCTTTTAAAAAAATTACAGTTTTGGGGCTTCCCTGGTGGTCCAGTGGTTAAGACTGTGCTTTCCCTGGAGGGTGTGGCCAAAAAAAGAAATATAATTTCATATTAAAAAAATCAAATTGCCTTTTAAACCAAAGACGTTTACTAGCCCTTTTAGTTCCATTTAATAGTGTGTGTCACTTCTATGCTAGACATACCAGGTCTTCTGTAAATTCGTTACTAAAAGCACTCTATTGAAAACTGAAATGGTTAATCTCTTATGAAGGTACTGGTAAGCTAGTAAAATCAACTATTTAAGTAAAATAAGTACATTTTTTTTTCTTTCTCATCAGAAGTGATAAAATAGGATTTTATGTATCAACCCAAAGCCTCCCTTTCCCTCTGTGTGCATTCTGGGTTTGAACACTAAACTTGCTGCTTACCAGCTCTGTGACTTTGGGCAAGCCTCTTAACCTCTCTGAACCTTGGCTTTCTCACTCTGTAATACCAATATCTGCCCCGCCCCCACTGCTAGAGTTGTTATGGTGAAGAGAAGCTTTTTTTTTTCTTTTTAAAAAATTTATTTATTTTTTTTTTTAGAGCTTCCATTTTACTTTATTTTACTTTACAGTACTCTATTGGTTTTGGCATACATTGACATGAATCTGCCACGGGTGTACACGAACTCCCAAACATGAACCCCCCTCCCACCTCCCACCCCACATCATCCCTCCGGATCATCCCCATACACCAGCCCCAAGCATCCTGCATCCTGCATCGAACATAGACTGGCGATTCGTTTCTTACATGATAGTATACATATTTCAATGCTATTCTCCCAAATCATCCCACCCTCTCCCTCTCCCTCAGAGTCCAAAAGTCCGCTCTACACATCTGTGTCTCTTTTGCTGTCCTGCATACAGGGTCCTCATTACCATCTTTCTAAATTCCATATATATATGTGTTAGTATACTGTATTGGTGTTTTTCTTTCTGGCTTACTTCACTTAAGAAAAAATATCGTGAAGTTTGGGGTACAGAATGCTTGATAAATAGGAGAGGTTAAGTACAAGTGCATCCTTTTCGATCCGTTGTTATTTCTGCCTGAAAACTAGCATGCTAGAGTTGTATAGCGCATCTTCCGCTCTCTCTTCCTCCCCTACCCCAGGCCCAGGGTCCACCCGTCTTCATCTTATATTGTGCCCCAGGGGGTTGACTTGTGTTGACTGGATGGACAGGTTTCTTTATCCTCTGGCTTCTGGCTGAGTTTGGACAGTGGACAGCAGATTGGAGGGAGGGTGGAGAAAGGTTGGGATATTTGTTCGTCTAGCTCCCTTCCTGTAGGGTACTGGGGACTGGCTGCAGCTCTCAACTGAATTTCCCAGGTTCCCCCAGGTAGCCTCACCACACAGCTCTCTCTGTTTCTCTGAGTTTTAGCAGCTTTTCACTGTCCTTGCTCTCACAGCGACTCTCACCCGTTACTGAACTTGTAGGGTCTCTGTGATGCTCTTTGTATTACTGCATAGTCCCTTTATTAAATGCTCCTCACATAACCCGAGTGTACCGTCTTTTTCCTGCGGGGTCTCTGTGATCCAAGACTTTTGCTAATTTTGGAGGCCACTGCAAGAAATGTCCTTGGACTCTTCATTGCTTGGGGCCTCTGTGTTTCTCTGGAAATCTTGATGAAACTTGGACAGAACCCAAATTCCAGGAGTTGAATTTGAAAGCCTCCCCACTACTTGCGCTATGTTTTTCCACTGCTTTCTGTGCTGAGTCCCTGACTCCTTGGTTCGAGTGTGGATCAGACCCAGGGTGAAGCTCCAGCCCTTCTGCACTGTCCTAAGAACTCCGAACACGCTCAGTGTTGCGTGATCTCTGTGACGCTGCTGAGTAGTGAGGGTGACGCAGTAGGGACCTTGTAGCATCCCATCCAGATTTCAGCCGCCTTCACTGCCTCCCAACACCTGACCCACTCCCAAATGAGCCTTCATTGTCTCTCTCCTCACTCGCTCCCAGTATTTCTTTGATTGAAGCACTTATGACAGCTCAAAACCATCTCAAAAGATCACCCCCCGACACACAAATAAAGAATAAAATCTGGCTATAAGAGTAGTGCTGGCCCAGAATTGGGGCCACTTAGCTGGAGGGCCTTTCCTCTTGGAGTAGGAGGTGGGCTGGTGATGACGTCCTAGGCCTGAAGCCTCACTGGCCAGAGTGATGGCAGGACATTGCAGACGCAGAGCACGTGGGCCCAGCCAGCTGCCAGCAGCAACCGCCCTCTGGTTAGGGAGTCTGAAGGGGGCCGAGATGGTGGGGGAGCTGCAAGGCCAAAAGGACACTGATGTCCCTGGCCACCAGCCTGCTGGTGCTGCACTGAGCTTTCAGCTGCGACTCCTTGCACCAGCTTTGCCTCTATCACCCACAGTGAATACTGAGGTCAGGTGGGAACATTTAAAAAGACTTATTGAGATTTTCCCAAAGGTCTATAGCAATTGTGGAGAAAGTATACGGGTGGTGAGGGGGGAACCACAAAGGAACAAGGACACAAGAACAAAAACTTCCGAATAGGCCAGATGTTCCCAGGGCTCCTGACCTGACGCCCATTCCTCTCTCCAGGCCACCCGAGCAAGGAGTAGCTCACACCAGACATCTCCACGCTCCAGATCATGGCCTCTCATTCCTGGGACACTTTGCACTCCAGCGCAAAACGTCCTTCTGTGTGGTCTGAGCTATTACCAGAATCACTGACAATGAAAGTATCTACCCCATCAAGGGAAAACCCAGTCTCCTCACAAAGGCTTCCTATAATTACTCAATAATTACAAGTATGTTTCTCAAATTCTGGGCTGTTTTACCTAATATAAAAATATGTTTGGAACATCAAAAGCTGGATTGAATTTGGGTTGTGTGATAATCTAAGTCCAATTCCTTTGCAGTCTCTCATCAAGAAATCAAAATTCTTGGAATCCAGTTTATCCATGGTTTACTTTGTTACAACATGTTTTGGTGTATGTTGTTTGGAATAAAAGGCTTAATCACATTTTTGATACATTTTTACTATTTTAAATGTTTTTTGTCTCATGTAATACATTAGACTTTGAGTGTTCCTCCACCCCCGATTTTATTAGTTTTCATTTTCCTACCATATCTTTTTTCCCATTTCTTCATTTTTAGCCTTCTCTCTTTTTGCTTTATATGCATCTCTTGCACAGAGATTATAGTTGGGGGCTGGTTGCTCTTTTACCTTACTTTCTTTTTATTATGTTATGTAGTATTGTTTTGTTACCTTTTTAGTCCATGTCAGCATTTCTGCTGAATTAACATTTTCTGCATTAATGTACGGTGGCTCCACAATTTCCTTTAAATTTTATTACTTCACAATCAGGTGTGGCCAACATGGCTCGCCTCCACGTGGACATCATAGCCCAAGGAAGGAGAACAAGGGCAGGGCATGACCCAGCAATTGCATAGGTGATTCCCATTCGCTTAATGAACTAGAAACGGCCTCCCTGTAGCAAGGGACGCTGGGAAAAAGCAGTGGGGCGGCTGTTGAACGCTTGTCTCTCAGATCCATTTCCACCCTTCTAAATTCTGGTTTTTGATGCTGGAACTGGGACTCTGCAAACTACGTTTCTTCTGTGTCAGCTGACTTTGTGATAAATGCCACGAAGAGAATGCGCTGGAGGGAGGAGAAGCTGGAAGACAGAAGGGGAGGGGAGTACTTCTTCATTTGCTGGGCTGTCGTTTTCACGTCATGCCGGGAACGGTTGTGCACCCCAGTAGCACCAGTTGGTTTCATTCTCCTTTCGTTTGGCTCTTCCAGAACCAGACCTCAGAAGTCTGAATCCCAGCTCTGGGAGACCCTTTCTCTGAGCCTTTAGGTTCTACAACTTTAATTTCTTCTCTTTGTTCCCAAAGCCCTAGGAGTTGTAGCTTCTTCCTGAAGTTATTGACCTCTGTTTTACCGCCACATCCTTCAGTCTTCCAGCATCTGTGGTTTTTTTTCTTTTTGGCTGCACCGGGTCTTTGTTGCTGTGATTAAGCTTTATTTAGTTGCAGTGAGTGGGGCTACTCGTCCTGGTGCGCGGGCTTCTCATTGCGGTGGTTTCTCTTGTTGCGGAGTGTGGGCTCGAAGGCACAAGGCTTCAGTAGTTGCCACGCATGAGCTCATTAGTTGTAGCACAGACTTAGTTGCTCAGCGCCATGTGGGATCCTCCCAGACCAGGGACCGGGTCCCCTGCACTGGCAGGTGGATCCCTAACCACTGGACTAATGGGGAAGTCCCCTAATAGCTGCTAAACTGATTTCTTATATTAAATTCTTATTATTTAATTAATATGGTTTCAGCTTTCCTGAATGGACCCTGCCCAACACATTAATCTGTAGCTGGATGGCCAAATGGCACTAAAGATTCCAGTGCTATTTAGGATGGGGAAAATGGATATTGAGAACAGCTGTCTTCAAAACAGACCAAGAATTCTAATACAATTTCATTCTGTTGGGGGCATAACCCCACCGTATCTTTCAAGATTTGTTGAAACCATGTTAAGGTTTTGTTCCAGATGATTAATTTTTTATGCCTGTAACATTTAAAGACTTTCTTAAGCAGTTCTACTTAAATTCACAATAATTATTTGGACTTAACACATTTTATTGGTTTTATTTTCATAACTTTTTGGTATAACAGATCTTCTTATTTTATAAGTTATTCTTATTCTTTTTCCTCCCCTGGGTTTTTTTTTTTAATTTTTTTAGGAAAAAAATGAACTGTGTGTATGTTGCCTACATTCTGGATTCCTGGATGTTGAAAATGTGTCTTGTCGTGAATGTCGCACATGTCAGTAGTGTCATGTAATATTGACTTAAGATTATTTAGGGGAAAAAGACAGAGAAGTAGCACAAGGCATCTGTGCCCTTAGCTCCCATTACTCCACAGAAAGGTGATCTTGGTGTGACCTACGTGGATTGCATGCATGTGGAATGGCTGCCAGGAAAGGAGGCCCCCGAAGTACTTTATATATTTATAGGGAAGATGGAGGAACACTTAGTGGATATAACAGTGGGGTTTCCTGGTTCAGGAGGCTAATAAGGAGCCTCCAGAGCTCAGCCTTTGGTTTTAACCTGTTCTTCTACTGGGCTCATTTAAACCTGCTAAATGGGCTTCTTGTTAAGCTCCTGAGAGAGGTGAGAAAATGAACCTCCAGCGCCTTTGGATGCATAGTTGCTGCTCAGTCACTAAGTCATTTCTGACTCTGCAATGCCATGGACTTAAGCACACCAGGCCCCTCTGCTCTCCACTATCTCTTGGAATTTGCTTAAATTCATGTCCAGTGAATTGGTGATGGTATCTAACTATCTCATCCTCTGCCACCTTCTTCTCCTTTTGCCTTCATTCTTTCCCAGCATCAGAGTCTTTTTCAGAGTCAGCTCTTCACATTAGATGGCCGAAGTATTGGAGCGTAAGTTTCAGTATCAGTCCTTCCAATGAATATTCAGAGTTGATTTCCTTTAGGATTGACTAGTTTGATCTTCTCGCAGTCCAAAGAACTCTCAAGAGTCTTCTCCAGCACCACAGTTCAAAAGCATCAATTCTTCAGTGTTCAGCCTTCTTTATGGTCCAACTCTCACATCTGTACATGACTACTGGAAAAATCATAGCTTTGACTACACGGATCTTTGTGGGCAAAGTGATGTCTCTACTTTTTAATACACTGTGTAGTTTGTCATAGCTTTAGTTTCATGGCTATAGTCACCATCTGCAGTGATTTTGGAGCCCAGGAAGATAAAATCTGTCACTGCCTTCAGTTTTCCCCCTTCTATTTACATGAAGTGATGGGACTGGATTCCATGAGCTTAGTTTTATTGAGTTCCAAGCCAGCTTTTTCACTCTCCTCTTTCACCCTCATCAAGAGGCTCTTGGATATTTATTTCCTCAGTAATGTGGATACTGATACATATAAAAGATAATTTGGCTGGGTGTGCAGTTCTAGGGTCAGAACACTGTAAGAAAATTACTCTTAGATATTAGTGTGGCTTTCTTGTATCCTTGAGAACTATATGAGATCAACTTGAACCCTGTCTTAACATTTTGTACATGTTCAGAGCAGTACCCAAGATTTCTTCAGATTCCCAGGGGATTTGTGTAGCATAGTGGTTAAAAGAAAAAAAAGGTTCATAACCTAAATTGCCTGTGTTTAAATTCTGACTCTGTTGCTCGGGTAACCACGTGACCCGGCTTTCTTAGACTTTCATTGCCTCATCTGTAAAATAGGAAAATAACACATCATCTGTGCTGATCAAATCTTCCCAGTCCCGTTGTGGTGGGTTAAGCTGTGTGACTGATCGTTGGTTGTGAGTAGAAATGACATTTGTGATCCATGGAATTGTTGATTTGAGACTTTCAAGAGTTCCCTCCCCCCAGTTTTGGCATGGTGCTAAGCAGTGTTTAAGATGGTAAGAATTGTCCAGTTTGCACACACAAATGAAAGGGAATAAAGAGAATCTTGGAATTTGGGGCCTTGTAGGTAGGCTTGCCCATAACATTTCTGAGGTCAGAAAGGTGTATATTCAGTTGCCTAGATATGTGAAAGTTATAGATGGAGATAAAATATTAAATAAAATATGTTCCACCTTCCTGCCTTAACAAATACAGTTTCATAATGAAAAAATAAAAGCTAGTTTAAATCTATTTTTTATGACTGAAAGTCAACAAAATGTCACAGATAATTATTGCACATATTTTAGGTGGTCTTTGTTGGGTCAATAATATGAGTAAGAAAATTAAGAAATAAAATTTATGACATTTGATATAATTCTTTTATGAAATCACTAATTATAGTAAGATTTTACATTCCTCCTGTTCTTTTGATAGTAGCAATATAAGGGGTTAAAAGCAAAGTAATTATTCAAAGTATTAAAATTTAAATAGAATTTTATTGAAATGGAAAATTATATAATTTTATCAAAATGGAAAATAGAATAATTTTATTTTCAAAAACATTTTCTCCCATAAATAGCAAAATTTTCAATCTATGAAAAGGTGAAATAAAATAGTAATATATGGATATTAAACTTATAAATCAAGTTAATAAGCATAAATAACTTTAATATTTTGAAATATTAATCTTATTGCTATTTTATATAATTTTTATTGCAATTTTAGTGTTCACTGTCTATCCAGTTGCCAATATAAAGGAAACTGGCATCACTTTATGCATGCATCTAGACCTGATATTTACACATTTAAGAGTAACATGAATTATTAATATTGCACAATGTTTCTCTGGTACGATGCACATCTTTTGACAATACTACAGATTGGAACAGGAAAAGAAAATGATCACTTGACATTACTGGGAAGTAGTACTTTGTGCATGAATCTATTGCATTCATGTTCAGAGAAGAGATTTGACAAGTTAGTCTTTTTTCTTTCACTTCCATAACTTGAATCTTCCATCCACTACAAATTAGTGTTCATCTCTGACATCAGCAGTGACAGCCCACGAAGGTGCATGTCACTCTGATGTAGTTACTTTGTTTTGATGATACATGAAAGAGATGTAGAGAAGTGTATTTGTGGGGCCTAAATGGTGTAAGTTGTGAGAGCAGCTGTTGGTGCTGTGCCAGGGCTGACTGTCAAATCTTGAGTGACACAGAGACTCGCTGAAGTATGGAGCCGAGGGCAGTAGTCCCTCTTGTCTAGGTCTGAGGGGACTAGAGTGGCAGATTTGAGAAGCTACCTACTCCTAAACTCCAAAGAATAAGAGACCTGAAGAGATCAGTAATAAACCCAGAAACAAAGGATTGAGTCTTCTCACTGAAGTCTGATGGCATCAAACTGCCAGTGATTAGAGAGAGAGAGAGGCCTGGGAGTGAGATATTAATGTAGTAATGTGATGATTTTGGAAAGCTAAGAATTGGAATGAAAGTTGGGTTTGCCTACTGGCTCATGACACTAACTTGAAACAAAGAGATCATAAGCCAGTTGAGATTTTGAGAAAGTTATATTGCAGAAGAATCTCTGAGCCTAAACTAAAAAGCTTTTAACAGATTGAAACACTCTCTGGCCCTCAAACTTGCAGAGGCAGGAACTAGGCTGTGAAATCAACAACACTGCTCTTGATGTGGCTAAAGAGGATACAGAACATGGAAGAACCTCCAGAAAGGTGATCTGGGGCCACAGAGAAAAGGGAAATTCCACCAACAAGTGGCATCAGGTCTCATCCAGGAAATTCCCCAACTGCCAGCAAAAAGAATCCTCACAATGCCTGTCCCATCAGAATCCACAGTTGCTGCAGACCAGTGATTGCTGTGTGTCCTCCGGTGGTCCTTTTTCTGGAGGGAAGTATCTGTAGTAGTTATCCTCTCCTGAATTTGCAATGGTTTAGTAAGAGTACTAAACCCACTCCAGTACTCTTGCCTGGAAAATCCCATGGACGGAGGAGCCTGGTAGGCTGCAGTCCATGGGGTTGTGAAGAGTCGGATATGACTGAGCAACTTCACTTTCACTTTTCACATTCCTGCATTGGAGAAGGAAATGGCAACCCACTCCAGTGTTCTTGCCTAGAGAATCCAAGGGATGGGGGAGCCTGGTGGGCTGCCGTCTATGTGGTCGCACAGAGTCAGACACGACTGAAGTGACTTAGCAGCAGCAGCAGTAAGAGTACTGGGGGGTCTGAGGGAAGATAACATGTCCACTAGTTCATGTGTTATGAGGTCACACAGAGCCAAATCCAGATCTCAGCAAGAGGTGTGTGCCGCATTAGCCCTGGAGTTTGAACTGGATGTAGTAACTTGATGGGACTTTTGGTTTTCTTCCTTCGGAAGATGACAGTATGTTCAGTATGGGAAGAAGAGTATGCTCAATATTTGATAGCCAGAGAAGGGGGGAAATGCAGTCAAGACTCAAGCAGGAAGGCAGGATTCCGAGTTGAGCAATCACCTTAGCCTCTTCTCAGTGTCCTTGTGTGTCATTTTTCTTTGGATCTTTGCAACAGCCCAGTGAGGGAGCGGGAGACAGACCTTCAAGTACAGGGAGCATCACTGACTGAGGGCCCCAGCTGCAGACTCTGAAATCCACGGCCACGTTTGCTCTATGGCCACACCGTACTCTCCCCACCAGATGCGTCTAACCAAAGCCTGGGTGTGGCTGGGATACTGGAGCCCCTCTGATAGTAAACTTTGGCCCAAGGATTTCCCCAATCCCATGGCCCTGATGACCCTTCTCTAGCCTCCCCTCTGCCTTCCCTCCTTCTCCATTTTATGAGGGGTCAGCTTTATTAGGCTCCCTGTAGAGATCACCATCTTCCACTGAAAACTGCTCTTCTCTATGTTGTAGCGATATTGCTGGAAAGACATAAAATCAGTTCTTCTGCCAGGGATTAGTTTTATTGGTGTCACGCTTTCCTGGCTCTGGCTTTATAATGGGAGCCCAGGGCAGTCTCTCACGGCCAAGGACACGTAACTTCAAATTCAACTCTCTGCTGTGGATGTCCTCTTTATTTATGGCACTCCTCTTGCTTTATAGCTCAGCTGTATATTGAAATATTTCAAATATTATATATAGCATTTTTATGTGTTTGGAGGCGGTAGGGTTACATTCCACATTATCTCCATCCTTAAGTTCTCCCAAAATAGCAAACATCCAAAATGAAAATGCAAAATTCCAAAAAAAAAAGTTAAATCATTGGGAAAACAGAAACATTTTTCTTTTAAAATAGGTTTACTTCATCTTATCCTGTGCATCTCTTTACATAGTTGTAATTAGCATGTAAATCAAGATTTTAATATTTTCACAATATTTATTAGGTTCCATACAGTATTTCTGTAGTGAATTTCTTAGTGGCTTCTGCTTGCTAGTCATTAAGTAGAACATAAATATACCAGTTTACAGTTAGATACATTTTAAAAACATTTATGGAAGTATAGTTTTTTTCACTTTATTTGATTGGAGGATAATTGCTTTACAATATTGTGTTGGTTTCTGCCATACATCAACGTGAATCAGTCACAGGTATATGTATGTCCCCTCTCTCTTCAATCTCCCACCCCATTCCACCCTTCTAGGTCATCACTGGGCACTGAATTTGAGCTGTCTGCATCATACAGTAAATTTCCACTGGCTATCTAATTTTGCATTTGGTACATGATGAGAAACGCTGGACTGGAAGAAACACAAGCTGGAATCAAGATTGCTGGGAGAAATATCAATAACCTCAGATATGCAGATGACACCACCCTTATGGCAGAAAGTGAAGAGGAGCTAAAAAGCCTCTTGATGAAAGTGAAAGAGGAGAGCGAAAGTTGGGTTAAAGCTCAACATTCAGAAAACGAAGATCATGGCATCCGGTCCCCTCACTTCATGGGAAATAGATGGGGAAACAGTGGAAACTGTGTCAGACTTTATTTTTTTGGGCTCCAAAATCACTGCAGATGGTGACTGCAGCCATGAAATTAAAAGACGCTTACTCCTTGGAAGAAAAGTTATGAC
>SJYX01008515.1:114277-195813 GCA_006410675.1 Oreotragus oreotragus | reverse complement strand
AAAAAAAAAAAAAGCATTTAAAAACAGAGCGTGCTTAGCTTTAGGGATGTATGGACGGCAACACAGACTGAAACAGTCCAGGCACTGTGGTTCACTGACCCTGGCTTGAGACGTTGCCTGGAATTCATATTAGTTCCTAAGATGATTGCCTCATTGTTATTTGAAAAAAAAAAAAAAGAGATGAAAGCACAATGTAAACTTTGATATTCTGTAATTGTAGTTGAGTTTTACTTTCCTTTTTGCCTTTTTCTGGATTTTCCCATTTTTCTGAGTTGTGTCAAGAGGAATCATTTCATAATTTCAGAAAGCAAACTTCGAAAGTTATGTAAACCAAGAACATCAAAATCTCTGTAAGAAAAGCAGAAAAAGAAAACAACCGTCATTCCAAGATCCACTTCGTCTCAGTGCTGGCGATGCTAAGAGGTCTTCGAACGTATGGGAAACAGCTCAGAGACTAAACGCAAATTCCACAGGAGACGCAGCCAAGGAGCCGTGTTTCCTTCAGCGGTTGAAGGGAAAATATTTATTCTGCTGGTGGACCTTGTCACAGGAGCACAGGAGGGGCTGGGGCCCTGGAGTCCTGTCTGTGGTCTCGAGATGGGGTTGGAATTTGTATTCACCCAGCAGAAGTGTTCTTGCAGGAGGACAAGTGTTATTGATACTAGGAAGAGAAGCAGGTTTGAGATGGAATGTCTTCCTTGTTTGCTTGTTCCTGATTTAAAAGTCGGAATGTCCTCATTTGAGATTTCTTCTAAACTGGTCTCAGAAGCAGCAGAATCTGTCACTGAAATGAATGGCTGCACTTAAGACACAGGAGCAGAGTTCTGTAGCCTCCTGATATGTTCTGGCCCCGATTCTTTTGGCAAGAAGAGTTTAGAGATTAATTTTTTGCTGTCCAATCGCTCAGTCATGTCTGACTCCTCCTGACCCCATGGACTGCAGCACGTCAGACTGCCCTGTCCATCACCAGCTACCAGAGTTTACTCAAAGTCATGTCCATTGAGTCGGTGATGCCATCCAGCCATGTCACCCTCTGTCCTCCCCTTCTCGTCCTGCCCTCAATCTTTCCCAGCATCAGGGTCTTTCCAGTGAGTTAGCTCTTCGCATCAGGTGGCCAAAGCACTGGAGCTCCAGCTTCAGCATCAGTCCCTTCCAGTGAGTATTCATTCAGGGTTGATTTCCTTTCGGTTTTCCCGGTTTACTGAGAGTCAGTCAGACCTGGCTGTGTCACGGGACCGCTTTTGAATCCCTCAGTCTGCACCTACAGTGGGCAGCCCTCAAGGTAGCAAGATAGAAAGTGATGAGCAATGTTTGCCGCTAAAGTAGCGAAGCCCTCGCGACCTGCTGGGTGTGAGCCCCGGCGGAGGAAGGTGGAAGGCGTAACGGGGCACCTGCGAGCTCAAACGAGGAGACACGGGGCCCGGCTGGTGAGCCCAGAAAGCCCTGAAGGCTGCCTGGAGGAGGTGCAGGAGCCCAGGGGAGCCTGTCCACCTGCTCCAGGCTTCCCCCTGGCACAGGGCCCCAGGACAGGGCGCTTCAGCAGGGCAGAGGGGGTAGGGGATGGGGACTCAAGGGAAAAGCGGGCAGAGCTGCGGGCCTCCACCAGCAAGGGCAGGTCCTGCGACCAAAGAGAAACAGCCGCAGAGGGCGTTCTGGGAAGACAGAGCTGCCCCAGGTCCGGAAAGCTGACGCCATGAGAAAGCAACAAAGCCAAATCCCAGACAGAGCTTCCCATAGAAAGGAGGGAGGGGTAGGATTAAGTCCCCGCCAAGGCAGACGAGGAGGTGACGGGCAGGCAAGCCAGACCTTCACACGCACGTTCAAGACAAGGTGAAAGACACTGGAAATGATACAGGACGGGGTCAAAAGCGTAAACCAGAGGCAGAAACAGAAATGAGGTGAAGAGCAAACAGGAAGTAATTAGGAGAAAACAATCAGAAAACAGGATAAACTAAAAGAAATACAAAGAAGAGCAACAGGAAGAGGGACAAGAAAAATTTCTCCAATAAAATTAAGAGCTTAAGGGATTTGAAAGTGACAAACGCTGAAGTTAAAGCCGTATAAAAGTATTACTTGCTGAGTCGTGTCTGACTCTTTGTGACCCTATGGACTGTAGCCCACCAGGCTCCTCTGTCCATGGGATTCTCCACACAAGAATAATGGAGTGGGTTGCCATTTCCTCCTCTTATAAATAACAGGTGCTCAGGGTAAAAATAAACAGCCCGAGGAAACAGGAGAAATACTGGAAGCTGTAACTCAAGAAAAGATTCTGAAATGTAAAAAAGGAAAAAGACTGTGCTATACTACACATTCGGGGAAGGCAACGGCACCCCACCCCAGTACTCTTGCCTGGAAAATCCAATGGACGGAGAAGCCTGGTGGGCTGCAGTCCATGGGGTCGCTAACTGTCGGACAGACTGAGTGACTTCACTTTCACTTTTCTCTTTCATGCATTGGAGAAGGAAATGGCAACCCACTCCAGTATTCTTGCCTGGAGAATCCCAGGGATGGGGGAGCCTGGTGGACTGCCGTCTGTGGGGTCAGACAGAGTCGGACACGACTGAAGTGACTTAGCAGCAGCAGCATACTACACATTCAAAGAGCTTCACATGTCTGATGATCTGGACCCAAATGGCCATGATCAAGACACCTCCTCATAAATTTCCTGGATTTTACAAAAGAAAGAACAAAAACTCCTTTGGGGGTCCTGGCAAAAATTGCAAGAAATTCGTAAGGGAGAGAAATTACATATTTCATCCTATTTTTTCAACAACACTTTATGCCAGTAGTAAACGGAGGAATGTGTTTGATAAACAGGAAAAAAAATGAGCACATAATTTTGTAGCCTATAAAATACGAGCCTGAGAGACTTTCCGTTTGTCACCTGCAGACATCCCGAGGAATATTATGTCCCGGAGCCCTTTCTGAGAAATCTACCAGAGAACCGATAACAGAGGACAGAAAACCCCAGAGAGAATGCGACTTAGCTCTTCGCCACGTTGGCGCCAGCGTCAGCGAGGAGCAGAGCTCCCGGAAGGAGCCACAGTGCAGCCTTCCTCACAGACTCTCTAAGGTGGCGTCCGTGTTGCTGCCAGCGGAGGCCGGCCGTCTTTAACGGGGGACCAGTCAGCGAGTGACCGTGAGACACTCTAATCACAGATCTCCTCTGTGTCTGGGCGGGGCTTCCCTGGCGGCTCAGACGGCAAAGCGTCTGCCTGCAATGTAGGAGACCCAGGTTCGATCCCTGGGTCAGGAAGATCCCCTGGAGAAGGGAAAGCCAACCCACTCCAGGAATACGGCCTGGAGAATCCCATGGACGGAGGAGCCTGGTAGGCTACAGCCCATGGGGTCACAAAGAGTCGGGCACCACCGAGCGCCTTCTCTCTGTGTCTGAGCACCAGGCTTCACAGCCTGGGTGAATCTACATTACGCCCAGAGGGGAAGCACACGTCTCTGTGGTCCCGAATCTGGGGAGGAAACACCTGTGTGAACTCCAGAGACACGTGCTTCAGTGCAAACACTGCATCTGTGTTCTCCCCAGAGGAAGGAACCCTGGTCATCAGCAGTGAGTGGTCCTGAAGCACCCTCTCCTGCTGGGAGGAACCCGGGCTTCTGGAGGGGATGCCTCACGTCTGGCCTGGAGCGGATGTGCAGGATCGGAAAGTGTACTGCTCAGCAGATGCCAAGGAGCCCTCAAATGGCCGCTGGTCATGTCAGGAAGACGTAAGGGCCCGTTCAGACCCGGGCCTCCAGCCAAAGATGCAGCAACTTCAGTTAATGAGGACCCATCAATTATGTTTAAATCTATGCATTCTCAACACTATTCAGAAATAATAGATGACCTTCAGAGGATGATAGGGAGCCAGCTGATTGCCTTGAAAACTGAATAAAGGATAGCGATTAGCGATCTGGGCCACCTTCCTTTTCATAACGTGTTCTGGAGGACCAAGCAGTACGTGTTCTGGAGGACCAAGCAGTAAGTGAGGAGAATCTTGCCACTGAATTTATTCCAACAAAAATGTGAAAAAGACATTGGAGAGGGAATGAAACTATAGATGAAGTAAGACTTAGGCGACCTAAGGATTCAAAAGTGGGGAGGGCTGAGCTGCAGGACTGGGTGATAAAATGTCGGGAAACACAGAAGTGGTTTCTATGGGAGCCAAGGGGCGTGCTGGGATGGGATGGGGTTTCCGGGGCAACTGGACGGAGCTGTAGCTATAGAGTATTCCGCTTGAGTGAGCCATGACACCATATGTTTATCTTAGGGGGTTTGCTCTATCTGCTTTATTTTACAACAAAACACTTAAAAATAAATTTGTAAGACATCAATGTAGTATCATGTTGTAATGATTTCCCAATACTGTAAAATAAGTTTCAAGGGTTAAGAGAGGAGATGAGTTCTGTTTTGAGCAGACTGTCACTGATTTGCGGTGCCATTCATGTGGCCAACACAGAGCGAGGCAGTGACGGCCCTGGGGAGGCGTGAGGCCCACCGCGTGCAGAGGACACTCTGCAAACCCAGGGGTGTCCAGAGCTCACTTCCTCTACTGCTGGATGGTGTTGCTTTACAGTTGGCGTCGTGATTCAGCTCCTCGGGACTTACTGTTTGAAAGGGTCATTTGCATTTCTCTGTTTATGCCCTTTTACTATTTTGCTATTGGGCTTTCAGTCTACGTCTTCCTGATTCTCAGGGCTTTCTGCACCTAAGATATACATTAACCCTTGTCTTTGACAGAAATTAAAGAGCCCCTTCCTCAGTCTGTCTTCTGAGTATTTTCTGATGCTTGTTGGTGTGTTCTCTCTTCTTTGGTCTTGCAGAAGTTTGTTTTTTGAAGGCGCTTGCAACAGAAATAGTTTGAGTGCTTGGGCGGAGGCCAGGGAAGCTCTCCAGGTGTCCAGCGTCAAGGATGTTCTTTTCGTCACGCTGAGATTCGGTGCAGCCGCAGCGGTCCCTGGTGCAGAGGAGCGTCGTGCCACCTGGACTCCTGGGGCCCCTCGGAGCCCTGGACGCCAGGAGCCGGGCCCGCGGCTCTCCAAGCTGCATTTCACTCTCTTTCTAGGATGCGCTGCCTTTCAGTGCGCTCCTCTCCTGCCCTAATGTCTGTCACGTGTCCAGAACTGGCCTCTCCTCCTGGGCATTTCTGAGGTCCCCACCCACTTCTGTGCCCACTGTCCCTCCCAGGACAGCTCGTCAGCTGCCCCTCTGCCTTGGGGACATTGTGAGCATCTTGGGGTGTGCAAATTCTGTCTCTCCCTGGGCCACTGGAGTGTAGTTTCACGCTCCTGTTGGTGCCCTGTCTCAAAGGTAAAGGAGACACGTTCAGAGCAGAGCGGCCCCCGAGCTCCCACCGGGATCAACTCCAACGTCTTCACTTGTAATATTATTCACTTCACTTCTTATTATTTAGTTCAAGCCATTTTCCTACTTTTCACTGTAATTTTGTCTTTGACATTGACTAATTAGAAGTACATTTTTTTAACTTAAAAACTTGTGGAGATAATGCTCTAATTATTGGGGGGTTATTGATATCTGGATGGAGGTTACTTGGTTGGACAACACACTGCTGTGATTTCCATCCGTTGAAATGTGTTGAGACTTGTTTAAGGCCCAGCACTTTGTCAGTTCTCAAAATCTGTGCCTGAACAGAATGCCTGCCATGCGGTAATTGGAACAGCTTCCATGTTTCCATCCCCCAAACGGCTTGACCATGGTTTTAAGCGCATCGACAGGGTGAATGTTTAGCTGTTGGGTCTGCTGCCGCCGCCGCCACTGCTGCTGCTAAGTCCCTTCCGTCGTGTCCGACCCTGTGCGACCCCAGAGCCGGCAGCCCACCAGGCTCCCCCGTCCCTGGACTCTCCAGGCGAGAGCGCTGGAGTTTGCCCATCACTAAAAGTTCCCTGTTGTTGCCCAGTCCTGTCTGACTCTTTGCGACCCCATGGACCACAGCTCGCCAGGCCTCGCTGTCCATCACCCACTCCTGGAGTTCACCCAGACTCATGCCCTTTGAGTCAGTGATGCCATCCAGCCATCTCATCCTCTGTCGTCCCCTTCTCCTCCTGCCCCCAATCTTTCCCAGCATCAGATTCTTTTCAAATGAATCAGTTCTTCGCATCAGGTGGCCAAAGTATTGGAGTTTCAGCTTCAACATCAGTCCTTCCAATGAACACCCAGGACTGATCTCCTTTAGGATGGACTGGCTGGATCTCCTTGCAGTCCAAGGGACGCTCAAGAGTCTTCTCCAAACCACAGTTCAAAAGCATCAGTTCTCCTTATAGTCCTGCCAGATTTTGCATCGTAAATTCTGAGATTCTTTGAAACAGGGTAGTAGTAAGGAGGTTTCGTTTCTGTTGTTTTCCAACACGAAGCAGATTGAATGAGAGCAAAACCAGCAGGCTCGGATCAGGAGCCTCAGGTCTGAGGATGGAGCTGCAGAGATCAACGTTTCCTATCTTTATGCTTCCTGTTCTGTCATCGTCATTCTGAGTCCCTGATTAACCCCTCCGGGCACGAAGCCCCATTTGGGTCTGGGCCAGGGACAGCCGAGCAGAACCGAGGCCTGAACCCCCTGCACTGACCTCAGGAGGGAGGCCGATGAGGTCTCCATGGGGCCAGCGGTGTGGCCAGATTTCTCAGAATTTACCTCCACCAAGAAAATGCTGTTCGTCACAGCATAAACAACACACACACTCAAGTGAAGCTCACAGAGCCAATGGCAACCGAAGCAACTTTAGAACTTAGACTGTTTTCAAGGAAGACTCTTTATCACAGGCACGCTTTAGGCCGGTGCCTGGTGAGGATGGAAATCCCCCCATGCCTTTGGGGTGGTCTCACTGTTCTTTTCAAGTCTTTGCAGAAAGGCACCCTCCACACCATCACTACCCTGGCAGGGCTCCTAAAGTTCAGGTAAAAGAACGGCTGCGGGCACTTTCTGGGGGCTGGCACACCGCCTGGAAGTCCGAGGCCACACCCGGCACAGCCACTGCGCAAATTTTGTGACATAATTGTCGGACAGTAAAAAGGGTGAGGTGTTCAGGGGACGGCCTCCTGCCTGGGTCTCACACACAAACACACATACACACACACACACACACACACACACACATACACACACACCCTCACCCTTAGGGAAGGACCTCAGCACCGGGGCCTGTACACACAGGCACCGTCTGGATTCTGGGGCCAAATGCAGGAAGGAACACAGGGGCACCCCCTCTGGATGCATTTTCAGGCTGTGTTCCGCAAAAGAACCTTTCACAAGAGAATGGGGAGGGAGACACACTGATAATTTCATGTTCTGATAATTTAGCTAGATGCACGTCGTTAGACTAAGCCCTGGGCTAAGAGGAGGCTGGCGAAGCAGAGACGTTAAGTCTGTGTAGCAGGGCCAGGGCGTTTTCCCTGGAGCTTGGGTGCAGCTGTGTGGGGAATGCCTCATTCCCAAGGTCGCAGACTCGGGGCTCCTCAGCAGAAAACTCGGGCTCGGAGTCACGGTGCTTAGAGGATATGCATGCCACAGGCCAAAACAGGTGTGTTCAAAAGAAAATCCAAACCTGTTTAACGGAATTCTGAGGTAACTCATTAACGCAAACTCAGAAAATGGGAACAAAGGGAAAGAAAAATAGCTTGACATATCCCCAGTAAGCCGTCACTGCAGAGGTCCCAATTTTACTGCTTTCCCCAGCAAATTGGGCTGTTTCGGGGGCCCCGTCAAACCAGCCCGTGGCAAGTGCTAGGCGATTAGGGGCCAGAAAAGCAGCAGAAGGCGGCCGGCAGCACTCGCCACGCGAGGAGAGCCTAGGCTCTCGGGGATCATCGCCTGGACGTCAGAGAACAACAGATGCTCGCCCTGTTTCTTCATTTGAAATAAGAAAGTGCATCAGGGCTGTTTCATGTCAATGCCATTTACACGGTGAGAGTTTCTAGAGTTCGAAGCAGCAAGGACTGGCACACAAGCAGAAGCCTTCGTGAGGCTGGTGGGGACCTGTGTCCACGTCATCTTAATGTCCCTTCCGAACTCCTCCCGGATAGGAGGGTGATGTGAGCGGGGGACAGGGGAGGTGGGGCTCTCTGCCCCAGGTGGGTCCCTAACAGCCCAGGTGAGGAATCAGTCTGCCAGCTGGGGCTTCCTTGACCTGCGACCTGGAGACCAGTGCCTTCCTGCTGGGCTGGGGCCCGCTGACCACCGCAGGAGGCCCTGCCAACCTCTTGCTTTCAGTGGGAGAGCAAGAAGCGCCTGTGTGCTTAGCGTCCTAGGCCCCACGCCCAGCGGACACGGAGGAGGTGGTGAGAGACCAGTGTGAGGCGTTTTCGCTCTTGGTTCATCACTTAAGCACAGCAGTTACCCCAGTGTATCGAAAACGTGTGCGGGCTCCCAGAAGCCAAGCACGGAGTAGAGGCAAGGCGGAGGTCTTCCCTGGGGCTCAGTGGTGGAGAATCTGCCTGGAGACGCAGAAGACACGGGTTCAATCCCTGACCCAGGAAGACGGCGCGTGCTTTGGAGCAACTAAGCCTGTGCACCAAGCTACCGAGTCTGCGCGCTGGAGTCCAGGAGCCGCAGCTGCTGAGGTGCACACGGCCTAGAGCCACAATGAGGGGAACCGCTGCCACGAGGAGCCTGCGCGCCACAGCTAGAGAGCCCTCCCGGCCTCAGCTAGAGGAAGCCGGTGCAGCAAAAGATCCAGCACGGCCAAACATAAGCAAAGAAACAGCAAGGCAAAAGCGGGAACGTGCCAAGAACGCAAGGGCCAGGCAGCTGAGGCAATCTCCTCTCTGCTCGGCTCAGGATTTGCACGTTAGTGTCCTCTTCTTACTGGTCAGCAGAGAGGGCGTCACTGGACCTTTAAGGAGAGTGCAGAGGACGGGCCGGTGCGGGAGGCGCAGCCGGCCGAAAGCTGGGGTCTGGGTCCTGGAGGTGGGACTATGAGTGGCTGGGGTCCAAGGTGCTCGCCCTGCCCATCAGCAGGGCTCCCTGATTTAATGTTCAGCCCCATCTCCGTGCAGAGAGCCAGGTCCTGGTTGCGCCTACAGCAGTGGACGAATGTCTGCAATGGACCCATTGTAGACGACCAGTCATGGAAAGCGGCCCAGGTCACTCGCGGGGGCTGCACCCTCCTGCCACCAGGCCCAGACGTGAGGACCTCAGGGCCTCTCTCCAGGCCCCGCCTCCTCCCGTCCAGTCCTGGGAGCTGGCTTGGAGCCCACTGCCGGTGCTAGGCTGGGACACAAGGTGGGCCCCTCAGAAACGGCAGGGCGACTGTCAGGCTCCCGTGGGATGTGCCGCCCGAAAGGCTTGTGTCCAGGGCTGCCTCCTCAGGGAGCCGATCAGAGCCAGGGGCACAGCCACACTCAAGCAGGAGTCCGCAGACTCAACCCCACAGCTAGGCCCAGTCACTCTTTCTGCCCTTGTGAGTGTCCACTGGGGAGAAAGGACCCGGGTCCTTATCACTGGGGTGTCTCTGCCAATGCTGCTGACTGTGAATAATTGAAGAAAAGGGAAGGGCACCCGTGGCTGGGTCTGAGCTTGCCCTCAGGTTTGACCCAAGGCTGGAGAAGGACCCAGAAGCTCTGATGAGGTGAAACTGCAGTGGCCTTCGTCAGGGCATGTCTGTAGGGCAGATCCCCCAGGACCCTTGGCACTTGACTCAGAAAGGCCCATGGAGACCAGTGCCCCAGGGTTGCGGTAGCCAAGCCTCACCCCCCACGACAGGGACTTGAGAGCAGAGCAACCAGGTGGCACCTGAGCCTGCCGTCTCCTCTCAGGGAGGTCAGCCCACACCCTCCAGCTTCTGCGATGTGGTCCAGGCCTGCCTTCCCTGCCAGCACCTTCAGTGGGAAGGGACTTCGTCCACCCACCACACCCTGAGCAGCAACTGTGTCTCACTCCTAAAGCCCCCCATGCTCTGCTTATCCACCTTCAGGGCAGGAAGAGTCAGACTCGTGGCTTCTAACAGGCACACTGGACAGTGGAAGTCCTCATTCTCAACGTCACAATAAGAGGAGAGTAGAACACACTGGGAATTAAGTCCTCCCAGATTCCCTGAGAAGTGTGAAGTCACAAACTGCTGCCCTCAAATTGGAGAGACGGTTGGCAGGCGCAGTGAATCAGAACTTGCTGGAGCGGAACCCTCCTGGGGTCCAGGCTGCAGGGCAGCGGGCATCCTGGGCTGCCATCCTGGGGCTGAAGGCCTGGCGAGGACGCCTGGGAGGTCAAGTTGGTGCTCAGGCGCAGGACAGCGGGGAGCCTGGGCTGGCACCCTGGGGCTGAAGGCCTGGTGAGGACACCTGGGAGGTCAAGTTGGTGCTCAGGCGCAGGGAGGTACCTGTACTTCTGTGAGTTTCACCTCCAGGAGCTCTGCCAGCTCCTCACAGTGCAGGTCAGACCACAAGCTCCTCCAGCCTCTGGGGGCTGGAAGGGAAGGGCATCTTTTTGAAATAGGCCTGAGCACTCTGTCTCCATTAGGAGGCGGCCCCCAGGAGGGCGGTTTAACCAGAGCCTGACCTGCTGGGACTCACCAGAGCCCAGCTGACCTGCGTGGCTTTCCAGCTCCAACTGCCCTGTCCCTGCGCAGGGGAGATAACAAACCCACCCTAGAGCATTTTGTGAGCCTGCAGGCTGGGGGACTGGACTCACGGGAAGGCTGAGGGCAACCCCAGGACCAGACAGGCACCCCTGCACCCCCGGGCAGCAGGGCTTCTGTGCAGAACAGGACGGACAGCGGTGAGGCTCTCAGCACAGACCTCACACGATCCAGCAAGATCCTGCACTTCTTACTGGCGAGTGTTCCAAGGGCCCGATTCTGCTTTTTTAGTGAATAGGCTTATTTAGCAAGTTTCACCCCACCCCGGTGCTCTCGCCTGGAAAATCCAGTGGACGGAGGAGCCTGGTGGGCTGCAGTCCANGTGCGGAAAGCACTTTTCCTTACCGAAAAGAAGGGCTTGGAACAGGGATTCTGGGTCCCACAAGATCACTGGGTCAGAACTGAATCTGATCCCAGAACCACACGCACGCTGCGCCCTGAGGGACTGCTGCTGCTGCAAGGCTGGGAACTCCAGGAGACCCCTCCCCAGCCTGTCTCTTATACACATCTAGATGTGTATAAGAGACAGAGTTGTAGGTGTGTGTGCGCGTGTAAGCGACTTAATGAACTGTCCTTTTAGAATCAATTTATGGAGTGAAGGCGATGACCTGAAACACCTTCATCCTTTGCCTGCCCCCCCCACCCGCCCCCAGGGACCCGCCAACGGTGCCCCTCACGGCCTCAGCCTCCTTTGTTTGTGAGAGGCATTCGTGGCTGAAAATAGCAAATAGGGGCTGCACCCCCAGCCTGGACTCCAGCTGCAGAAGCCAGTGGGGAGGTGGACTAAGGGGGCGCTGGCCTCCTATGAGTCGGTCCACTTGCTGAAAGGCAGGTGCCTGCCCTTGGGTGGTGCCCATGTGACTCAGGGACTCCGGGATCAAAAGTGGGGGCTGGGGGTCTGTCTGGGGGCCGAGGACCAGTTTCCAAGCAGGATGCAGGCTTGCCCCAGCCTTCAGCTCCTGTGTGTGGGTCTCCACTTGGGGTGCTCACTCTCTTTGCAGACTTGACGGTCCACCCCCAGGCCGATAACACTGAGCAGAGCTTCTGGGGCTGGGACCAAGTATTCTCAGTGATTCCTAGACTCACTAATGGATGAGAACAGCTACAAGAAGCGCTTCTGTTTCCCAAGCCTTCCTTGATGTCTGTCGAGGACGCTGGGACTTCAGGTAAGATCACATTTCAGATACAGCCACCCCCAGGCTCCTTGTGATGGCGGTGGGGGCGGGAGGGGCAAGCCACCCAGAACTCCCCACTCTCGGCTCCCTCCTTCTGCTCCAGGACCTCAGAGCCCCCAATCTCTGTCTCTCTCTTGAGCAAGAGTCAACTTTCTTCACCCTGCTGAATGTGAAATCTCAACGACATTGTTATTGATTTTCTACATTCTGGATCCGGCAGTTATTAACAGGGGCTCACTGAAGATGGTAATAGCAGAGTTTTCCATTTCTCCTTTCAGCTCTTTCAGTGTCTGCCTCCCCCATGTTGATCTGGGACTGTTTGGGTGATTATTGATCTAATCAGTTGATCAAATATGATCAACCATGTTTGAAGCCGTTTTCTGCTCATTGCCAGAAGCTTCCATTCCTGCCTTCTCTAGTTTTAGATTTAAAATTTCATGTGATTCTATTTTATCTTCTCCCTTAGTGTATCAGTTAAATGTCTCTTAAGATTTTAGTGGCTTCCCTGAAATTCACAGCACATATTTTAAACAGACCTAAGCGCCCCTGCAAGCAGCCCCGTTCTGGTTCGTGTGTATTGAGCACGTGCCTTACGACAGAGAATGAGTTGCCTTCCCATCCCTGTGACGCCCCTGTCACAGCTCCCTTGTCCTTATATCGAATCGCCCAGGACTCATTCCTTCTGTGACACTCTCCCTTACATAGGTGCAGGCTTCTGATCCATTTTGTATTCCTTCTCCCTGAAAACCTTTTATTGTTTCTTGAATTTCTTGGATAACATCTTGCTAAATTCTCTCATTTTTTATTTCTCTGAGAAAGTCTTATTTTTTCTTCCCGTTTAGAAGTTAAGTTTGTTGGTTATAGAATTCTAGATTGTTGGCTTTTTTTTTTTTCTTTTAATGAAGCGAGTCCTTCATCCCCTGTGTTCACTCCTCTTCAGCCCACGCTGTGCAACTTCTGCTGTGACGCTTTCTGTGGGTGCTTCTTTCAAGGTTCCCTTTCGACTTTCTACAGTCAGAGCATAATATGTTTATGTGTATTTGCTGTTGTATTTATTCTGCCTCATGTTTTCAGAGCACCTTGGATTTGTGGTTTGGGGTCTCTCCTTAACAGCAGGCTGTTCTTGGCTATTATTATTTCAAATATTTATTCTGCTCCACTTTAACTTTCTTCTCCTTCTGATATTCCAAGTCTAGCTGTTATGCCTTTTGAGACTCTCCCTCAGTTTCCGGATGCTGTATTTTGTGTATGTAATCTTGTTTTCCGTGTCATTTTTTTCTTTTGTATTTCAGCTTGGAAAGTTTCTCTTTCCCTCTCTTCAAGTTCATCAATTCTTTCCTCAACAATGTCAAATGCAATGAGGCACTTTCTTTATTTTGGTCACATTATTTTTTATTTCTAGCAATTATTAAAAATTTTTTCTCAGAATCTCAGTCACTCTGATTACATCACCTGTTTGTTCTCCATGCCTTCTATCTTTCCCGTCAAGGCTCATATGTTGCTATGACTAGTTATTTAAATTCCCTGCCTGAAGGATCCATCATATCCTGAGTGATGTCCAGGTCCATCATATCCTGCGTGATGTCCAGGTCCATCATACCCTGAGTGATGTCCGGGTCCATCACACCCTGCGTGATGTCCGGGTCCATCATACCCTGCGTGATGTCCGGGTCCGTCATACCCTGAGTGATGTCCGGGTCCGTCATACCCTGCGTGATGTCCGGGCCCGTCATACCCTGTGTGATGTCCGGGTCCGTCATGATGTCCGGGTCCATCATATCCTGCGTGATGTCCAGGCCCCTCATACCCTGCGTGATGTCCGGGTCCATCATACCCTGCGTGATGTCCAAGTTTAGATCTGAAGCTTGGTTTACCTTTTCGGACTGTGTTTCTTCTTTATCTTTTGGGATGTCTTGCATTTTAGGTTTAAAGGCACACCTGTGATGAGGTCTGAGCAAGCAGCCTCTGGAGTGAAAGGTTCCTTCAGCTTGACTGGAGCTGGTCTGTGTCAGGCCGCCTCCAGCCTCGGGCGCCAGGAGCTCCTGCTCTCTTGCCCTTGCTTTGTCCCTCCTGACCTTGGGCTCCCAGCAGCCCCTCCTCAGATGGCTTCTGCTGCTCCTCTGGTGCAGCTGTGCTTGTACCGGGGCTGTGTTGGGGTGGGCGAGGCTTGGGGAGGGAATGTCTTTCTGTGGATGGAGGGCCCTGGGTGTGATGTTCACAGAGGTTCCCTCTTGGGGTAACTTCTTTTCCTCCCACTGGTTGAGACCAGAAGACTGGAGGAGGCAGGAGGGACAGGAGCACCCCCATTGGCTCTGGCTTCCGCCTTGGAGTAGAGAACTGGGTGTATTCCACAATGGCCGCCCTTGTCCTCCCAACTGCTGGAGTCATGAGGCCGCCCTTCTCCTCCCAACTGCTGGAGTCATGAAGACACCTTGCTTCAGTCTTCACTAGGAGACCCTGACCCTGCTCCTGCAGATAAAACCAGTGGAAGCGTGGGGTCTGCTGAGCCCCCAGCCCCTAAGAATTTCTCCCTCTCCCTTGGCTCACGTGTAGCTGCTCCCACCAGTCTGTGGCTTGTCTCCCAGGTAAGTGGATCCTGGCTGCTGTGTCTCTGTGGACTCCCCTGTCCCTCAAGATTTCAGACCTGCAAATTCAGTTCTCCAAAGGATCCAGAAAAGTTAATGATCTGATGCTTTGAATTGTGGTGCTGGGGTAGACTCTTGAGAACCCCTTGGAACATAAGGAGATCAAACCAATCAATCTTAAAGGAAATCAACCCTGAATATTCATTGGCAGGACTGATTCTGAAGCGGAAACTCTAATACTTTGGCCACCTGATGCAAAGAACTGACTCACTTGAAAAGACTCTGATGCTGGGAAAGACTGAAGGTGGGAGGAGAAGGGGATGACAGAGGATGAGATGGTTGGATGGCATCACCGACTCGATGGATATGAGTTTGGGCAAAGATGGTGAAGGGAGATGGTGAAGGACAGGGAGGCCTGGCGTGCTGCGATCCATGGGATTGCAGAGTTGGACATGCATTGGTGACTGAACAACAACACCAAAATATGTCACTTGGGTCTCAAAAACAACTCAACAGGTCGGATGTCCGGAGGCCGTGGTGGCTGCATGTTTCCTCACTGACCTGCATCTGGCCTGGCGGGAAGTCCAGCCCAGAGACAGCAGATCCTCGCTTGCAATCAGCCTGCTCTGCAAGTGAGGGAACGGATCTCCACCGTCCGTGACCTGCTCCTGGCACAGGTGCGCTCCTCCAGGGCAGCACACACACCTCTGATGGGTGGGGGCCCCTGTCAGGCCCTCCCAACAGCTAAGGAGGAGGGTGGAGGTGGTGGCGGGGCATTTCTGGGCAGACAGGAACCCACGCCCCTCCGGCTCGACCTGAGGGGTGTTCCTTCCAGAACAGGCTGGTTCTGGGGGCTCAGCAGTGTGAATGATGGGTGGGGGGTGCCATCCTGCGGAGCCAGGCCCTGTCTTGAACCACCTTCCCCCACAGGAAGAGCTGATGGCCAGCCCCTGGGAAGGCAGGGTGAGAGCCACCAGGACAAGTGCTGGTGCTGTGAAGGAATGTGTGTGCAAGCGTTTATGCATGTATATGTGTGTACACATGTGTGTCTATAGAGGGCATGTGAACGTGTGTCTCATGTGTGAATGTATGGGCATGCATGTAGGCATGTGTGTGTGCATGGCATGTGTGTATGTGAATGCACATGTCTAGTCTAGGCATGTACGTATATGTGTAGGTGTGTGCATGCATCCGTGTATCATGTAAGTCTATGTATATGCGTGTATGTGTCTGTGCACACACACATGTGTGCAGGTAATATGTATGTGTGACTACACACCTACATACATCACATGTATGTGCGTGCACATGGACTGCACAGAAGTGTGTTTGTGTGTGCATACTGTGCACACACGTGTGTGCACATGTGTATGTATGCATGTGTGTCTGTGTGTGTGCGTCTTTGGGGCTGGGCCATCCAGCTCCACTGTTGGCTGTAGCTTGAACCAGCCTGGTTCCCAGCACTGGCCCCAAGAGAGGAAAACCCTGTGAGACTCAGTGACCGAGGAAAGCCCCTCTAGGGAGCACCCTGACTTGTGGAGAGACTACCTCACAGGCAAGGTGTCACCCAGTGTTAGCCGAGCCAAGATGGTGTGGGCCCCCCAGAGAGCAACGGCCCAAGACCACCTGAGGATCCTGCCCGCTCTGCTTCCCATCGCCTGCACGGGTGGCAAGAGGCGCCCCCCTTGACGTGACTCTGCCCGGGGCCCCGAGGAGCAGCCAGGACCGCTGGCCCGGGCAGCCCCTCTCTCCCCAGGAGGCACCCTAGGCAGCAGGTCTCGGGTTCCTAGGCTCTGTTGGGGAAACAGTCCCGGGCAATTCCAGCTTCACTAAGACGCATGACTGTGGCACCCTGAGACCCCAGGACCGCGCCCACGAGCAGGCCCTCGAGCTTCTCCTCAGATGAGGTCTTTCACTCAGAGATTTGCATTTTTAGTGGATAACTGGTCTGTAGCTCTGTGGCTGCTTCAGGAGATTTTTTTTTTTTTTTTGACGTGGGCAATTCCTGTTGCTGCTGCTGCTGCTAAGTCACTTCAGTCGTGTCCGACTCTGTGTGACCCCATAGATGGCAGCCCACCAGGCACCCCCATCCCTGGGATTCTCCAGGCAAGAATACTGGAGTGGGTTACCATTTCCTTCTCCAAGGCATGAAAGAGAAAAGTGAAAGTGAAGTCGCTCAGTCTGTCCGACTGTTAGCGACCCCATGGACTGCAGCCCACCAGGCTACTCCGCCCATTGGATTTTCCAGGCAAGAGTACTGGGGTGGGGTGCCATTGCCTTCCCCGTGGGCAATTCCTAAAAAGTCTTTATGGAATTTGTTATAATATTGCTTCTGTTCTGATTTTTTGGCCACGAGGCATGTGGGATCTTGAGCTTCGCAGGTGGCGCTAATCGTAAAGAACCCACCTGCCAGTGTAGGAGATGTAAGAGACACAGGTTCCATCACTGGGCCAGAAAGACCCCCTGGAGGAGGGCATGGCAACCCACTCTAGTATTCCTGCCTGGACGATCCCAAGGACAGGGAAGCCTGGCAGGCTGCAGTCCTTAGGGTCGAAAGAGTTGGACACGACTGAAACGGCTCAGCACGCGAGCATGCACCCACGTGTGGGAGCTCCCCGTTCAGGGCCTGAACTTGCACCCCTGCGTTGGCAGGTGAAGTCCAACCACTGGCCCACCAGGGAAGTCCCACTGCAGGAGACTTCTAGGTGGAAACCTGAGCAGCCAAGCTAGGGAGCCACTGGCAACTCATTTGATAGGGAGTCACAGGGCATCCACACGTGCCTTCCTAGTTAAAGAAAACATGACAATTTTTCTTTAAATACTTGACCAACACGTCGTGATATACTTGGAAGTAACTGGAAAGTCCCAAGGACACGACCAAGAGTCTAAGACCTTATATAATATGAATCAATACTCTGAAAACAGTCTCCTGGTTCAAAAAAAGAAAAAAAAAAAAGGACAATGCTACAATCAACAGCAAAATCCAAACTCAGACTTGCCTTTACCTTTTCTGGTGAGCAGTATTTGACATTAAGGAAAGAAAAACTTCTAATGTCTCAAGAAGAACCTGCCCCGTAGAACCTGAGCTGGGGAGCCAGGGGGAATGTAAATACAGGGTATAGCCAAACTCCAGGACTTGGGTTGAGCTTGTCACTGGGGAACCGTGCTGGCGGATCCTTCCTCCCCAGGCCCCAGGTGCCTGCTGTCTGTGACAAGGGAGCCAGAGGCCTAGGCCTGGTCAAAGTACCCCCACCCCCTCTCTGGAGGGAAAACCGGAGTTTGGGTGCCTGTGACTTGCTCTCTTCTAAACTTGAAATGACTGCTGATGAGCTCGCAGTAAATCAACCACAGCAACATGTGCAATAATTAGTAAAATAAATGTGTGCTTAAGTATTAATGAAATAAATATTTAGCAGATTATTTGGGATCTTTGTTCTATCCTCAAGTGCTTAAAAAATAATGAGAGGCTTATTAAAACTTTAAACTATGACTGGTTTTCTTTTCACAATGTCCCCGTCTCCCTAATTCAGAAAAGGACCTGTGTTCTAAAGAGGGTGGCTTGACTGACAGAACTGAATCTGGAGACGGTGATCCTTGATGGGGTGGGGACTGCCTTGATCCGTAAGAATCACTGTCCAGCCAGGATTTGGTCCTGGTGCGGAAAGCACTTTTCCTTACCGAAAAGAAGGGCTTGGAACAGGGATTCTGGGTCCCACAAGATCACTGGGTCAGAACTGAATCTGATCCCAGAACCACACGCACGCTGCGCCCTGAGGGACTGCTGCTGCTGCAAGGCTGGGAACTCCAGGAGACCCCTCCCCAGCCCTGCAGGAAGGCTCAGGGGGCACCTGGAAACGAGAGTGGGCTGGTGGCTCCCATGACCCGGGCCTGAGCGTCTGCACTGGGAGGCAGACAAAGGCCCCGGCCTCACCCGTCCTGTCTGAGTCCGAGTCAGCCCTGGCCCGATACCCTCAGACATGCCTCCTCGCGGAGTCTGGAGAGGCCCCCAGAGGCTCTAGACCAGCACCCATGGACACACAGCGGCCCCAAGGGGGGTAGGTGGCCCCTGCCCTGGGGACTGAGAAGGGCCTTTGCACACTGGACTGCGAAGTCTAGTTTGCATGCCGGCTGTGACCCTCCTGAGGCCAGAGGAGCGTCCGCTCATGCCAGGAGCAAACCCTCAGCTCCACCCGGGAGCCCTGCCCTAGTCTGAGCCAGGGGCGAAGAGGCCACAGGTGCCCCTTCACGTGCCCGAGACGCCCCGTCTCAGTCACACCTGCCTTCCTGCATCCCGGACGGTGGAGAGAGAAACGCTAGGATGGGACACTCCCCAGCTCTGGGGGGCTGGGGCCATGGCGGGGCCCTCCTGCCTGAAGGAAGACATTCATGAGTGTTCCTGCTGCCTGGGGAGGCCAGGCCCCTCAGGGAACCCAATCGCCCAGGCGCTCAGGGCACCGGCTTCTTGTAGATTTGAAAACTGCTTCTCCCAGTCAGACAATAAGCCCCTGCTGGTAAATGTGGCTACGCCTGCTGTCACCATATTGGACAGAACCATAGCATGTACGGGCACACACAGGCACACAGGCAGACACACCTATTCATGCACACACATGCAGGCACACTCATTCATGCACACACGTGCACACACGTTCATGCACACACATGCACACCCATGAAGACACACTGATTTGTGCACACACATGCACACACGCAGGCACACACATTCATGTACACACATGCACACACATGAAGACATACTCATTCGTGTATACACATGCAGGCACGCACATTCGTGCACACACATGCACACACGAAGACATACTCATTTGTGCACACACATGCAGGCACATACATTCATGCACACACATGCACACACATGAAGACATACTCATTCGTGCACACACATGCACACATGCAGGCACACACATTTGTGCACACACATGCACACACAGGCAAGCACTTATCATGTTGTTCATTTATTTGAAAGTGAATGATGCTCTGCTAATGTGTGAGCATTCTTCTTTTCTTTTATTGTTTTCTCTCTCTTTTGGGGGGGAGCACGAAGGATATCCATTCATTTAAAAACCAGTAAACTGAGGAGAAAGAAAGGTCATCACACCCCCTAATGCAGCAGCTGAACTGGGACAATTCAAAACAGTGACATTTCAAAACAATGTTAAGTTAAAAAAATGCGAGTTCCGTGGGTTATAAAAATTATTTTTTGTTTGGGGAAAATGGTAGAGGCAACATGTGTCTGTCATTTTGGTGTGAGACCTTCAGACAAGACTTCCGAAAGGATTTCTGCAAACAGGAGACTGCTGCTTTCCTGGTTTTCTGTCTGAAAAACAGAGAAGGAGGATGAAAGTGGCATTCACACCCCAACCTTCAGCATCCCCGCTCACCTGGAGAGCCCCTCTACCCATAATGCACTAAGTGGATGATTAAAAAGAAATGGGGGTTTAACCGCGGGTAAGCGCGGGGTCCCCAGAGCTTTGCAGAGCACTGAACCGTGCGTCTACAGCTGTCTCCACACAAGCCCGACATTCTTTATTTATTTGTTATGAAATATTTATGGGTGTTATGAAAGGTTTAAAATAATGTGTCTGTCGCTCTCTGCCCGCTCTTTCCCTCTTGCCCGCGCGCGGCTTCTAATGCATAAATCATCTGGGGCTCTGGACAGCGGGGCTGCACATTAGGTGGGTGGAGCCGCTGTATCACATTTTTTCTGCCTGAGAGAAAATATCATTCCTAGTAATTTTCTACACTTATACAATCGGCGTTGACAGTAAATAATTGATGTATGAATTTAGGACTAAACTCCAACACAATATGACTTTATGTCAAGGGTGACTCCCAGCAGATTTTGAGCTAAATCATCTTGCAAAATGGGTTCTTTCAGTGGGAGAAAAAAAGCTTTTTGAAATTATTTTAATGGAAAACGGGACCTCGGTGCAGCTCTTCTTTTGATGAGGTCTTGCTTTGCATGGCTGGTAATAAAACTGAGCAACCCACCCATTATGAGATTGGAAATGTTTCATTTGTGATCACAAATGGATTTTTTTTAAAGACTGACACAGCTGTTTTTATTCTGTTCATCCTTTTTTCTTTTCCCTTTTTTTTTGGTGTGTGTGTGTGTGTGTGTGTGTGAGATTGCATTTATGTGTGGTAGGCTGCCCTCTGCTTTTCATCTCAGTATCTTCCATAGAAAGTACAATTATGATTTAAATTACAAACTGGATATGTTTGTGACTTAAAGATATACGACTAGCAGAAAGGCTTCGCATAAAAGACTTCTACGTCCCACCCGTGCAATTAAAACCCTTTTCAGCAGGAGCGGGATGAGCGGGCATCTAGAGAAAGCTTTCATCAGGTCGTCCGGAGAGAAAGGCTTCACAGGACTACAGCTTCCACTGGAGTCCTGACAAGAAGATCAAAGCAAACAACTCAGCTGAGGAACAGGAGTGAGAGTCTCTGTTTGCTTTATTCTACTCCGGGGCAATGATGATTCAAAATTACCGAAAATCTTTCTTCACATGATGTCATTTCTGCTGAAACTATGATTCAAAAACTAGAGTTCAAAGTAAGCCCCCCTCGACTTTGAAAAAAAAAAGATAATTATTTCTTCTAGTAGTCACATCTGCATAAAGTTTTGTTTATTTAATTTTAGACCCATCGTTTCTTTTAAAATATTCAGATGCTCATATACTAAATAAAATCTTTCTTCACATGATGTCATTTCTGCTGAAACTATGATTCAAAAACTAGAGTTCAAAGTAAGCCCCCCTCGACTTTGAAAAAAAAAAGATAATTATTTCTTCTAGTAGTCACATCTGCATAAAGTTTTGTTTATTTAATTTTAGACCCATCGTTTCTTTTAAAATATTCAGATGCTCATATACTAAATTTAATTACATGTATTATATAAACGAGGAGATACGATAAAATTCAAAACCTCCTGAAAAAAAAAAAAAAATCCCCTGACAGAGTGAGACGCCCTGAGAGTGAGAAGCTGGGGGTCTTTTCCTCCCAGAGGCCCCATGACTTCCGCTTACCTCTCTCTGCCTGTTTCTCCCCCAGATTCTCACTCAAGGACCACACGCTCCCCCTTCCTTCTATAGATGGCACTCATGTATCTGTGCACGATGCTCTGAAGAAATTCCAGGCCAAAAAAGGTTCGTAAAATATCCTTGCTCTTAGGGAAGTGGAGTGATTTCTGCAAAACATAACAGATTTTTAAAACAAATTTTAGAGAAGCATTCTTCGCTAGGTTTATTTGATCTATACCTAAGTCAAATCACCCTTCAGTCACAAATGATTTGAAAATTGCCAACAAATGGGATTTACGTAACAGATAACGAGGCCCAGCAGTAACAAACCTGCCCATGGTGTGGGAGACCTGGGTCTGATCCCTGGGTCGGGAAGATCCCCTGGAGGAGGAAATGGCAACCCACTCCAGTGTCCTTGCTTGGAGAACCCCATGGACGGAGGAGCCTGGAGGGTTACAGTCTAGGGGGTCACAGAGACTGAGCGGCTGACAGGGACAGGTGTGTTTATGTAACAAGCGCTCTGGGCCAAGCGCTCAGGATCCTATGTGTGCGCAGGCGTGTGTGCATGTTGGACGTGTGGGTGCACACACCTATTTGCGGTTTCTCCAGCATTCAGGAAACAGTAGCCTGGCCGGGCTGGCCAGTGGGTGTGGCTCCTGGGGCAAGGTGGCCACGGGCACAGTGTGGCCACCTGCTCCTTCCGCGTGTGCGTGCGTGTCTGTGTGTGTCTGCACACGTGCACTAGCGCTCCGTCCTGGCACGCCTGCTTATGTGGGCACGTGCATTGGCTGGGGGGGGGGCATGGGAGGACTACCAGAGCTGAGGGAGGCACTCAGGGGTCAGGAGTGGGAAGGTCAGGCCCGGGGCGGCAGGGTCGCCCTGTTCTTCCCTCATCATCATGGACAGATGTGAGGGGAGGGGGGCAGGGAGGGAAGGGGTGAAGGTGGCGGGGGGCTGGCCCGGAGGCCTCCCTGACCCCCAGGGCAGCCTGGGCATCTGCAGAAGGTGCTCCACAGTCCCCAGCCCAGCGTCCATCCTCATGAGCTCTGCTGGTGAGACTGGGGTTTCACTGGGAAGGAGACATTATGTTCTGAGGTTTGGCGTCTGATGTCCCCGATGGGTGACTTCTGATGCCCTGGCCAGAGCCTCTGTGCTCAGTTCACTCTCCAAGGTAGCGTGTGCCATGGCAGGAAGGGTGTCGGGGTTGGGGTCAGAGCCCGCGCAGGTCGGGCCCCCCTTCATGGCTCTGGTGGGTGACCATCGGGAGCTCGGCAGGATGTCCACCCCCAAAGGTCCTGCTGGCAAGAGACAGGTGTGGCTGAGATCCCGGCCCACAAACCGGCTGCCAGGCTGGGCCTCATCAGGCGGCGTGGGGCCTGGAGTGGAGCCCTGAGTCCCGGGAAGTGACAGCCCTATTCTCAGCAGCACCAAGGCGCCCCCTGCTCGAGACCACCCTTGGCTGCATCCCCCCCCCCACCCGCCACCACGCTGGGCCTTCCCTGAGGGCTGTGAGTTCTGCCCGAGGATGAAGGCCGCCTGGGCGTGCTCCGCATACCATAGCTCCTGGAAGGACAGCGGGGAGCTTGGGAGCTCGGCCTTCATGAACAGAACCAGCGCCCCAGGCGGGCTGGCTGCAGGGCAGTGCTGCGTGCCTTCCACCTCGACCAGATCCTGGAGCTCTGCTGACTCGGACATCTGCGTCCCACTGGGGACCTCTGACCCCGTCCCTGACCAGCAGCCCCAACTGTTTCCTAACTGTGGACACAGGTGAGAGCCACTGGGCCAAGTGCTGGTGGTGGGAAGAAGTGTGTGTGTGAGTGTGTGTGTAAACATGTATGCAAGTATATGTGTGTATGCATGAGTGTATACAGAGAGCACGTGTGTGAATGTATGGGCATGCATGTAAGCATGTGGATGCATGTATAGGTATAGGTATGTGTGTGCATGTATCATGTAAGTATATGTATACGTGTGCATGTCTGTGTGCAAGCATATGTGTGTGCATGTAATGTGTATGTATGAGTATGCATTTACACACATCACATGTGTATGTGTGAATAAGTACATACACATACGTTTGTGTGTGCATATGGGTATGTGTGCGAGTGCATGTGTGTGGCGAGGCACGCATGTGTGTTTGTACGGGTATGTGGGCTTAAAATCGGAAAAGGAGTACATCAAGGCTGTATATTGTCATCCCGCTTATTTAACTTATATGCAGAGTACATCACACGAAATGCCAGGCTGGATGAAACACAAGCTGGAATCAAGATTGCTGGGAGAAATATCAATAACCTCAGATAATCAGATGATAACACACTTATGGCAGAAAGCAAAGAAGAACTAAAGAGCCTCTTGATGCAAGTGAAAGAAGAGAGTGAAAAAATTGGCTTAAACTCAACATTCAGAAAACAAAGATCATGGCATCTGGTCCCATCATTTCATGGCGAATAGATGGAGAAACAGTGGAAACAGTGACAGACTTTAATTTTGGGGCTCCAAAATCACTGCAGATGGTGACTGCAGCCATGAAATTAAAAGGCGCTTGCTCCTTGGAAGAAAATCTATGACCAAACTATATGCATAATAAAAAGCAGAGATATTACCATACCAAGAAAGGTCCGTCTGGTCAAAGCTATGGTTTTTCCAGTGGTCATGTATGGATGTGAGAGTTGGACTGTGAAGAGAGCTGAGCACTGAAGAATTGATGCTTTTGAACTGTGGTGTTCGAGAAGACTCTTGAGAGACACTTGGACTGCAAGGAGATCCAACCAGTCCATCCTAAAGGAAATCAGTCCTAAATATTCATTGGAAGGAATGATGCTGAAGCTGAAACTCCAATCCTTTGGCTCCCTGAAGCGAAGAATTCACTCACTGGAAAAGACCCTGATGCTAGGAAAGATTGAAGGCGGGAGAAGGGGACGACAGAGGATGAGATGGTTGGATGGCATCACCAACTCAATGGACATGAGTTTGAGTAAACTCTAGGAGTTGGTGATGGACAGGGTGGCCTGGCGGGCTGCAGCCCATGGGGTCACAGAGAGTGGGACATGTCTGAGTGACTGACTGAAGTGACACATGCATGCAGTCTATGCACACACGTGTGCACACAGCTGCAGGCAAAAGTGAGGCCCCCGGGCCCAGGGGTCACGCCCGGGGGCTGGCTGGCCCCGGGGCTCCACTTCCTTTTCCCTCATGTTGTCCTGAGGGTCTTGGTGCTGCAGACCCTCTGGACCAGCCTCTGTGCTGGGGTCCCTGACCTCAGGGATGCTCGGCGTTCCCAGTACCGTGAAGAAGACCTGGGGAGTGCTGTCAGCTGAGACTGCCAGGTGCTGGCCTGTGGGCATAGCGCGTGTACGGTGGCCTCCAAGGGTCCACGCATCTGTGCGGGAATGCCCCCACCTTACCGCTGGCTGACCTGACATCCCATGGCTTTTCCAGCTAAGACTCTGGAGGCCGCTAAAACGTAAGTGTCCCCGGAAAGTACAGCTTGCCTAGGGTGGATGGATGTGTGCTAGCCTGCTTGTCAGCAAGGCAGGGCTCCCGCCTGCACAGGTGGGTGGGGAGCCCAGTCTGCTGGGCTGCGGGGCTGAGAGCCCCCTCTGCCAGCTTCCTGACTTCACCCAGCATGGAAACGCCCTGGGAGCGAGACCCCTACCCCCACGTGTCCACAGAGCACAGCACGCAGCCCACGGACCCAGGACAGGGTCACCGTCCACCTCCAACTCCCCCTCCCAGAAGGTGGAGCCAGGCAGAGGGGCAGGGACACCCTAAGGAACTGCCCAGTGCTATCGGGGGCTACATCCAGAATCGGGGGCCTGCAGTGACCTGTGGGCCACCCCGTGAGAAGACAGAGATGCTCTGAGAGCTCGGGGCTCCGGTGGGACACAGCCTGGTGGTCGGGGTCAGGCAACCCCCCACCCCCGCACACCCCGTGGGGACTCAGTGCACACCCCAAGGGCTTGGCATGCCCGAGGCGTGGCTCTGACCCTCAGCTCCTCAAACAGGAAGAGCCAACAGACACAGGCTGAGCCTTCAGTTCCAGGCTCACAAGCAGTTTTGCAGGAAGACAGTCATGTGCCCGTGGACACAGCCCTGTCTTGTGGTGGGCGGTCTAGAGGGCAGGGCTCCCTGGGCTGTGGGCCCTTTGGGGTGAAGCTCCAGGGCATCTGGTGCCTCTGCTCAGAGGACGGGGCCGGGAAACCACAGCCAGGCTGAGACACGCCATTGCCTCTGAAGCAAGGAGTGGCTGCCCCCAGGTGTGGAGGTCGTGCTGGGCTCTGCAGAAACAAGCCATCACTGGGCAGACACCGTGCAGCCACCCTGTGGAAGTCTCAGCCAGGGAATTGCACGGAGAAGCAAGAGCCTTAGAGTCACTGGGGGATTTCAGAAGTTGGTTTTGCTGCTGAAGGCTTCTAGACATATGACGTTGAAGGGGCACATCTGAGGGAAACATAATTAGCAAGAGGTCCTGCCAAGTTTGAAAACCCCAAGTGTAGACCCTGGCTTCCCCGAGCTGGCCCATCAGGAACTCTTGGTGAACGGTACGTGAGTGGCACAGGTGGGCCGGGGGGCCTGGGGGCGAGCACCCCCTGCGGAGGCCAGGCCTGGTTCTCCTGCATCACGTGCAGCCCAGTTAACAGGCACAGCCCCGCACGTGCGACGGCCAGGCCCTCCAGGAGCGAGGCCGTGGGGAAACTCACAAGAGCAGTGCCAGGCAACGCTGCGGCCTTTAATTCTTGGGAGAACCAATTCAAACAGAAAATGTGATTAGAAATTTGTAAATAGAACCCCGAAAGCGCTCCCTCTGGCGCCTGCATGCATATCTTTGATATTTGCTTAACGAATTAGCAAGGAGCCGTTTCTGTAGGTAACACATCTCAGCTCCTGTGTGTTTGCGGCTTGGCAGCCTGTGAAGCTGTCAATCACGGACCTCCCTGAGCGGGACCCTGTGCCCAAGTCTTCATCTTGATCCTTTAGTGAGTGAGCCAGGGTCTCCTGGCATAGCGGGCCCTGCGCAATGTCAACCATCCTAGGTGCAGACGTGCCTCCACCCCTAGCAAGGACACACCCCCGGAGCCATGCCCTCAGGGGGTGTTAGGGGACAGAGGTCCCCCATGGGTGGTAGTCATGGGGTTTTCAGTGAACCACTGACACCAGAGACAGGACAGATTAAGGTTCTGGTGGTCAGGAGCTCAAGCGTCGAGGACCTACCCCCACCCCCAGGCTGCATGGGGCTGAACCTCAGCTCTGGCGAACTCTCTCTGCAGGGTCATCTCTGGCCAGATGCCTAGGGAGGAGCCTGGGGCCACCAGTGGGCACCTTGAGCTCATCCTTCCGCAGGGGCTGTCCCGGGTTCATAGCCACACGAGCAAGGCCCACATGTTGGTTCCTCAAGCACAGCAAGCGGGAGAGGCCTATGGAGAGCAAGTGGGGAAGGTGTGTGCGTGTGTGTGAGTGTGTGTGCATGTGTGTGAGTGTGTGTGTAGGGCTGTGTCAGCCAGAGATGGCTTACGAGCGCCACATGGCCTGTGTGTGTGTGTGTGTGTGTGTGTGTGTAGGGCTGCGTCAGCCAGAGATGGCTTACGAGCGCCACACAGCCTGTGTGTGTGTGTGTGTGTGTGTGTGCGTGTGCTCAGCTGCATCCAACTCTGTGCGATCCCCTGGACTGCAGCCCACCAGGCCCCTCTGTCACGGAGTGGGCTGCCGCTCCCTCTTCCAGGGGGCCTTCCCGACGCAGGGATGGAACCCAGGTCTCCTGCTTCGGCAGGTGGGTTCTTAACCACTGAGCCAGAGTCTGGCAGCTTTTCTTTAGCTGAAAGGACATTTGAGACAGGGCCTTGGCTGAGCAGGGCCTCACATGTCACCCTCAGTGAGGAGTGTGCAGTGGAAGAGAAAGATTTTTTAAAAAGTGAGACATCCACAGCCCAAAGTAAAAGACCATCTCAGGCCCTGCCCTGCGCACAGCAGGTGCTGGGTGAGAGCTGTCCGCCTCCTCCCCGGGGCTGGACCTCCGTCCGCCTCCTCCCCGGCTAGACCTCCATCCACCTCCGCACTGGGCTGGACCTCTGTCTGCCTCTGTGCTGGACTGGGTGCAGCTCTGGGGCTGGAGGGGAACCTCGGGGCCTGGAAATCAGGGGGTGACCGAGGGGCAGTGCCCTTGCGAGGGCCAGCGGGCTGCCAGGAGGCTGAGAAGCCCCCCTCCCTGGGTCAGAGGGGCAGCAGTGTCTGGCCTCGGGGTGCAGGCTGGAGCGGCAGGTGGGTCTCCGGGGCCACCTCGCTCCTCAGGACCCAGGGGACCTTCCCACTTCCTCCGAGGATGCGTTTGGATCAGACCCCGTCAATCACATTCACAAGAGGAACAGAGGCACAGATGAAATAGAAAAGGCTTCACTGTGTCCTCAGCTGGATTTTTTGCCTAATGCTTGTTTCTAAATGAACACCATCTCCTCCAGAACTCTTTAATGTAATAAAAATATAGCTCAGGGTCAGGTATGAAATTAATGACACAAATTCAAAGTCGTAATGCTCAGTGGGATGAAACAACTTCAATGAAGAAATAATCAAACTCTGTGACCAGACCCGAACGGAGCACGACAGATGCGTGCCAACAGTTCCAACAGCAATCTGGTACCAGGGAATTATGGGAACGTAATTACAGAAACATGTATAAAATATTTATTTTTTAATAAGATGAATGTCCTATTTCTTAAAACTAAAATAAAATGAGACTCTTAGCTTGTTATCAAAGCCAAGCAACGGTGGCCAACGCCGCCTCTCCGCCTGGCTGGAAATGCTAATTTCATTATCTTAATTTGTGCTCCTGTGTCTCGTCTATTTTGTTCTTTTTAAAGTTAAATAAGTAGCAATAAGAAAGCTTTGGGGTTTCATCTGTGTGGAGTGGAACGTATAGCACCAAATACTCAGCTAGCTACGTAGCTAGCTATCAAATACTTGACAGACCCGGTAATAATGGGACCAGCAAATTTCCTACAGTACAAGACTCTTGAAAGGACCTGCTGAGATCGAAGGAGGCTTAGGAGGTGCACATGTGGGGGCACCTTTCACGATGTGAATGGCAGGAGTCCTCAGCCACGTGGAGGTGACCCAATCCAGGAAAGTGAAGCTGACCACGGCGTCACCCTGGAGAGGGGTCGGCTGAAAGGGAAGGGAACCGGCGCCACGGAGGTGAAGTTCTGTGCTGGGCTGTGGCCTTGGCACACGGTGGGCAAGCAGACAGCCCGGTGGGCAGCCCAGGCAGGGGCGTCACGGAGGTCAGCTGCAGGTCCTGGTCACACGTGGCTCTGCAGGGACCCTTGGCAGCTCATTCTCTCATCCCAGGCATCGGAAATGGGCCCCCTCAGACCAGGAGCTCCTCTCCAGGAACTGTGACCCCACAGTGGGGATGAGTCGTTAGACTAGGGCAGAGGGGACAGCAGGCAGTAGTGAGAGATGTGCCCAGCGGGTGGGCTTAAAGTCATGTCCTGCAGAGCCGTCTGCAGCGGTGAAAGGTCTAAAAGAGCTCAAACAGGCAACAGAGGGGGTAATTAAAATGACTCACAAATAGGATAATATGAAGCCAATCAAGGCATATGTTTGAGGATATTTAATAAATGGCAAAGTGGTAATTGCATGCTAAATAAAGAAGGCAAAATAAAAACAGTATGTCTCTGTTTCCTGAGGACTATGTTTCCATGTGTGCACAGAATATGCATGAACGTACAAGGTACACGCTGGTTTTCCTTTCTTTCTGACTGTGCTGGGTCTTAGTTGCGGCATTTGGGACCTAGTTCCTGGACCAGGATTCGAACCCAGGTCCCCTGCATTGGGAGTGCAGACACTGGACCGCCTGGGAAGTCCTCACATGCATTTTGTGTGTGCTTGAACATAAACATGAAAACATACTCAGGCTCACACCAAAACGTCTGGTGGGAAAAGTCAATAGAAACGCTCCACCCGGGGTGTATTTTCGTTTCTCTTCTTAACCATTTTTCCAGTAAAAAATCCTACGGTGACCATAGATCCATTCCATAACTTGAAAAATCATCTTAATAGATGTTATGAAAATGTTAAAAGAATTATGGAACCAGCATGAAGAGCATAATAGCATTCTCTGGCCTCACTGATATTTTAAAAAATTCACAGGTTTGGTAGATAAGAAATGATGTTTCCCTATTATTTTATTTTTAAAATTTTATTATTATTAACATAGTCACCTACAGGCCTGTGGTTGCTATTCTCTTGAGTCAGTCTTTCTCTGAGCCGTCTGTCTGAGCTTTCACATCCCAGTTGAGGTCTGAGTGTTTCTTCTTACTGATTCATAGGAGATTTAAAAATCATGTCTGTTGCAATATTTTCTTGGTGTGTGTGTCACTTATTTTCATATTTAAATGCACAAATGTGTTCATTGCTTATACCATTGGAAGTATCAATGAGCATTTGTACATTTCTTAAAAATGTATTATGTATTGGGAAGTCTTTTTGCATCCAAAGATTTAGTGACTAGAGAGCTTTTTAAAGATAGTATTCGTGTGGTTGCATTCTTTATGGTTAGCTTTCTAAGCTTTCTTATCACCATTACTAATATCACTTATTTGTAATATCTAATCATCATATGGGGGCATGAGTGCTCAGGCGCTCAGTCTTGTCTGATCCTGCAACTCCATGGGCTGTAGCCCGCCAGGCTCCTCCGTCCATGGGGGTCCCCAGACAAGACTGCTGGAGCGGGCGGCCATGCTCTCCCCAGGGGGTCTTCCTCGCCCAGGGGCCAAGCTCGCGCCTCTCACGCTCCCGGTGTCAGCAGGCGGCTCTTCACCACTAGTGCCACCTGAGAAGTCCCTCAGGCGTGTTTGCTTTGCAGCCCCATGGACTATACAGTCCACGGGACTCTCCAGGCCGGAACACTGGAGCGGGGAGCCTTTCCCTTCTCCAGGGGCTCTTCCCAACCCAGGGATCGAACCCAGGTCTCCCGCTTTGCAGGCAGATTCTTTACCAGCTGAGCCACCAGGGAAGCCTGAGAAGCCCCAATAAATTATATATTAAAGGTTAATATTCATATCCTAGTGGATGTATGGAGAAGGCAGTGGCACCCCACTCCAGTGCTTCTGCCTGGAAAATCCCATGGACGGAGGAGCCTGGCGGGCTGCAGTCCATGGGGTCACTAAGAGTCGGACGTGACTGAGTGACCTCACTTTCACGCATTGGAGAAGGAAATGGCAACGCACTCCAGTGTTCTTGCCTGGAGAATCCCAGGGACGGGGGAGCCTGGTGGGCTGCTGTCGCTGGGGTCGCACAGAGTCGGACACGACAGAAGCGACTCAGCAGCAGCAGCAGCAGCAGCAGCAGGAAAGGGGATGTAACTCTTCTTTTCACTTGTATATTTTGGCATAAAAACTAAACTTCAATAATTAAAATATATTTAACAGTATTCCATATTAAATAATCTTTCCTTACCAAGAAAAAAAAGGGGGGTAGAGGAGGGGAAGGCGGGGAGAGAAAAGCTATTTGCTGTTATTTTATTTCCGATCATTTGGAAACATTGTGTCACATTTACCTGGAAAATTGTCCCCAAGGTGATTCCTTAAATTCATGCAACCTGTGAACTTTCAGAGTCTCTGCGAACTTTCAGAGTCTCTTTTGACTCAAATTCTATTCTATATCTTTCCATTTACATCAATAAAAATGTCTTTCCTTACAGGCCTACTCATATTTTTTGATTTTTTTTTCTGTTTGATAAATTGAATTACCTTCTCCCCATCTCATCCTCTAAATGATCATTTCCATTCAACATAAAACCTAGGGATCTGCTAACACTATACACATGTCTCCACTCAACGTCCTGCAATGATGTTCCCTCCATTTTTTCAGTTGGTTCTTTATCAAACAACTGACCAAAACTTGCTTCATTTCGTGCGTTTCCTCATTTCTGATTCACGGCAGTGTGTTGGCCACAAGGTATTTAGCTCCTGGACTTAATGACAGCACAGTCCTATATACTTCACGTTCATGATCTGGTTCTCCTGGAAGGAGCGCTAGCTGACCCCAACGGCAGGGCTGGCGGCAAGGGAGGGAGCAGCGGGCCTGCGGCTCCCCGAGTGCAGGCACAGCCGGCGGCCTGCCTGTCCTCGGCCTTCGGGGACGCGGCCGGAGGACACACTGTCGGTGATTCCGATGGCCTGGTTGAGGCAAACACTCCTTATCATGTTAAACACATGCTCTTCAATAGTGCTTTAGAATCAGTGATGTATGCTAATTGAATATTGCTAATTACTAATATTAACATGTTATTATTATACATAATTAATACGTAACAATGTCAATGAGTGCCAACACTCTGACATCCACTTATGTGATGATAGGCCTTCCTTAACTTATTAATGTGACATTGCATATTAATGGATACATTACCCAATTAAACCTCTTGCTTTTTCTTTTTAAGAATTAATTTCAATTCTTTTGTTTTTTCTTCCAGTTTTATTGAGACATAATTGACACACAGCACTGCATAAGTTTATATACAACATAATGATCTGACTTATGCACATCATTAAATAAGCCACCTACTTTTCTTTGATAAATAAATTTTGATTTGGGTGGAATTTGATTTACTTTATCATTGCATGCAGTTATGTGCTGCCAAATACCTAGCTCTCTGAAAGATTGGACGCGAGCACATGTGTACGTACCTGTGGGCATGAACTTGGGGAGACTCCTGGAGGTGGCGGGGAACACGGAAGCCTGGCGTGCTGCGGTCCGTGAGGGCACAGCTTGGTGACTGAACAACAGCTTTAGGATAAATAATAAAATATGCAATACTCTTTGCTGTACGTGCCACATAAGCAATCGCCTCTCAGGTTGCTTTATTGGATTGGCTAAACCCTCGACTCTGCAGCCAACCTCTGGTTGCAACGGGCCGTGGGCTTCAACGCTGATCTGTGTCGGAACCTCACTCTCCTGCCAGTCGTGTGAGCAGACCTTCGCGGGTGAGAGTTCTCACAGACGGGAAGGATCTCGCCTTCCCTTTCTGGGCTGCTCACAATAAAACGGCTGGCTAAAGGCCTGGCACGCTTGTAAGTTCATACGCATTTTTAACTTTTTCTCCGTCACTTACTGGTCTAGATGATCCGTCATACAAAATGGTAAACTGGAGCCCTATTTGCAGCTTAGCCAGGGACTGTGGTATAAACACAGTCTCTGGGATGGAGGCTGACCTCACGCTGTCAGCAGGGACGCAGAACACAGTTGGGGGGGTCGCAGTGGTCACCCCAGGCAGAACGTCCACTACACACGCGCATACATGGTGGCAAAGTAATTAAGAAGTGAGAGGTTTTCAGGATTTCCTCCTAAACGCGATTTACTTCAAGTTTACATAACTTGATTTTTAATAATGGTCACTTTCCCCAACTGGCTTGCAAAACTCCTGACAGTTTAGCTGCTGGCTCTCACATGCATGCTCAGCTGCTTCAGTCATGTCTGACTCTGCGCAGCCCCAGGGACTGCAGCCCGCCAGGCTCCCCTGTCCGTGGGATTCTCCAGGCAGGAACACTGGAGTGGGAGGCCGTGCCCTCCGCATAAGCGGCAGGGGACTCACGTGTGGGCAGTCCCGCCTGCTTTGTCGCGTTTCCACACCCAGATTTCTGTTACTGTGAGTTGCACTGAGCAGCTTTTCTGGTTTCTGTTTGTTTGTTTGTTTGAGCTCTCTTGTGATTCATAAGGTATTGAAAGAAACTGCTTCTCGAGATTCTGATAGCGTAGCCAGTAAATTCACTTTGCCCTAGAAACTGCTATAGAAATGACTCTTTGATTTTTTAAATTCCATTCATCAATACCAGTCCCCTCCAAGTTCCTTCACCTTGAATTAATTTCAGTCGTTTTTACTTCCCAGAGAATTATAAATTGTACTGGTGTTTCCAAATTATTCTCTTTAAAAGTCTCCCTTATCACGCTTTCAGAGCATCCTGCACGCTCTCTGACTGCCCCCCACCCTACCCTGACTGTGGTTCTGGCCGTCTGCCGCCTGGTCCCTTGAAGCAGGGATGTTCCTCCCCTCCACGCCCACCACCCCGGCCCCCAGGATAAGACTTCTTCCCAGCTCCCTGGCTGACACAGCTTGCAAGGACCTGGAGCTTGGTTTTGTTTTAAGCTCATAAGCTTTGAGTCCTTCAGAAAGACGTTCCCCTAGAGTTCAGCCAGTGCTCTGCCCGGGTTCTCTAGTGGAGAGAAGAGTCCACGCAAGCTCAGATCCCAGGACACACATTGGGTCAGCCTTCGGACAATAGGCACAAATCCACAGGCTACTGATGTCCAGCTGTGTGCCCAACCTAGTGGGCCAGGCCTTCCTGCGGGGCCCCAGCTGGGGACGGGGACGACAGGGCGGACGGTACACACGCGGCTCGAGAGACGGCTGCAGACCACGGGGGCTGCCTGGGGACGTGCCGGGAGGTGGACGAGCAGGTGGGGGGCCTCAAGCTGGGGCTGCCATCCGCAGCCGGGACCACGGAAGGGATTCCCAATGAAGGGACAGAACTGGACCAGGGTAAAAAGACCCACAAGACAGTCCTCAGAAGAAGGGAGTTGGTGAGGGCAGACCCCTCCCCGGGGCCAGGCCGAGGCCTGGAGCTGTCTCTTATACACATCTAGATGTGTATAAGAGACAGCTTCATAGGAAATAGATGGGGAAACAGTGGAAACAGTGTCAGACTTTGTTTTTTGGGGCTCCAAAATCACTGCAGATGCTGACTGCAGCCATAGAATTAAAAGACGCTTACTCCTTGGAAGAAAAGTTATGACCAACCTGGATAGTATATTCAAAAGCAGAGACATTACTTTGCCGACTAAGGTCCGCCTAGTCAAGGCTATGGTTTTTCCTGTGGTCATGTATGGATGTGAAAGTTGGACTGTGAAGAAGGCTGAGCGCTGAAGAATCGATGCTTTTGAACTGTGGTGTTGGAGGAGACTCTTGAGAGTCCCTTGGACTGCAAGGAGATCCAACCAGTCCATTCTGAAGGAGATCAGCCCTGGGATTTCTTTGGAAGGAATGATGCTAAAGCTGAAACTCCAGTACTTTGGCCACCTCATGTGAAGAGTTGACTCATTGGAAAAGACTCATGCTGGGAGGGATTGGGGGCAGGAGGAGAAGGGGACGACCGAGGATGAGATGGCTGGATGGCATCACGGACTCGATGGACGTGAGTCTGAGTGAACTCCGGGAGACGGTGATGGACAGGGAGGCCTGGCGTGCTGCGATTCATGGGGTCGCAGAGTCGGACAGGACTGAGCAACTGAGCTGAGCTGAACTGAAGTCTTCTACGCAGTTGCTGGTCTGTCTGAGTGGACGCTATCGGTCCTTGCGGACTGGTCACGCTGACTCCCGCTTGTACAGCCTCCCTGCAGGAAGCTGCGGGCTGAGGGGGGCTGCGTGCAGCTGTGGTTGCCCACTTCAGCTCCTGGCCAGCGGCTCTAGGCCACGCTGGGCCCCACCTCCATAAGTTACCACGTACTCTTCATCCCAGCCTCATTTTCTTCCAAATACCTGCTCCTCCCGACGCCTCCTCCTAGCAGCTGAGGGCATCAGGTTCCCACCTGGTGGGCCTTCCCTTTGCAGGCTGTGGCCACCTTCACCCCGGGGCTCAGGGCCTGTGCCACCTGCATCAGCAGCCCCAGAGACACCGGCATGTGTCTACCAGCGGAGCTTCGCACGCAGCCCTGATCTCGAAGGAGCCGGGATGCTGGGAACGAGGAAAGCAACACTGAGTTCATCAGACTCTGAGGAGAAACTTACACAATTTGGAAATGCTTGCAGTTTGCTTTTTTAAAGTTGCCAGGTGTCCCTGGGGACTGGGACTGTGGGTGGCACGGCCGGGCAATGGAAATTAAATCACTCACATTCTTCATCAAACTTAATTCCAAGTCCATTGATGAAAGCCCTATCGCATTCCTGAGGGGCACAGTGAACTGAACATACATATTTAGGGTTGTTTACACTGTACCCGTTAACTTTATTACTGAGAGAAGGGGAGGGAATTTCAGTTAAATTTTATATGGAGAGGTTGTGGCAATGGAAAGTCACACTAAGCCGTGAGTATCCCAGTTTTCCCATTTGTCAAGCAGAATATTTTATCTTAATTTGGTGGACCAAGCATACCCAAGGTGAAGTTTATGAAAAACTCAGAGAAAACCCCAGATGCTTAAGACTTGCAGGAAGTAGGCTTCAGAGAGCAGACTGAGTCTCCACCTCAAATGCATGAGTTCACCCTGGAGAAGGCCTCTCTGAACATTTTAGCCCATGTGTCTCCAAAAGGGAGACCAGGGTACGGCTGACTCCAGCAGAGGCGGGGGCTGGGGTGGTCCACGGGTGGCCCAGTGTTGACCATTAGTAGGAAGTGGGGCACGGGCCTGGTGGTGTAACTGGCTTGTTGTCCCCGACAGCTTGTTGTCAGCGGACAGCCCTGGGTCCACAGGAGCGTGTTTGGTGTCCAGGAATTCCTAGAAGCTGGAGACGAGATCCACATTCCCAGGGCAAAGGGGAGTGCCATTGTTGATTTTAGAGAATAAAGTTCATTCTGCATGAATTGTTTGCATGGCTATTTGAATAACCATTGACAGTGGTTTATCACATAAATTTGATTCGTAAGTTTTATTTGGAAAGTAAAGCTCTTGTGTGGAGGTTACAATATGGTAGCTTCCAGCTCTGCTTTGTGGAGCCCGGGATGAAATGGAGGGTCCCTAGAGGCTGTGGGGGGTGGTGCAGGGACCGGGGAGAACCACCCCCCATCAGTCAACTGGTGTGTCATCCACCAGGTCCTGAAGCAGAGGGAGCCCTGCTTTTTCCCAGGGCCGGGAGGTGGGCTGGGACCCAGAGACAAGGCCGGGGAGCTGGGCCTAGGCAGGGCGGCCCTCTGCAGGTCTGACGGCCGTGGGCATCTGGCTGTGGAGGGCAGCATCGACCACGCAGCGTCTTCTCCTGCAGGACTCCTAGCAGCTGGAGAAAGTGGAGAAAGGCATTTTGCTTGCATGGGTTTGCCCAGAGTCTCCAAACTTGCTGAATCAAGCCACCTGTTGCTTTCTTAAAATGCCTGTGAAAAACCTGGAGACTCAAAGGCTTGTGCTCTCTGCTCGCGTGTGTGAGGACAGGGGGGCTCACTGCCTGCCCCCCCCCCATCCCATCCAGGAGGGCACAGCTCCGCGCGTGGCTCGCTCCATCAGGAAGCCCTGGTTCTGTGAAGCGAGGTCATTGCGATGCGGTCAGAAGCTCGGGCAGTTCCTGGGCTCCAGAGTCTAACGTGTGCTTTTCAGGACACCTGCTTCCCGTGTCGTCTTCACCCGGCTGGAGGCGCCCACCCCCAGGGCTGGATGCTGGCCTTGCGACGCAGCCTTGGGAGCAGCTGCGGGCCACAGTGGAGCTCAGGAGCCGAACCTGGGGCTCGGAGCCGTCTGGGGTCAGGCAGGGCTAGGGTTAGGACGTCCGATTCACAGAGTACTCCCGCCCCAGCCCGGGGTCTTCAGGGGCCAGACCCTGCTTTCTCTTCTCTCTCTTTTTAAGATCGCGTTCTGAACACCTTTTCCTTTAATCAGGGGCACCTGCGGGTGGCCGCTTCTGTCTGACCCGTCCATCCTGCTTCTGGGGGAGCCTCTGCCGCTCGGATCAGGACCCGGCAGTGCCGGCCAGCCGGCCCAGCTGCCAATCCCTCATGTTCCCGGCCATGATTAATCTGATAAATAATAAATATATCAATCTAGTCTTTTAGACAAGGACAAATTCTTACCAGCAGGGAGGCATGAGGCCTCTTTTACAGCTGCCTGTCGAGCTGGGATTAATTATTTACTGCTTAATTCTTCGGGAAATGAGAAAGTTTTGATTAATGCTGTCCAGCGTCGTTCCCTGCTTGTTTGATATGTGTCAGATAATTTTTCCTCGGCAGTCAACTCTGAAGAAGCCAGAGGCTATTGTCACGGGGATCAGACACTGAGTTCCTAGAGATTAATTGAAGTGAGAATTTAGACAAAAGCACCCTAAGTGCCCGCCCGAGACGCCCTCTTTCAGGCTAAGTTTAGCTCCACCCAGGTGTCCGCCTCACCGTGTCCTGACGTAAAACGCTGATTTTTCAAGGCTCCGAGAAACCGCATTTGGTTTCCGGCTTTTTCCAAAGCTCCCTCCCAGGTTGGCAGGATTAGGACGCTAGGTTGTCAGGCAGTTCATCCGTGGTGCTGTGTCTGGTCAAATAAGGGCGGGTTACAGCCGAGGTCAGTGTTTCTTCCTGACTCAGAGGCCTATGCTTTCAGTGGCTTCTGAGCGCACAACCCACTCTGTAGACGGTTCAAGTCCATTCCACAGCATAAGGCTCTTGATTTCCATTTTTCGTAGCAAGTAGAGTCCTGATCTTTTCATCTGCTGCACCAATTCACGTTCCCAGAATGCTGAATTAAAGGCGAGTGATACAGTCAAACTCATGTCAGAGTACCCCGAGGGTCCCACACCCGTCCCCACCTGGTCTGAGATCATCTCTCACGTGGGCGTCCTGTCTTCGTTTAGGAGGATGGGGCATGATGACGCTTGCTCAGAGGAGGGGCGCTCAGAGGGATTTAAGGGCGAGCGCCCCGGGCTCGCGGCAAGGATCGCTTCCTCCGGGACCTGGCAGCTGGGAGCCTGCACGCCGGCCTGGGTCAGAGCCCAGAAGCACGCATCCCGGCTCCTGAAGTCACAGTCACCCTTCTTAGGGCTCCTCCCTCCGAGGCCTGAGGGCGGGAACATCCTGGAGCCGAGCACCCCTGCACCCTCCCCTCTGGGGCGGCTGGGTCCCGGGCAAGCGGCTCTCCACCGTCCCTGGCTGTGGTCCCCGTGTCCCCAGGGCTGAGGGGGAGCCCGCGTTTCCCTTTGGCTCTAGCTCTCCCTGGGGCCCCCAGTTCACACGCGGCTCTGCTCCCGGAGTCCCCGTCTTGCTGTGCTGTGGAAAACCTACCACGTCGCAGACAAAGAACCTGGACTGCGGGAGGTCAGGCCCAGGTTCACCCGGGCCTTCGGTCCAAATGCCACCTCTTTTCATTCCCTGGAGGGGAGGGACGAGGTGATCCTGCAGAAATAGACCTCAGACACCAGGAGCTGGACACGAAGATCCGCTATAACTTCATGAGCACTTGGAAGCTGAGCAAATGCAGGCCCCTCTCCGCATGAGGTGCCCGCACCTCAACTCGCGACCATGCTTGGTACTTCAGACGTGCACGGAGGGTGTGACTGCCCGAGTGTGTGCAGCCCAGCTCCACCGGACAGGAGGCACGTGCACCCAGCCCCGTCCTTCCCCCGTCTCCTCCTCCAGGCTCCCTGGTCCCAGACACAGGCTGAGGGAAGAGCTGGGGTGCCGGCTGGCCTGTTGCTTTGCCCTCCAGGGATGTTGTCAGGGTGAGGAGAGAGTAACCCACAGGGAGGACGCATCGCCCTACTCTCCACTTTCTGGGAGGTCTGCCTGGTCCCCCTGGCGTGGACGCCCCTGTGTGGCCGGGTATTGGGGGACAGGGGGCTGGCCTCTCTGGTGTGTCCTAAGGCCACACAGGCCTGTTGCCAGGCTTCCTGAGATGGACAAACCTGCACCCGCCTGTTTAGGGTGAAATGAAGGACCAGCGACCCTTCAACACAGATGGTGGGGGGCCCCGCCGCTGCCACCGGGTCTCCCACACTTCAGACTCGGCCGGATCTGGGCCACAGGGGCTGCGCCCGAGGGCTGAGGGCCACCTGGGCACCTGGCCCAGACTGGACCCGAGGTGGGGACAGCCCCATGCCCCCGAAGCCCCTCTGGGGGAGGCTCGTCTAGGGAATCTGTATTTTCTGCTGCTTTCCTCTTGAACCTATTTGCATTTTAAATAATTAAAACATTAAATCTGAAAAATTTATAAATGAGAGCAGCTAAGAGGAGCCTGCTTGGCAGACAATAGAAGAGATGGTCGCCTGCTCGCTTTGCTCCAGTGTCCAACCTGCCATCTCCCTGAGGTGCGCCACTGCCTGGGGTGGGCCCCTGCAGCCCTCAGGGCTCACGCACAACGCACCACAGCAGCACGCACGACACAGAGAGACACACACAGCACACGGACACACACAACACACAGACACACAAACAATATAACAGCATGCATGACACAGAGAGACACACACAACACACAGACACACAAACAATACAGCAGCACACACGACACAGAGAGACACACACAACACACAGACACACACAGTCACACAGACACACAAACAATATAACAGCACGCATGACACAGAGAGACACACACAGCACACAGACACACAAACAATACAGCAGCACACACGACACAGAGAGACACACACAACACACAGACACACACAGTCACACAGACACACAAACAATATAACAGCACGCACGACACAGAGAGACACACACAACACATGGACACACACAGTCACACAGACACACAAACAATATAACAGCACGCATGACACAGAGAGACACACACAACACACAGACACACACAACACACAGACAACACACAGACACACACAGGACATAGAGCACACAACACACAGAGCACATAGACAACACAGCAACATGCACAACACAGAGAGACACACACAACACACAGACACAAATAGATACACACAGCACATAGACAACACAACACACAGACACACACAACACACAGACACACAGAAAACACAACAGCACGCATGACACTCAGAGACACACACAACACATGGGAAACACAACACACAGACACACAAACAACACAACAGCATGCACGACACACAGACACACACAGTCACACACTGGACAGAGACAACACAACACACAGACACACACAACACACAGACAACACACAGACACACAGAGACAACACAACAGCACACATACCACACACCAGCACACACACATGCACACACAACACAGCATGCATACAGACACACACACAGATACACACAACAAACAGGTACACACAGACACACAATGTGTGAGTGCACATGCGCACGCGCACACACACACAAACACACAGGCTCTCCCGCGATCTCTCCTGCCCTGGCTCTGGGACTCTAGGGGGATTTGATCTCACCATGTAAGGAGAGCACCCTGAGCCCCATCTGCCCTCAGGCTTAGTCCCCCCCCACCTCACACTGTCCGCTGGAAGTTCCTGGAGGGAGGGGCGGGGGCGGAGGTGGGAGTGACAGGCAGGGTCCGGAGGGGCTCTGCCTGGTTGTAACAAGCGTCGGTACACCAGGAGCCACAAAAGCCGGGCTGGCCACATCATCAATCACCCCTGACAGTTGCCTTCAGTTTGTTCGTTCCACTCTGCATAATAAGTGATCGGATCAGGTTTAATTAGGTATTGGGTAATCAATCATTGCCAACGAGGCAACCCGGCCTGGGATCTAGATGCGGCAAGGGAGAAGGGACAAATAAAACCCAGCACCTCGTCTCACGTGCAGGAGCACCCAGCACAAGAGCACGCCCCGCGGCATGTGACCGCCTGGCGGTCCAGGGACATCGTGAGAGGCACGGAGCAGAGTCACTCACATCCGGGCGGCCAGCTCCCAGACAGCGCCGGTGACATTTTACTTTGGCTGCATAATTACTTTTCAATATAATATAATATGCAGACCCGAGGGAGGAAGGAAAAGCAATTAAATCATGCCCAGCCCCTCCTCCCGTGGACATCTTCAGAAGTGACCAAATGCTGTCATTCACTGCAGACCTGCTCGGGGTGGAGCTGTGATGCCATGTGGGTGAGGGGGCCTTGGGGGCTTGCCGTTCAGTGCAGAGGCCTCAGAAGACCCTGGCTTGGCATTTAGTCACCAGCTCTGAGAATCTCGGGCTCACGTCAGGAGCCAGAACTTCCCCCATGGCTCCGCAGATCTGTCCACAAAGATCAGAGACCTGAACTGTGGGTGACTCATTTATTCATTCGGAAGCTGTGCCGAGCCTCACAAGTACACATAACAGGAAGCAGCGCTGAATTCATCATTCAGAGGTCAGAGGTTATGTTTATTCTCGTATGAATCTAATTAGACACAAAGGCAATGAGGTCTATTATGAACCTGGGGACTTGAGCGCTCACTGAGGGTCAGCAGGCAGACCCTGGTGGTCCTCATGAAGCACTGTGCCAGTGGTACCTCCAGTAGCTTTGTGTAATAAAATGGTAACATCCGTCCTGATGCTGATTCCTTCTGCACGAGAGGAATGGAAGCCTCCAGCTCCTGGAAGAATAGACCCCTGGGCTTCCCTTGAGGGATGGAGGGGAAAGCATCTCTCTCTTCTCTCCTGTCCTCTCCACATTGTCGGCAGGATCCTCCCCCACTGTAACACACTCATCCACTCACCTGGAAAGACGGCAGTTGTGTCACAGGTAGATCAAAAACTCTTGATTTGATGGAAGTTTCTGAGTGAGTGAATGAATGGATGGATGGGTGGATGGATGGGTGGATGGGTGGATGGGTGGATGGGTGGGTGGATGAGTGGATGGGTGGGTGGATGGGTGGATGGATGGGTATATGAATGGATGGATGGCTGTATGGATGGGTGGATGGTTGTATGGATGGGTGGATGGATGGATGTATGGGTGGATGAGTGTATGGATGGGTATATGGGTGGATGAGTGGGTAGATGGGTGGATGGATGGGTGTATGAATGGATGGATGGTTGTATGGATGGGTGGATGGATGGATGGATGAATAGATGGGTGTATGGGTGGATGGATGGGTGGATGGGTGGATGGGTGGATGGGTGGGTGGATGTATGGATGGGTGGATGAATGAATGGATGGATGAATGGGTGGGTGGATGGATGGATGGGTGGATGAATGGATGGGTGGATGAATGGATGGTTGGATGGATGGATGGATGAATGGATGGGTGGATGGGTGGATGGGTGGATGGATGGGTGGATGAATGGATGGATGGATGAACGGGTGGGTGGATGGATGGATGGGTGGATGAATGGATGGGTGGATGAATAAATGGGTGGATGTATGGATGGATGGGTATTTGGGTGGATAAGTAGGTAGCTGGGTAGATGGATGGATGAGTAGATGGTCAGTGTATAGGTGAGTGATGGATAGGTGGGTGGATTGATGGGTAGGTGTGTGGGTGGGTTGATAGGTAGGTTTGTAGGTGGGTGGATTGGTAGATGGATGGTGGATGGGTGTGTGTGTGAGTTAGTGTGCAGATGAATGACTAGATGAGTGGGTGGGTGAGTGGGTGAATGAGTGATGGATGGATGAGGGTGTAGGTGGGTGGTACTGCTGGTCTGGAGGGGGCTTGCCTCCACGTCTCTGCATGAGGCATTGCCTGTCATGGAGTGATGCTTCAGTGAGAAGTGGGTCAGTGACTCACGGTGTGTCTTTGAGGATGGAGGGATGCTACCCATCCAACTACCCCTCCCCACTTACACAAAAGGGAGAAACAGGCCCTCCTGGATGAAGTAACCAATTGAAATGCAACGTCAGAATTTCTGGTGTTGATAGTTCAGATTAACCTTTGTGCAGAAGCAGTTGGCTGTCTTCTGGGCAGGTGCACACAGCGAGCATAGTGGTGGCCGCAAGCATCTGCTGCTTCCCCAGGAGTCTGACCAAGTGGGAGCCAAAGGCTCTGCAGCAGGTCGGCCCCTTCCCCCTTGGCATACCCTGTGCTCTCTCTGTGGACCCCCTGCCACCCTCTGCACCCGGCCCACAGCCTAGGTGGCTCTGCTCCCCTCCCCTCCCCCGGCCTCTCACACTGGAGCCTGTCCCTTCCCACACAGTCCTGGACACTTGTTTCTCCACAGCCAGCTGTCCTGCCCTGTGGAGAAAAGGTGACTTTTAGACTGAGGTGCTTGGGAGTGTGTTTGGGGTGAGGTGGTGAGCGCTGGCCCTCCTACTATGTGCAGAGTAGGGGGCATGGGGTGTGTCCCGGGGTCCATGGGGTGTGTGTGTCCTGGGGTATATGGGGGTGGGTATATGGGGTGTGTCCCGGGACACATGGAGTGTCTGCATCCTGGGGTATATGAGGGGGTGTGGGTATATGGGGCGTGTCCTGGGACACATGGTGTGTGTCCCGGGGTCCCTGGGGTGTGTGTGTCCTGGGGTGTATGAGGGGGTATGGGATATATGGGGTGTGTCCTGGGACACATAAGGTGTGTCCCGGGGTCCCTGGGGTGTGTGTGTCCTGGGGTATATGGGGGTGGGTATATGGGGTGTTTCCCGGAACACATGGAGTGTCTGAGTCCTGGGGTATATGAGGGGTGTGGGGTATATGGGGCATGTGCTGGGACACATGGGGTATGTCCTGGGGTCCCTGGGGTGTGTGTGTCCTGGGGTATATGAGGGGTGTGGGGTATATGGGGCATGTCCTGGGACACATGGGGTATGTCCTGGGGTCCCTGGGGTGTCTGTGTCCTGGGCTATATGAGGGGCTGTGGGGTATATGGGGCGTGTCCTGGGACACATAAGGTGTGTTTCAGGGTCCCTGGGGTGTGTGTGTCCTGGGCTATATGAGGGGTGTGGGGTATATGGGGTGTGTCCTGAGACATATAAGGTGTGTCCTGGGGTCCCTGGGGTGTGCGTGTCCTGGGCTATATGGGGTGTGTCCCGGGGCCCCTGGGGTGCATGCAGTACATGGAGGGTGGGGTGCGTGGGTTCCTGGGGCCCAGCTGTCCTCCCCTAGGGGTGCAGGCCAAGCCAGCCGGGCAGTCCTTTCACCTGGAGACGTGGGTTGGCACTGGCTGGGGATGAGGAATGCGGGGCAGGAAGACAGAGCCCCTGCCCCTTCTGGGCTCTGTGGGAGGGGGCGGGCCCGCTGGACCAGGACGGGTGGGTCTTAAGGCGCACAGCGGGCAGCGGCCGAGCCCCCGCCCTGCTTGTCCACTGCTCACTTGTTTTCCGGGGCACGTGACCGAGGAAGGGCAAACGACTCTTCCTTCTGTCTTCGGAGCCCCTGTCCTTTAATCCCAGATTAGCTGCAAGCCCCTGTCTCGACTGTCAAGGGCCCACTGACCTTTCTCTTCTGCAGTAACAGGGGAAGGGCTGGAGCCCGGGGGACGCGTCACTTTTCCAGGGAATCACCCTGTCCAGCACATGTGACGGGGAACTGTCCCCCCGGGTTAACCTTTTGCTCCTTTTGTTGTGTTTTGTATTTAACAAAAAGAGATAGGGTGGAAAGAAACTGCATTCCAGATGGGGGGTGGTGGAATCGCACATGGCTCCCACCTGGACCTCAGAAAGGCTGGGTTTCCAGGTCCCCCGAGCAGCCTCCCCTCCTGCCTCGGACTTCACACTCCGATCCCAGGACGTGACCTGCCCTGATGAGACGACGCTGTTTATTAAGGGAAGGAGCCCTATATGGGGTGAGCACAGGGACCAGGTGGATGGTGGGGATGTCAGCGGTTCAGGACAAAGAGCAAAGCCGTGCTCGTACCTGCAGGCCCCTCCTTGGTAGGAAACACCCAGACGACTGGGAGCTGAGGGCCTCTCTGCGCTCATGCCTGAGCCTCCTCCTGGAAGATGCCCTCTCACGTCGCTGTGACTCACTCTGCTAGAGGCCACCCGCTCCCACTAGGGGTGTGAAGACATCGTAACAGACTGGCCCCTTGGCAGAGCGGAGGGCTGGGGAGTCTGATGGGCAGGGAGCTCCTCCCCTGTGGTACTCGGGGATGGGGATGGATTCCCAGTGGGAGCAGCGGAGTGAAGGGCCTCTGGGTGGCACACCCCACACATTGGCCATCAGGATGCGCAGCTCGGTTTTCCCTGGAGCTGCAAGTCCCGAGACCAACCTGCTGCTGCTGCTAAATCACTTCAGTCGTGTCCGACTCTGTGTGACCCCATAGACAGCTGTAGAGCTGAGGATGCAAGTCTCCCTACCAGCTGAGGGGGCAGCAGGTACATGTCCCTATCTGGGAATAGAAGCTGGTGACCTGGGCTCAGAACATGGGCAGGCTGGCCCAGAGGCCGGGCAGGGCTAGTCTGGCCTTCAGGACCAGTGGGGTATTGGGCAGCCCAGAGGGCAGGTGTGGCTCTCAGCCTGTGGGTGTCAGTGACTGGTGAGCCCCCTCCCCATAGAGCCCGGTCCAGGGAGAGGTGACACCTACCAGCCCTGGACACAGACTGGGGTCTGACCACTTGGTGAAGAGGCCAGGGTGCTCCTTCCTGTGTGGCCGCCTCTCTGCACTGGCCCCTCAGGGACCCACCACCCCTGGAGAGGGGGGAGACCCTGGGGGCTGATTACAGTGGTTCCAGAAGGCTGGGCGAGGACCACAGGGTCACAGATAGACCCCCACGGGGATGGGCTTTTCCAACCAAATGAAGCATCTGGAGATGGGATCAGAAGGAGGCTGTGCCCCGTGGAGGTAGCAAATCCCCGGGTGTCCCCCGAGAAGCCTCAGCTAGTAGAAGGAAGACAGTGAGACCCTGGAGCAGCTGCCTGTCTTGTGAGGGGCCCCAGGTGACCCTCTGCATATCTCTCCACCCACCCAAGGAGTCCGGAGGTCTGGAGCCCTGGGATCATGGGGGNCCCCCGAGAAGCCTCAGCTAGTAGAAGGAAGACAGTGAGACCCTGGAGCAGCTGCCTGTCTTGTGAGGGGCCCCAGGTGACCCTCTGCATATCTCTCCACCCACCCAAGGAGTCCGGAGGTCTGGAGCCCTGGGATCATGGGGGTGGGGCGGGGTGGGGAGGTGGGTTCGGTCAGGCAGCAGCGATTATGTCATGCAGTGTAGTTACAAAGGCATCAGTGAGGCTGTGCTAGGAACGTGCAGGATGGTGATAACCAGCCTTTCGACTCATGCGAGGGGGCTTTCTGCTGTGATGGAGGGATGTGCAGGGTTCAACAGTACAGGACGTAGCCCAGGCTTCCGCTGCCGCCGCCCTGACCTCCACTTCCTGGTTCTCTCCCACCTGCTGCCCAGCAGAGAGGCCGTGGAGGAGTCAGGGGTGTGGGGAGCGGCTCCAGCCCCTCCTCACCCACGGTCCAGGAAGGTCTGGGGCTTTGGGGTCCTGGGCCCCAGCAGAGAGAGCACTGCACACCAACCCGGGAGCTTCGGGCTCTGGCCCCGGCAGGGCTAGCGAGGGCTGATGGAGCGTCTGCCAGCCCTCCCCCTCCCCTTAGGGGAGCGTGTCCCAGCAGAGCCAGGCCAGGCTCCTGGCCACTAAAGGCGGTGAGGATGGAGGAGTGCGTGGGGGAGAGGGCTTGCCCCTGGCCTTGAGCCCTGTGCTCAGCGCAGCCCCTCCCCAGGCGCGTGGAGCCCGAGGCAGAGGCCGGGGCCTGGCGGGGCTGCGTGTAGTTCTTTGCATCGCCCTCCTGCGTCCCTGAGGGAGACCCACAGACTGTTGGTAGCAGATGGGACAGTTCACTCACTGCAGCATGGATTAAGAGGCAGTGAGGGGTGTCTTTAAGATCCAAAGCACCGAATTTGCCCAACAAGGCCATTTTATTTTATCACCTCAAAAAAGTTTTGACCTAAGCCCCAAAATGGATTAAAACAGATTTAAACTTGGAATGCCCGTCATTGTGAAAATGTGTCTGCTTTCATCTGAGAAGTTACAGACCGCAGCTGATGGGGTCACCTGGGGAAGGTGGCCCGGAGCTCCAGTACCTGAGTCTCTGATCCAGGGCTGGTTTAGGCTCAGTAAACATCATCATGAAGGTCATCTCCCCAGCTGCTGGCCTTCGTCACACACACACCCCTTCCTCCTGACAGACACAGTTCTTAAGAATTAATGTGCCTGCAACAGCCACGAGGGAGGCACAGCCTGTGTTGTCCTTGTCTGAAAACCTCAGTGGTGACCTTTATTACTCTTCCAAAAACACAGCTTAGAGAAACGAATGCCACTCAATAGTTCCATGCATACATACATGCGTATATATTCTTGAAAGTCCCTTGTACCTTAAGGAGATCCAACCAGTCCCTCCTAAAGGAGATCAGCCCTGAATAGTCACTGGGACTGATGCTGAAGCTGAAGCTCCAGTACTTTGGCCACCTGATGTGAAGAGCCAACTCACTGGAAAAGTCACACACACACCCCTTCCTCCTGACAGACACAGTTCTTAAGAATTAATGTGCCTGCAACAGCCACGAGGGAGGCACAGCCTGTGTTGTCCTTGTCTGAAAACCTCAGTGGTGACCTTTATTACTCTTCCAAAAACACAGCTTAGAGAAACGAATGCCACTCAATAGTTCCATGCATACATACATGCGTATATATTCTTGAAAGTCCCTTGTACCTTAAGGAGATCCAACCAGTCCCTCCTAAAGGAGATCAGCCCTGAATAGTCACTGGGACTGATGCTGAAGCTGAAGCTCCAGTACTTTGGCCACCTGATGTGAAGAGCCAACTCACTGGAAAAGACCCTGATGCTGGGAAATATTGAAGGCAGGAGGAGAAGGGGGTGACAGAGTATGAGATGGTTGGATACCATCACCGACTCGATGGACATGAGTTTGAGTAAACTCTGGGAGTTGGTGATGGACAGGGAGGCCTGGCGTGCTGCAGTCCACGGGTCACAAAGAGTCAGACGTGACTTAGCAACTGAACAGCAATAACAAACTACATACATATATATACACACACACACACACTTCTGGGCACGTCTGAGGCTGTTTCTGGAAGAGATAAGCATTCGGATGGAGGGGGCTGAGTCCAGGTCCCCCTCACCAATCCATGTGTGGGGGCCTCATCCGATCCATGGAAGTCTGAGCAGGACGGGAAGGTGGAGGAGGAGGCCTGCTCTTGTCTGAGCCCAGACACCGTCTCCTCTTGCCCTTGGACACGAGTGCCTGATCCTCAGGTCTTCAGACTCGGGGGGACTCAAACCAGCTGCCCTCTAGGTCTCCGGCCTTTGGACTTGGAGGGAACTGTACCCCTGCTTTCCTGGGTCTCCAGCTGCAGAGGCAGAGGTGAAACGTCTCAGTCTCCGTGACTGTGTGGCTCAATTTCTAGATGGAATCTTGTCTTATATATTGATTCTGTTCCTCTGGATAACCCTAGTACACATGTGCGTGTGTCCAATACAGATCTTCCTTGACTTAGGATGAGGTTATGTCCTGATAAAACCATCACAATTTGAAAATATCACTAATGCGAAAACTAGTGCACACACTTGGCCTTCTGAAGATTATAGCTTAGCTCCAGCCGCCTAAAACATGCTCAGAACATGTATATGAGGCTACTGCTGCTGCTGAGTCACTTCAGTCGTGTCCGACTCTGTGCAATCCCATAGACGGCAGCCCACCAGGCTCCCCCGTCCCTGGGACTCTCCAGGCCAGAACACTGGAGTGGGGCAAGCTCCTCCAGCACGAAGTCTGTCTTATAATCAAGTGTTGAACAGCGCATGGCATTGAATGCAGCCCTGAAAGTGGAAACCTGAACGACTGTAAGTGTGTCCGTTGCTGGCCCCTGGCTGGGGGCAAGTGGTGGCTGCTGCCCAGCATCTGCAGAGTGTCATTCCAGTGTCACCAGCACAGGAAAAGGAGAAAAGTTTAAACTTTGAAATACAGTTTCTACCGAATGAGCAGTCATTGAAAAAACTGATGCTGAAGCTGAACCTCCAATACTTTGGTCACATGATGCGAAGAACTGACTCATTGAAAAAGACCCTGATGCTGGGAAAGATTGAGGGGAGGAGAAGAAGGGGATGACAGAGGATGAGATGGTTGGATGGCATCATTGACTCGATGGACATGAGTTTGAGTAAACTCTGGGAGTTGGGGATGGACAGGGAGGCCTGGCATGCTGCAGTCCATGGGGTCGCAAAGAGTCAGATATGACTGAGTGACTGAACTGAACTGAATTGATCTGAATGAGTATCACCTTCACACCGTCATAAAGTCAAAAATCACCCAAATCCAACCATGGTAAGTGGGGGACAACCTATATATGTCTGTGTGTACATATACTCACTTGCAGAGCTTAATATTTAATCGGTAATGACTCTTTTCTTATAAGATTAAATTTTTTCCAGTTAACTTTTAAATTTAGAGTTAACTGCAGACGTGCATGTTGTTTTGAGAATTAACAGAGATCCTGCAAATGTCTCACCAAGCCTTCCCTGATGGTAACATCTGCCTTCATGAAAGAGCAACGCTGCAATCAGGACATTGCCATGGGAGCCGTCCACAGGGCTCAGTCAGAGCTCACGGTTCACCTGCCCTCATGTGTGTTTATCCTAGGTGGTTTTATCACACTCATAGTGTAGCTCCGATCAACACCAGCTCAGTCTGGATACAAATCCGTAACCGCGTGAGAATCCCTGGGCTAACATCACCACGGCCACGCCTGCCCTTCCCTTCTTCCCAGCCTCGGCAGCCGTGAAAACCGTCTCCATCTTTATTTATTTATATGTCACTTTAAGCATCGCCTAGAGTGGAACTGTGCAGGAAGCATTGAAGTGGGTTGTTTTTTTTTTTCACTCGATGTGATGGTCCTGAGATCCATCCCAGTTGCTCAACCCCAAGAAGGTCGGGGCTGAAGGGACCTCAGGATATTATGAGCATGGCTCCGATGGAGACCCTGCCCCCCGTCTCCATATGTGAGGGGCTACAAATAAAGCTGCTGTGAACATCCACGTGCAGGTCTGTGTGAACACTGTTTCCACTGCTTGCAGATAAATGCCAGAGACTGGGTCCTGGGCTGTGTGCCTCCTGCCGGGGCCCACTGGGGGCAGTTCCGGAAAACCTGCACCTTCCCCGTCACCCCATTAACTCGGGAGCCAACCTGCTTCTCAGACACATGGCAGCACTCACCAGTGTCACTACTGTTGGTCTGATGAACCACACTGAACATTAAGAGTCACCTGAAAAAGTAAAAGCTATGCCTATATGCAGCTTCCCTGCTGGCTCAGAGGTTAAAGCGTCTGCCTGGAATGCAGGAGACGCAGGTTCGATCCCTGGGTTGGGAAGATCCCCTGGAGAAGGAAATGGCAATCCTCTTCAGTACTCTTGCCTGAAGAATCCCATGGAGGGAGGAGCCTGGTAGGCTACAGTCCATGGGGTCGCAAAGAGTTGGACACGACTGAGCAAGTTCACTTTCACTATCTTTCACGCCTATCTGTAAACACGTACCTCTGTCTAAATCTAAACTGAGGTTCCCGATAATCAGTGATCATTTACAATTAGCTAAACAGCAGGTCAACCTGGTCAGGAGAAGACATGAGCCAGCATTTGGCTTCTTGAAGAAAGAAGACTACACCAGGATCTTCACTTTCCATTTATTTTCTGATGAGGAAGAACATTTCCTTCCAGCGAGGAGGCCCCGTGTTGGATTCGGAACATCTCTGACTTGCAGATGGTAAGGAGGAGGAAGTTCACACGTCTTCTGCCTGAGGCTTGCCACTCGAGGAGACGCTTGCATGACTGATGGCTCTGTCTAGTTTACTTCTTCACCACCTCTGCTTCTCTCTTTTGCCTTTTACCTTTGCTTCCTCACCTCCCTCATCTCTGTTCTGTAAAAGAACCTGGCATCCAGACAGCGTAGGACGGTTGTTTTGAGATGCTGGTCTGCCACCTTCTTTGTCAACATGCTTTTCGAATAAAGTTGTGTTCAAAATCATGTTCTTTCTGGCAACAAACACCTCATCTCCCAGATTCACTAGTCTGTTGTACAAGCTTAGACTAGGTAACAGGATGGTTATGGGTTGGTGTCTTGGAGGAAAGGTGGCCTCAGAGTCCTTCACAACGCCCGTCTAAGTGTCTCTTGGAGGTTTGTGGATTGGATCCCATCAGATGGAGCTAGAAATGGGTCTACAAGCATGGTCCAAGAGCTGCTCCTCAGCACAAATCCACGAGGGATTTTCCTTGTGAAACCCAGGCTTCCCCTACTGGGCTAGCTCCCTGGGTTGTGAAGAGGCTGGGCCCAGGGCAGGGCCATGGGATGGCTCCTGGGCAGCAGGAGGCATTGGCCATGGGTTGATTCCTGGGCAGTGGGAGGCGTTGGCTGTGGGATGGCTCCTGGGCAGTGGGAGGCATTGGCCATGGGTTGATTCCTGGGCAGTGGGAGGCACTGGCAGCGCACGGAGTGGCCACGGCTGTTGTTTGATCAGGAATGAAATCTGCCAAGGTGACAGAGGCCGGCTCTGCCTGCCTCTCCGAGCTGGTCATTAAAAATGGAGCAGGGCAGGACAAGCCCCGGAGGCCTGTGTTCTCTGCAGATACAAGAGAGAGACAAGTTCACGGCGTGTCACCAGCAATATCCATTCGTGTTTCCTCTTCAGACCGGCTTTGCGGCCTCCTGGCCGGAGCAAGGATGCCATGCTGAAGACAATCAAAGGGCCTTTGAGGATTTCCCAGGCGGAGAGGGTGAGGGGAGGTGGTGGGAAGACCTCATCACTCTCTGCTCCTTGGGGAAGGGGCTGTCTTGTTGTGGGGTGGGGGTTGTGGGTCTGCTCCAAGCATCCTTGGAAAAGAAGGTAGCCTGGTGCCATGTGATGGGGACCTTGGTTCTGCATCAGGGTTTTTGCTTTTTAATAATAGATGGATGCAAGCAGCTTGGGCATGCCAAACAAATTCTCTGCACAAAAACTCAACTGTCGGAACGAGGTGCATCTGCCCACCGAGTGCACTCAGGGAGAACGTACCCACTGGCCACGCGGCCCGGGAAGGAGGCCCCGCCTGCCGGTCTCATGAATGTTTAGTGAGGATCTGTGTTCCTGCTGTCGCAGACAGGAGCAGGAGCTGCGGGGCTGCTGTGTTGGAAGCAGCTTCTCAGGGAGGAGGTGGGAGGGCTTTTGCGGGATGAGGGTCTGTAGGCATTTCCGTGGTAGGGTGGGCCTGAGTCACTTCGTGAAGCCTGGAAGCCTGGGAGCAGCCTGGCTCTAGGCCAGCTTTCTGTATATGAGCCTTTCCTCGGCTTGTCCCGGAAGAGAAGTTTTCACGTGCTGTATCTTGATTTACTCTTGGGCAGCTTTGCCAAAGAGCAAGATCGGTTTGTCCACCCTTCCGAGCACAGCCTCAGAGAACTGCCGCCTCCCTCTGTGGACACGCTGAGTCCCAGGGGGCTCAGAAAACTGCCTTCAGGAGCCAAGGTGTGGAGACAAGACCTGAGCGTCTTCAAGGCCCACCGCAGGCCTTGGCAGACGCCCCGGGCACTGGGCCAGGCTTGGCCCTGGTAACTGTCTGGGAGGCTGGGCCACGGCCACCCTCACCAGCACTGCAGAGGGAGACTGGAGTCCGTACGAAATTGCACCTGGGTCCTAATGAGTTTTGTGGCCTAGAGGCAAGTTCATGTGCCTCTGGGTCATTGCTTAGAGGGGAAGCTCTCTGGTCAGCCCGAAGGCTCAGGCAGAAGATAGAAAGGGGTGAGCAGGCAGGAGACCGGCAGAACAGGTGGGGGCTATTTTAAATGCCTGCCAAGAATCTGACAGGCAGAGTGGAAGGACGGAGTGACCTTCCTCTCGGGTGGTCTTCAGGAGCCTCAGGTGTGTTTGGGCCCCAAACACACACACGCACTGACGCATCTTCCGTCTGGCTGTCTGGCGCTACCGACACATGCTAGCCTTTGAGGACTGCTGAGTGCAGTGGGCTGGAGAGGAAACTCCTCCCATCTCCATGGGCTGAGTTTGGGGTCCTTTTAAAAAGCAGATTCTTCCTGTTCTTGTCTTGTGTTTCTTTCTTTCCTTTTTGCAGACACAGCAGGCAACACAAGGGCTCCATCATGAGGGCTGGACTCCAGCATGGAGGCCGCCTGGAGACTCCCTGGCTGGACGGGAGATGGGATGGTGGGCTCCCAGGACCCCCAGAGAGCGTCTCCCCGGAACCTAACTGTGCTCGAGCCTGCGACCCACCCTTTCCTCGCGCTCCAGGGCCTTCTGCCTCCGCTGACGCAGGAGCCTGCCCAGGGTGAGGCCTGGCCTCACAGCAGGCTCGGGCTGATTTCCCCTCCTTTCCTGGCTCCTGGCGGCCAGCGTGGGTCACGGGGCTGCCTGTGGTCAGCAGGAACAGGGACCGTGGACGAGCTCGTGGGAGAGTCTGGTGGCCTTGGATGCTGAGGAGCAACCCAGGCTGCAGCCCAGAAGCTGGCCAAGCCCCCGGCAAAGGCGACCATGCTTCTGCGTGGCCCCAGGGAGCTAGCTGAGCCCTGCTGCGGTCTCGGGAGCTTGTGGCCTTCATCTCAAAAGGCCTCTGCCCCTCACAAGGCTGCACCTGACTCACCACAGAGTGTGGGGAACTGCCGGCCCCAGACCAGGAGTGCGGGCCCTTAGCCGATCGGTGAGACCGCCTCCGTGTGCATTCAGGCCTGTCTGCCCCGCAGCCGTCCCACCCTGCCCTGCAAGGCTGCCTCCATCTTATGTGAGACATCCTGCCTGGAGCAGGGGTTTTCCAGACCCCGGGGCCCACTCTCTACGAAGTTGGCTGTTAAAGGCAGGTGGCCGGGAATCAGTGCAGCCTGACCTTCTCCGCATGTGCGTTGTCCTCCTGAACTGGGCCTGAGCCTGTGGGGCTGGAGCAGTTCCGGGTGATGGGAGGGAGGCGGGCATCCACAGGGGTGAGAGGCCTGGGAGGACACTCAGAAGCTGGGAAATCTGTCCTCCTCACTGACCCTGGGGGTAAAAACCACGTTGCCAGGACTTCCCCATGGAGACTGAGGCTTGAGAAGCTCTAGAATGGCTTACCTATGCTGTCTCCTTCAAACAAAACCGTCAGGAGTTGGTCAAGGATGGCACGGAGCAGGGAGGGGAGTTGATAAACGGGCTCCGGGATGAATTTCTGGAGAGGGGGGAGCAAGGGTGCTCCCACCGCAGAGCGGGGTGGGGGGATCTTGTTACCCAGATTCCAGGGTGAGACGAGAATTCCCACAAGTCTGAGGTATGTCTGCAGAGCACCTCTATCTGTATTCATCTCAATGCTCTTTTAACTCATCATTTGTCAACTGTTACCACTGGTGAAAATCACCGGTGCCCGGCGGACACTTAGACCCGAAGATTCGCATCCACGTCTGCCCGTCTGTCTCGGCTTCATCCCTGAGGCTGTGGTCACGTGGCTGCCGCCCAGGCCCCCTGTCCTCTCCCTGGTCTCCACCACCCACCCTTAGACACGCTTTGCAAAACACAAGTGAGGAAACGACACTCACACATGCCTGCCCTTTAGACTTGCTTCTGGGAGAGCCAGCGGGGGTCACGGGCGCTCACACTCTGTCCACTCTCAGAGGAGATGGGCTGTGCAATCTCCAGGCCCCAGGTGGACCCCCAAACCCAAAGCGGCAGGGTGGTCCCTTTGGGCCAGCACCTCTCCCACCCTGCTGCCAACAATCCCCATGCACCCAGCCGGATGCACTCCAGCTGCTTGAACCAGCCTCGAATGTCTGCTCTCATTGATTTTTATCTAGCACATCAGATGCTCAAAAATCAGGTGGGTAATCTGAAAAGAAGAAATCTACAATGTTGTCAGCACAGAGCTGAGAGAAGCCTCGTGTGGCCGGTGGAGATACACTGTGCATTTCCGTCTGACCGTCTGGTGTGAGCGTAGGACCAGACGGCGCCGCACCCAAGGATGTGAGTTTTGAGGCTTGAAAATACTGTAGGCACACTCCTGTTTCTGTGTCCACACGCAGCAGGGTTTTCTTCACCTGCCCTGACGCTTTTACATGTTTAAAGTCATATGTTCCGCTCCTTACTTTCCAAGACACCCGCATCCCTGCACCTTTGGGGTCCAGTCCCAGACCCCCTCCGAGAGGCAGTGGGAAGCTTCGCTGGAGCCGCTGGGGGCTCAGCAACAACAGGCGAGCTGGTCCCTTTGCTGCTCATTTTAATTTTAAGAAGTGTAGCCAAAGCCGCACCCCCTCCACGTTCAAGTTCCCTTCTAGAAATGGACTGCTGTAATTATGTGTTAAATATGATTCAAACCTGCAGGGAGCTGGGACTCAATAAGCATGAAAAAATTAATGAAAAGCTTAATTATTATAATAATACCATTAAAATCTAATAAAGGAAGAAAAAACTAGATTTCCTTCTATTTTAGCTTGGGCATCTAATATATTTTCTCCCCCCTTTAGCAGAACTGTAATTAATTTAGACTTGAGTTTTCTGAAAAGCTAAATTATTTGCTACAATACTTAGAATTTTTAGAGGAAAAAGGAAACGGAGTATGAGAGAAGTCACATGAAACAGTGGAGGATGGTACAGCTCCATCCTGTAGAATTCACGTCAAGGGCTGTGGGTTCAGGAGGTCCAATCTTTTTTTTTTTTTAAACCACTTTTAATTATTAATGAACCTTCCAGCTGCTCCGATTCCTCCCCATAGCCCCAGAGCTGCACCGTATACAGGTATTTAAGGCTCAGGTATCAATTAGCAGTAGTGGATGCTCTGGGTGTTTGTAAAAAGTCTGCTCACCCTGGGCCACCCCCACCCCACCTCCAACTCCTGAGAAAGGTCAAAGCCCAGTGTGCCAAGAATGACACTCCCAGCTTGCCTTTGCGGTGGAAGGAGTCTATTTCTTTCTCTTTTAAGCTCAGTTTTTATTTTATACTGGACTAGAGTTGATTAACAATGTTGAGCTAGTTTCGGGTATGTGGCAGAGTGGCGCTTATTGTGTAACACAGTGGCACTAGTGTGAAGACTCTGCCTGCCATGGCAGGAGGCACAAGGGAAGAGGGTGCGAGCCCTGGGTCGGGAAGATCCCCTGGAGGAGGCAATGGCAGCCCACTCTAGTACTCCTGCTGGAGAATCCCATGGACAGGGGAGCCTTGAGGGCCACAGTCCATGGAGCTGAAAGAGTCGGACATGACTGAGCGCAGCACCTTCTTTAACATGTAGCTTCTTGCAGGATATGGAGTAGACTTCTCCGTGCTACACAATCAATGCTTGTTGGTTATCCATATTATACACAGTGGTGCGTATGTGTTAATCCCAAGCTTTTGGAGTGCATTTCTTTATCCATCAGGTGTTCTTGGACAAGCCTCCCTGGAGCCTGAGGCGCAGGGCACAGTAATGGGAATCATGGTCTTGACCCCACAGCAGACAGTACTTTCCCCTAATAATTCAGTCCCACTGCAGCTCCATTCTGAGGAGTGTGAGCTCACCTCCAGTCCACTTCTCTGTAACTGTATAAAGACAGTTTGGGGGTTCGTTTGTTCCACATTTGCTGGGCACATACTACATGGAAGATTCCTTCTTGGCCCTGGGAAGTCAACTCTACACAAGCATCATAAGAGTTAAAAGTAAATATTTATCCATATATATATATATATATAAACACACATAAATGATGCTGCAGTGAACACTGGGGCGCAGACGCACCTTTGAGTCAGTGTTTTTATTTCCTTTGGATACATTCCCGGAAATAAAATTGCTTGGACACACGGTAGTTCTATTTTCAATTTTTTGAGCACCTTCCAGATTGTTTTCCCAGTTACATTCCCACGGCAGTGTAGGAGGGCTCCCTTTCCTCCACATCTGCCACAGCATTTGTTATATCTTTTTGGTGACGGCCATTCTGACAGGCGTGAGGTGATGGTTCATCATGGTTTGATTTGTTTCCCTGAGGACTACTGACGTTGAGCATCTTTCCATGTATCTGTTGACCATCTGTATGTTTTATTTGGAGAAATGTCTGTTCAGATCCTTTGCCTATTTTAAAAATTTTGTTTTCATTTTATGTTTTTGCTGCTGAGCTGTGTGAGCTCTTTATATAACACGGGCGGCAGCTACTTACCTACAGATGATTTGCAAGTATTTCTTCCCGCTCTGCACGCTGTCTTCCCTGGCATTTCCCCCTACACAGATGTTGATCCTAAGGCATCAGGGTCCCATCCTTAGGATCTCATTTACGGCAATTACTTCTGCAGGGGCTCTGTCACCAAACACAACCACACCGAGGGTTAGAGTTTCAACACATGAATTTTGGCTTCCCAGGGGGCACTAGTGGTGAGATACCTGCCCGCCAGTGCAGGGGACGTAAGAAAGGCAGACTCCATCCCTGGGTTGGGAAGGTCCTCTGGAGAAGGGAAGGGCAACCCACTCCAGCATTCTTTCCTAGAGAATCTCATGGTTAGAGGAACCTGGTGGGCTACAGCCCATGGGATTGTGAAGAATCGGACACAACCAAAGCAACTTAGCACACGCACCAACAAACAACCTCTAGCATTAGTTATTTGCTATTTTTTTTTGGGGGGGGGGGTGCAGTCTAAAGACACCTGTTGCTCTGGAGATAAAGCAGAGCTCAAGGAAATTCTCAAAAGGAACTTTCTGTACTTTAGGTGACTGGCTGCTCATGGCTTTGGGTCAGGAATGCGCTTGGAACGCCCTTTTCCCTGGGAGCATGGCTTTCTATGGTTAGTTTTCCAGGGTAGCCATCTCCCTTAAAGAAAGGGATGCACGCTGGGCTGCAGACACAGCATGATCCATGCAGACAGTCTGGAAAACACGTGTGGGTGGCAGGGATGGAACCCAGCCCCGCCCATCTGTTGGCAGGGGCAAGGTGACTCATGGTTTGTCCTCTGAAGCTGTCTCCAAACTCAGAGGAAGCAGAGCTATTTCTATCCAGCCTCTACCTGGTGTCACAAGCAGCGCAGGCAGATCCTTGGTGCTGGGCTGTGGCTTCAGCTGTGCTCTGGGCCCGACGACAGATGCTCAGAGCCCACCTGGAGGCTCGACACTGGGCCGGGCTGCCCTGAACCCTGACCTTCCTGCAGCAGGAAGCAGGGGAGCAGCTGGCCTGGATCTCACGGAAGCACAGGGACCAAATCGCTCACAGGGAGGGCCTGTCCTCCCCCTCGGGCGGAGCCCTGAACCAGAACTGAAACGACCCCTGAGCGGTGGATGGAACCACTGACACCAGGTGAATACAAACGAAAGACCCCTCCTGAGGTCTGGGGGCCGCCCTGCCAAGGGGCGTCAGGCAGCAGTTTCTGAGTCGCCTGGCCAGGCGGCCGCCACCTTCTCAATGTCCCCAGGGGAGCCCCTCACCTTGGAGAAGCAGTTTGGGGGCAAAGCTGGCCTGACTGGCCTAAATGAGCCTTCAGTGCTTGCAGCCCCGGGGCCAGCAATCACCACTCGCAGAGCCTTATCCTTGGCCCAAGAAGCAGGTCCTTTACAGCTGCCATAAAACCCTGCGGGACCCCTTTGCCAGCAGAGTTTGGAAGCCTGAGTAAGACCCGCCAGAGCCGTATCCCTGTTGCGGGGCCGACCTCTGCAGGGCGAGGGGCTCCGGCCTGGGGAGCCTGGGAGGCAGGCGGTGTCATGCTTTCCAGGCGAACTCGAGCTACGTCTTCATGCAGCCGGAATGCAAGCTGGGCTGTGCGAGCTCTGATGCATCAGTGTGGCGCAAACCCCCAGTTCTCAGAGTGAGCTGCATTTTGTCAGGAGCCTCCAGGTGTCTTCATTAGCTAGCTGGATCCTGCCTGGCGCCTGAAGGCAGCAGAACAGCACGCGCAGGTCTAACAGCTATGGGGCCAAGAATTTGGGGAAAAGAATAGAAACACGTCCTGCGGAGCACACGTCGCGGGAAGTGATACGGCGCTCGTTTTGTGACATGCTGAAGCTGCCGGGAAATGGGATGCTGGTGCATTTTGGCTGGTGGGCACCATCTGATCACCCCCATTTCCAAACAGGCTGCTGCTGGAGCGTAAATGGGGAGAAAGCATCCATGGAAATAAAAGGATCTGTGCCTTCTCTGCACACTGTTAAACGGGACTCGAAAGACAGACGAGCCTAAACTGTGTCTGGTCTCAAGAAGCCTGCTGTCCATCGCCAGCATGAGATGGCCCTGCCGGTGCCGGGGACCCTGAGGTTCCCAATAGGAGGCGTCTATGCGGCCTTCCCCACTCCCACTCCAGCGTGTGGATCAGAGGTCGTGAGCATCAAAACCAGGGACTGCCTCAGAATGCAGATTCTGGGGCCCATGCCAGGCCCCCGTATCAGAACTTGGGGGGTGAGCTCAGGGCATGGACCTCTAACAAGCTGTGGGGGTGAGGCGGGCCATCTGTAATTTAAGGGCGCTAGAGCACAGCGGGGAGAAGGCAGTGGCAACCCACTCCAGTGCTCTTGCCTGGAGAACCCCAGGGACGCGGGAGCCTGGTGGGGGGCCGTCTGTGGGGCCGCACAGAGTCGGACACGGCTGAAGCGACTTAGCAGCAGCGCATGGGGGCTGCTGGGCCACGGTTTCCATCTCGGGATGCACCCGGAAAAGATGCCCGGACTCTGGTCCCGGGACTTGGGGCGCTAGCCGCTTTTTATGCAGCACCTCTTAAGTTAAGGCAACTTGGTACCTTGGTGGTCCCTTTCGTCCTGTCTGAAACAGCGCCCTGGCTTTGTCAGCGTTCTCCTCCTGAGGTCCCTGGGGACTGAGGTGCCCCTTGGCATCACTGGGATGCTGACAGTCCTCTGCTAGCCAAGGGTTAGAGTGTCCCTCTGCTGAGCAGCGAGTCGGGGCCGCGTTGCAACGGGACTGGATTCGAGGGCGTGCCCGGGGAGGGGGCATTCGCCCACGGTCTCTCTCTTCCTGCTTGTCTTTCTTTATTCCTCATATTCTAAGATTCCCTCTTTTAAAAAGGGAGTCTCTTTCACACTCTTTTAGGGTAAGTCAGCACACGTGCCTAGGTTTCCTTCATTCGAGAGCGCCTTGGCACACCCACCGTTCATTCGGTGCGGAGTCTCAGCGGGTGAGGGCCGCGGCAGGCAGCTCTTTCCTCTGAGCGGCTGAAGATCTGCGTCGCCTGCTCTGGACTCTCTCCTGTCCAGCTAGGACTCTGCTGTAATTTAGGCCATTTTCTTCTGTACCTGTCGCTTCTCTCTCACGTGTTTCTCTGCTTTTAGTTTTCAGAAGTCTGACTATGATGTGTTTTGGTATAAATTTGGGGGGAGTTTATTCTGTCAGGAGTTTTATTCTGAGGAAGTGCTCCTCAGCTTCTTAAATCTGTAGGTTTGAGCCTTTTGGCTCCACGGGAGACTCCCAGAGCCTCTCTCAGTCCTGTCTTTCTATGACTCCAACACCGCATGCGTACCAGGCGTTTGGTTTGCTCCGCGGGTCACTGAGACGCTGATAGCTCGGTTTCTCTTTTCTCTTAGCTGTTTAACTTGGGTAACTCCTATCATTCTGTCTTCTTTAACTCCATGTCTGGGACACCAAAGTCAGGAGGAAACCCAGCTGGCTCCCTGCTTGTCCTGCTGGGGGTCCCCGCCCTGACGCTCCTAGTCAGCCTCTTTTTCCCCATGTTTCAGAGAGTCTTGCCCTTGTTTCATATATAACGTCCTGAGATTTCAGGATTGTTGTTGCTGTGTAGTTGGTCAGTCATGTCCGACTCTGTGCAACCCCACAGACTGTAGCCCTCTAGGCTCCTCTGTCCAGGGGATTTCCCAGGCAAGAATACTGGACTGTGTGGTCATTCCCTTCTCCAGGAGACCGTCCCAACCCAGGGATAGAACCCAGGTCTTTTGCATGGCAGGTGGATTCTTTACTGCTGAGCCACCGGGGAAGCCCAGATTTTAGGATCAGTTCAGTTCAGTTCAGTTCAGTGGCTTGGTCATGACTGACTCTTTGCGACCCCAGGACTGCAGCACGCCAGGCCTCCCTGTCCATCACTAACTCCTGGAGTTTACTTACACTAAAGTCCATTGAGTTGGCGATACCATCCAACCATCTCATCCTCTGTCATCCCCTTTTCCTCCCACCTTCTGGGCACATCAGCATCTTAGGAGTTCACTTGGCACAACTTATTTGAGGAGTGTTGACTGACGTTGCCACTTTCATGATGTTGCCCCCTCCTGCGGTGTAAACCTGGTCCTTACTGTGAGGCCCCAAGTCTCTTAAAGGCACGTGATGTTGGATGGTGTTCTCATCATTCGTCAAAATTTCTGATGGTATCAAAAACATCATTTAATAGGAAATGCAATATTCCAGTGAAACACACGCTGCCTTCTTCCTTTTGGATTTGAAGTCATTCTCATCCTTGTCGTCCTCCCCCTCCTCTCCTACTGCTTTCTGCTTTCTGTCCCTTCCCAGCAAGTGGCCACTGGCCAATTCTGCTTGACAGAGAGTCAGACGGTCTTCATGTTCCAGGGCCAGGTACATTGGACTTTGTGCTTCCTCAGTTTTAAATTAACTTTTGTTGAAGTAGAGTTGCTTTGCAAGGTTGGGTTGGCTTCTGCTGCACAGTGAAGCGAGTCAGCGACACTTATCCATACTTCCCCTCCCTTTCCAGGCTTCCTTCCCCTTTAGGTCACCGTACAGCACTGAACAGAGCTCCCTGTGTTATATGGCAGGTTCCACTAGTTGCCTATTTTATACAGAGGGTCAGTGGTGCATACATGTGTGAAGGGGTGGTGTCTCATTCAGAGGATGCTGTATCTATCTAAGCCAGCAGCCCTGAACACAGCTTGGGTCATAACCTTCCCAAACCACCCAGAATGCAGGGGGGAGGGCTCACGTGGCAGGGGGCGGTGGGGACTTTGATCGCTAGGAAAAAAGCTTTGCAGGCTGCAGCGGCCAGGAGACCTACCTCCCAGGGCTTCAGTCAAGGCCTGAGATGATGCTTTGCGTCTGTTTACCCCGTCTCCACCTGTGTACATTCTTGGAAAGCTGGAGGCTCCTTTGTCATATTTATGGTGTCACCCTTAGCACCTGGAACCAGGTAAGAACCCCATAAATAGTTATTGTAAAAAGAAGTAATAAAAATTTCACCCTTAAGGCCAAGACATTTTTGGAACAACATGCTTCTTTAAAGATACTCTTGAACTTGAACAGCTCTTACTGACCTGAGGATCTTACCTTGATGGAAACACCGTATCCTAACCGACACTTCAGTCTCTTGTGATATTGGAGCAAAGTCTAGCAAACTTGTATGTATCACCCCACTCACAGATCACATAGGGGTCCATGATTCCTGGGGCCACTGACTGCAGAGCTTCTGCAGGACCGGAAGGTTTTCAGGTTCTGGTCCCTGCAGAGGCTCTGGTCTAGGGTGAGTGTTCTGTGATTTGTGAAATAAATGGCCCAACTCTTCTGAGCACTTGATTCTGTGCTGACTACAAATGTGGAGCGCGTTAGGGAGGCATCCGACGTCTCAATAATGCATGCTTCCCAGCCCTTAATTATTTTGGAAACATCTGTTGAAGGAAAAGACACTGCGGAGGGAAGCTGGGAGTCAAACACTCAGACAGTGCAGTCACGTTTTACCGTCTGAACGGGAGTGGGGGCCTGGGCGCCGGGGAAGCAGGGGCAGGGCTCTCCAGGCTCCCAGGAGAAGGCAGTCCTGGACTGACCGTCGCTGTGGGACGGACGGACCGACGGACAGATGGGAGGCACGCAGAGGTGGACTGAGAGAGGCCGGCTCCCTGCTGACGCTCGTGCCCACGGCCGGCTGTGCCTAGGTTTCAGAAGAGAAGGGTTCCTCCTAGAAGGTCAGGGACTTGTGCGTGCAGATGACCCATCCAGGGAGCCTCAGGTGGAGAGGGCAGGGCCTAGTGAAGCAGGGACCCCCCTGTTCGGCTGGCATTTCAGGACCTAACCACCACCTAACCACCCTGAATGAGGGCATGGGGGTCATTTCCCCAGTGAAGAATCAAGAGCATGGTAGAGACCCCGCCAGGGCTTAGGGGTCAGGGACTGAGCCCCAGGTTCAGACACCCTCTGACCATCTCCAGAAGTGAGGAGGGGCTGTCTAGACACAAATGCTTCCTGTTCCCCTTCACAGTTTTTTTCTCAGTTATCCAGAGAGTTTTCAATTTGTAAATTCATCCTTAGGCATGGAAGTGAGGAGGAAACCTTCAGCTCACACCTATCCGAGCCACTGCTAGTGGCTGAAGGGGGCTCAGAGTCCAGGACTGGGGGTGGCCTGCAGGCTGGAGGAGTGGGCGGGGGGCTCCCCAGGGTCTGGCTCCAGCTTCCTAGGCTCCATTTCTGGCGACTTGACAACACTGCCCATCCACCCTCACTGCTCAAGGAGAGTATTCTTTTCAGGTCCACTTCAGCAAAACCTTTCAGGAGTGATAAATACACAAACCTTGCAGAAAAGATGACGGAGGGAGAGAAAGAAATCAGATTCCAGCTAGTGCAGGAGGAGCTGTGAGGAACATGGCTAGTTTCCCCACGACAGCTGCAGACTTAAAGCGCAGCGTTTGGTTTTTGCCATTTTACCTGTGGTGAATACTCTGCCCCGCTCCCTCCCCACACATTCCCCCACACACAGCAGGGCTGCATCTGGTCACTCCCCTAAGTGACACTGAGCAGAATAGGTGTCATTTTTTTTTTCCCTTAAAGCTTCAGGAATTTCACAGCCTCCCTTGGTAACTTGTAAAAGAGTGAAAATAGAACACTTTCTAACACCACACACAAAAATAAAATGGATTAAAATGGATTAAAGATCTAAATGGAAGACCAGAAACTATATAACTCCTAGAGGAGAACATAGGCAAAACACTCTACGACATAAATCACAGCAGGATCCTTTATGACCCACCTCCCAGAATACTGGAAATAAAATAAATATATAAACAAATGGGACCCAATTAAAATTGAAAGCTTCTTCACAACAAAGGAAACTATAAGCAAGGTGAAAAGACAGCCTTCAAAATGGGAGAAAATAATAGCAAATGAAGCAACTGCAGCTCAATTCCAGAAAAATAAATGACCCAATCAAAAAATGGGCCAAAGAACTAAATAGACATTTCTCCAAAGAAGACATACGGATGGCTAACAAATCTCTTCTTTCACTTTCATCAAGAGGCTGTTTAGTTCTTCTTCACTTTCTGCCATAATGCTGGTTTCATATGCATATCTGAGGTTATTGATATTTCTCCCAACAATCTTGATTCCAGCTTGTGCTTCATCCAGCCCAATGTTTCTCATGATGTTCTCTGAATATAAGTTAAATAATCAGGCTGACAATATATAGCCTTGATATACTCCTTTTCCTATTTGAAATCAGTCTGTTTCATGTGCAGTTCTAACTTTTGCTTCCTGTCCTGCATACAGATTTCTTAAGAGACAGGTCAGTAGTCTGGTATTCCCATCTCTTTCAGAATTTTCCACAGGCTTTCAAAATCTTTGATTCATAACAGTATACGTTACATAGATAATGCTCTGGGTTTGGGAGTTAAAGAGGAGAACCAACAAAAGATACTCACATTTGAATATCATAAAGGGTTACTTCAACAGAAATCACATACACTAATATATAAAGAATAACAGTTATATAAGAGAAGTTTATTCATTTGATTTTCTGTATTTGTCAAATTTTTGACACTGCTCATATATTTAATTTATAATCAGAATAAAATATTTTATTTAAAAATAACAAACACAATTTTATCAAACTTGGTGCTTACAAATTTGAAGTGATTTATATGGTAAAAATAGAAAATTTATATGAAAGAATAAATTAATTGATTAAAATAAGGAGTTAATTACTATGCATTTCAGAATGGTGCTATGTGCATTGGATAACACATTAATGTTAAGCAGAATTGCCAGCTGAATGTAATTTTCCAAACCTATAATGCACTCAAAATTTTTGTGATTAGGGGGTTATTAGAAAATGAAAAATATAAAAGAAGGCAGAACTCAAACAGTTACTGGACTTTGCAGCTTAGCACGCATTTCAGATATGTTTATGAAATATCTCGTTTTGTTTCTTATTTTCTGAAAAAATATTTTTTTTTCAACTGTTTGAAAACAATTTGGAATTATAGATTTCCAAGAGATAGGGAACTGCCAAACTGTTTCTCAAATTCTGTTTTTCTTTTCTCTTATAATTTTCCCATTAAGAAAAATTACTTTCAAAAGCTTTGTTTGGCACACAACTCATTTTATCCCATCCACACACATGTGTTCCAGGTAATAAATGTTGGGGACTATTGTCTACATGGAAATTATCTCCTTTCTCATTACTCTGGTTTTACTGACTTAATGATGACTCAGATGGCAAAGAATCTGCTTGTAATGAGGGAGATCTGGATTCGATCCTTGAGTCAGAAAGACGTCCTAGAGAAGAGAATGTCAAGCCTTTCCAGTGTTCTTGCCTAGAGAATTCCATGGACAGAAGAGCCTGGCAGGCTACAGTTCATGGGATCACAAAACGTCGGACACGAATGTGTGACTAACACTAGTTACTCTGGAGGGCATCTAAACTTTGGAACAAATTATATCATCCTAATCTTTTTTGTTACCTCTTTTAATGGAAGGATTAAAAAAATAAATGTATTCAAAAAAGGAAGTTTTGAAGATGTACCATATGAAAATAACAATTCCCTTTCCCCTAAAACTCAATCTGGACCTGCTTTACCTCTATCCCTTTGGTTTGAATGCTATGAACATTTTCTAGGTGTTTCCTTCCTGGTCTCTCAGTATTGTCTGGGGCCCAAGGACCAAAGACCTCAGTTTGGGTATCTGTCACTCCCTGGTGGGAAGTCAGATTCTGTTCTAGCCTTACCACGTGCCAGCTTCTAAGTTGTTTGGAAGCTAACTTCTAAGATGTCTGGAAGCTCATCCTAAAGAATTTAGCAAGGGGAGATATATAAAACCAGAATCTTGCTTTTTATTTTTATTTCTCCAGTGCCAATGATTTTTGTCTTATCTGCTTCACTAAGAAAATTATTTGTATAGTATCTAGGTTATTTTGGAATTTTAGCTTATCAGTCAAACTTCTACTTTATTTATTTTGGGAGATAATATAAATGCAATATAAATGTATTCATCAAACAGCAAAGGCATCTGCCTTTATTATATATGTTTCAAAATTAACCATTTACAAATAACCAGTGCATAATATTGAATTATTCTTGGACATTAAATATTATAGAGGCCTGGAAGATTCTCTTTGATTACACTAAATTATCAGCATCAGGCACTTTTCATAAATATAATTGGCACTCAAAAAATAATGTAAATAAGTGAATGAATGAGTAGAAGGGTAATAATTATAAAATGAAGAAATAAGTCAGTGAATAAGTTTTTTTTGCAAGCATTGAGATTGATTTTATTTTCCTTTTTTGAATGTTTTTAAGATCTTAGACTGTATTCTTCTAGATCACCATATTTGAAGCTTCAGTGTTTTATTCTATATGTACTACCTACATTTAAATCAGAAAAGCAGATTATAGTGAAATATATACTATATCAGCAAGATAAATATATGATGAAGCAAATAAAATTGGCTTGGATTGATTCAACTTATTTATTTATAATATTCATTTGGATGTTTCATGTGTGAGATAGGAAACTACTTTCTGGGAAGGCTTTTCCCCCAAAATTCATTTGTTTGTTTTTTTTTTTAGAGCTTCCATTTTACTTTATTTTACTTTATAGTACTCTATTGGTTTTGGCATACATTGACATGAATCTGCCACGGGTGTACACGAACTCCCAAATATGAACCCCCCTCCCACATCCTACCCCACATCATCCCTCCAGATCATCCCCATACACCAGCCCCAAGCATCCTGCATCCTGCATTGAACATAGACTGGCGATTCGTTTCTTACATGATAGTATAGATATTTCAATGCTATTCTCCCAAATCATCCCTCCCTCTCCCTCTCCCTCTCCTTCTCCCTCAGAGTCCATAAGTCCGCTCTACACATCTGTATCTCTTTTGCTGTCTTGCATACAGGGTCCTCATTACCATCTTTCTAAATTCCATATATATGTGTTAGTATACTGTATTGGTGTTTTTCTTTCTGGCTTACTTCACTCTGTATAATTGGTTCCAGTTTCATCCATCTTATTAGAACTGATTCAAATGTATTCTTTTTAATGGCTGAGTAATACTCCATTGTGTATATATACCACAGCTTTCTTATCCATTCATCCGCTGATGGACATCTAGGTTGTTTCCATGTCCTGGCTATTATAAACAGTGCTGCAATGAACATTGGGGTACATGTGTCTCTTTCTATTCTGGTTTCCTCGGTGTGTATGCCCAGCAGTGGGATTGCTGGGTCACATGGCAGTTTTTAAAGGAATCTCCACACTGGTCTCCATAGTGGCTGTAAAAGTTTGTCAGTTGTTTTTAAACAGGACTGCTCATTAGAAACATATCTGGAGATCTGGAGAAAAAAAGCAATACCTGAGCATTTGTATTTTTTTTTTTTTTTTTTTTGTATTTATTTATTTTTTTACACGAACTCCCAAACATGAACCCCCCTCCCACCTCCCACCCCACATCTTCCCTCCAGATCATCCCCATACACCAGCCCCAAGCATCCTGCATCCTGCATTGAACATAGACTGGCAATTCATTTCTTACATGATAGTATACATATTTCAATGCTATTCTCCCAAATCATCCCTCCCTCTCCCTCTCCCTCTCCTTCTCCCTCAGAGTCCATAAGTCCGCTCTACACATCTGTATCTTTTTTGCTGTCTTGCATGCAGGGTCCTCATTACCATCTTTCTAAATTCCATATATATGTGTTAGTATACTGTATTGGTGTTTTTCTTTCTGGCTTACTTCACTCTGTATAATTGGTTCCAGTTTCATCCATCTCATTAGAACTGATTCAAATGTATTCTTTTTAATGGCTGAGTAATACTCCATTGTGTATATGTACCACAGCTTTCTTATCCATTCATCCGCTGATGGACATCTAGGTTGTTTCCATGTCCTGGCTATTATAAACAGTGCTGCGATGAACATTGGGGTACATGTGTCTCTTTCTATTCTGGTTTCCTCGGTGTGTATGCCCAGCAATGGGATTGCTGGGTCATAAGGCAGTTGTATTTGCAATTTCTTTGTTTTCTTGTACTCGATTTTCTCAAATATTTAAACAAAATCTCATTGTTTAGTAAACTATGTTTGTTTTAACGAGTCATTCATATAGTATACCATTGGCACATTAGTAAAAATATTTTATAAAGCTAAAATGATGTCACAAAAATGTTTGTTTTGTTTTTGTTGAATTTGTAATTGTGCCTGTAATATGTCAGTAGGATATATTTGAATATCACTGCCAAATTTTAATAGCCTACTCATTTATGGGTATGAAACATTACACTTTGAGTTAAATCCTTAAAATATGAAAATTTTGATCAACATCTTGACTCCATAAAGTTTAAATTTTTAATTAAATCAGAGAAAATATGATTTGTGGAAATTCACAGTTTTAGCATTTGAAAGATAGATGTATCTTACAAATGAATGTTGGTCTCTTTTTATGTCAAAATACAATCTACTCTTCTACTCTGTGGTATGCTTGGGTGTGCTAAGTCACTTCAGTTGTGTCCAGCTCCAACTCTTCACAGTCCCGTGGACTGTAGCTCACCAGGCTCCTCCGTCCGTGGAATTCTCCATCAAGTATACTGGAGTAGGTAGCCATTCCCTTCTCCAGGTGATATCCCCAACCCAAGTCTCTCATAGTGCAAGCTGATTCTTTACCTGGTGGCTCATCTACTCTGCTAAGTTGCTTCAGTCATGTCCAACTCTTTGCAATCCCATGGACTGTAGTCCACCAGGCTCCACTGTCCATGGGATTCTCCAGGCAAGATTACCAGAGTGGGTTGCCATTTCCTTCTCCATCATCTATTCTAGATGTTTATTGTTTTAGGGGGAATAAATTCTTTTATAAATTTAAAGGGAATAAATTCTTTTAGAAAATTTGGATAACATGCCTCATGTCATTGCTAAACTGTTTCTATATTCTGAGTGTGTTTTCTATATTCAGAGTGTCTTGTTCCTGCCTCTTTTCTTGCATCTAAAAAATTACCTTTATATACTTGTTTAGATTTCATAGTCTACAGCTGGGAAAGTGTGAATCGCTGCTTATGGAACTTGACCAACACTCTGTGCTTTCGTTTCTTTACAAGAAAAAAAAAAGAATAATGATAACAATATTTTATTGCATTATTATTATGAAATAGATAAAATAATATGTGCAAAGCAAATAGAAAACCTCCTGCAATATAACACACAATACATAAGTATTTCTATTATTTTTAGCTCTATTTCACTGTTCTAGGTCAGGCCTTCATCATGCCTTATTGAAGGTGATAATTTCCCAGGGAACTTCTCTACTCGCAGTTTTTAGATGTTCTGTTACTACAAGTAGCTCCCAATTTGACATTTTAGCAACTAACATTCAAGTACATTACTTAAGGACAAATGAAAGTAAAAATGTTAGTCGCTCAACTGTGTCTGACTCTTTCTGGCCCTGTGGACTGTAGCCCATCAGGCTGAACTGTACATGGAATTCTCCAGCCAAGACTACTGAATTGAGTTGCCATTCCCTTCTCCAGGAGTCTTCCAGACCTAGGGCTGGAACCCAGGTAAATGATTAATATTTTTCAATAGTTTCAAGAATAACTAGTGTTTTCAACAACCTATAAAAATGCCTTGGAAAAAAAGGAAAAGTTAAAAAAAGATGACTTTCAAACAGAGGAAAAATATCATATGACATCCTTTATATTTGGAATATAAAAATAATGATACACATGAGTGAAAAGAAAAGTGGAAGTAGCTCAGTCATATCTGACTTTTTGTGTCTCCATGGACTGTAGCCCACCAGGGTCCTCTGTTTATGAAATTCTCCAGGCAAGAATACTGGAGTGGGTAGCCATTCCATTCTCCTGGGGATCTTCCCAATTCAAGGACTGAACCCAGGTCTCCTGCACTGCAGGTAGGTGGTTTTTTTCTTTTCTTTTTTTTTTTACCACCTAAGCCACCAGGAAAATCCAATAGAAAAAACTTACAAAACAGAAAGAGACTCACACCAAACTTATGATTGCTAGGGAGGAAAGGATTGTTGGGAAGTTTGGGATGGAATTGTACACATTGCTATGTTCAAAACAGATAACCAACGAGGATCTACTGTACAGCACTGGGAATTCTGCTCAGTGTTGCGTGTTGGCCTGGATGGGAGTAGAGTTTGGGGGGAGTATGGATCCCTGTATATTTATGGCTGAGTCCCTTCACTGTTTACCTGAAACTCTCATAACACTGTTAATCGGCTATACCCCAATACAAAATAAAAGGTTTGCTTTTTTGTTTGTTTGTTTTGTTTTTAAGCAAAAGAGATGATTTTGTGTTAGGATACTTTTGTATTGATTTTTACTGCTTAATTTCTACTAAATTGTTATGAGTCCATAGGCATATCATTTCAATTTCCCAAAGAAAATTATATTCACTTTAAAATTGAAGAGTAACTAACTGCCAGTCTCTTAGATATATGAATATTAGTAAACTAAATATATGAGTTTTAGAGAAATGCAAATCAAGACCACAATGAGATACCACTTCACACCAGTCAGAACTGCTGCGATCCAAATGTGAGTCTGAGTGAACTCCGGGAGATGGTGATGGATAGGGAGGCCTGGCGTGCTGCGATTCATGGGGTTGCAAAGAGTCGGACACGACTGAGTGACTGAAATGAACTGAACTGAACTGAACAAACGCATGAAAAGATGCTCACCATCACTCATTATCAGAGAAATGCAAATCAAAACCACAATGAGGTACCACTTCACACCAGTCAGAATGGCTGCAATCCAAAAGTCTGCAAGCAATAAATGCTGGAGAGGGTGTGGAGAAAAGGGAACCCTCTTACACTGTTGGTGGGAATGCAAACTAGTACAGCCACTATGGAGAACAGTGTGGAGATTCCTTAAGAAATTGCAAACAGAACTGCCTTATGACCCAGCAATCCCACTGCTGGGCATACACACCGAGGAAACCAGAATTGAAAGAGACACGTGTACCCCAATGTTCATCGCAGCACTGTTTATAATAGCCAGGACATGGAAGCAACCTAGATGTCCATCAGCAGATGAATGGATAAGAAATCTATGGTACATATACACAGTGGAGTATTACTCAGCCATTAAAAAGAATGCATTTGAATCAGTTCTAATGAGGTGGATGAAACTGGAGCCTATTACACAGAGTGAAGTAAGCCAGAAAGAAAAACACCAATACAGTATACTAATGCATATATATGGAATTTAGAAAGATGGTAATGATAACCCTGTATGTGAGACAGCAAAAAAGACACAGATGTATAGAACAGTCTTTTGGACTCTGTGGGAGAGGGCGAGGGTGGGATGATTTGGGGGAATGGCATTGAGACATGTATAATATCATATAAGAAAAGAATCGCCAGTGCAGATTCGATGCAGGATACAGAATGCTCGGGACTGGTGCACTGGGATGACCCAGAGGGATGGTATGGGGAGGGAGGAGGGAGAGGGGTTCAGGATGGGGAACACATGTACACCCGTGGTGGATTTATGTTGGTGTATGGCAAAAGCAATACAGTATTGTAAAGTAATTAGCCTCCAATTAAAATAAATAAATAAAAAATATACCAAATATCTCCTGGTACTGAGATTTTTTTTTGAAATTGTTGTGTCCAACACCTTAACGGATATCATCACTAAGTCGTGTCCAACTCTTTGAAACCTCATGGACTGCAGCATGCCAGGCCCCCCTGTCCATCACCAACTCCCAGAGCTTTCTCAAACTCATGTTCATTGAGTGGTGATGCCATCCAACCATCTCATCCTCTGTCGTCCCCTTCTCCTCCTGCCTTCAATCTTTCCCAGCATCAGGGTCTTTTCCAATGGGTCAGTTCTTCACATAAGGTGGCCAAAGTATTGGAGCTTCAGCTTCAGTATCAGTCCTTCCAAGAATATTCAGGGTTGATTTCCTTTAGGATCGACTCATTTGATCTATTTGCTGTCCAAGGGTTTTGACTTGGTTTTGTTTTATTAAGATTCAATGAGATTTTAAAACCCTATCATTACATGTAATAGCCTCCCATTTAAAAAACTATTGTTTTATTTTGATTTTCATAGTATCGGCTACTGTAACCAATTTAACCACATTAGAAAATTGGTGTACCTGAAAATGTTCCTTGCTACATTACAGACCTCATTCATATAGATGATCACTTAAAAACTGGGCCAATAGATAGGCCACAGTTTAATAACGATATTAGGAGCTTCATGCTTAGCTCAGCTGGTGAAGAGTCCACCTGCAATGCAGGAGACCTGGTCAGGAAGGTCCCCTGGAGAAAGGCATGGCAACCCACTGCAGAATTCTTGCCTGGAGAACCCCATGGATGGAGGAGCCTGGCGGGCTACAGTCCACGGGGTCGCAAGACACGACGTCGTGCCTAAACCACCACAAATAAGGATAAAACAGTGAAAACAGGTGAAAGGTAGTTTTACAAAGAATACAGCTTTGCATTTTCTATGTCTTTAGAATTTCAGACTGTGGAAAAATAGCTGGCACCTCACAGCTGAACTCAAACACGTTCTCTGCCCTGAATCTGAAGACAGATCTCGGGTTCTTGCTGGAACCTGCAGGCACCAGTCGCTGTCGGCCCCATCCTTCCAGTGGATGGGTCACAAGGAAGGCACTCTGCCCTGCGGTGCAGACAGCTCCTCACACCAGCATGCCTTCAGCTCACTGACGGGTGGCTTGGGGAGAAGAGCGAGGAAGACATCCGTTAAGGTAATTTGAAATTACTTAAGACTTTGCAAATTAGATTGGGAGTTTGGGATTGACACGTTCACACTACTGTATTTAAAACAGGTAACCTACAAGGGCCTACTGTGTAGCAAAAAATAAATAAATAAAAGAAAGCCTTCAAGTTTCAGAAGAATCTGATTTCCTTGAATTCTACTTGAAAAGGAAAAAGATGTGTGCATGCGTATCAGAGTGCATGTTATATTTATATGGAAATGGACAGAATGGCATGAAAAGGTTTGCCAAGTGCCTTGGGACACCACAGGTGAAACATACCACTCATGAATTAATATTTACTGTGATGGGTATGGTATTCGACATATGTGTGTAAGGGTCCATTAAGCATGCACGTAAGAATTAGGAGGGTGTTTTTTCTAAATTTGAGAATTAACTTGTTGTTTTAATAAATGAAGTCCAGTAAAAATTTTCAAATAGCTTTCTAGTGTTAATAGCATCAAAAGGAGAAGAGACGTGGTTCATTTAAAAATCCGAGCGTGGCCTGCGGGAGGTGGTCCGAGCCTGTGAAGCTGGGAACCAGGGGCCGGGCTTCATGGGTCACCTTCGGGGGCTGCTTTGAGGGGTCCTGCCGGGGACATGCGCTCGCTCAGCAGAGCCACTGCGCGGAGCCGGACCGTCTACTGGGGGAGCCAGAGACTAGGGAAGGAGCCCTGCAAAGCCTGCGAGTGCCGTCTCCGGCTCTGGGGCCGGGAGAGCCGGGAGCTGTGGGCCCACAGCACCCACGCCCGGGGCCCAGGGACGGAGCCCCCGGCAGGACCCGGGAGAGCACCGTGGAGAGAGGGAGCAGGAGAGGCGAGGCTGTGAAAAGCATCAGAGGAAGAAAGGGAGGCGCTGCATATGAGAAACTGGCACAAAGATCGCCCCCGACGTGGCCAAAAGCCAGATCCATGCGTGATGAGCTCAAGAGGAAGCCTGTTCTCGGACCTCATCCCTGAAGGTCACGCGGCCAGGGCTGGGTCGGCAGCTCCAGAGTACACGCATGTGTGCACGTGTGAGCATGCATGTGTACACACGTGTGTGTGTGTGTGTGTGCGCGCACGCACATGTGTGGTTGCCGGCAGCTCCACGTGAAGTCCGGGAGGGAGCAGGAGGAGGGGAGGACGCACCCCCAGGGGCAGGCCTGCTTCCTGTCCTGCCCTGACTCACCGCGGAGGCAGACTTTCTCTGACTCTTGTCAGAGCACACAGAAGGAGGGCGTGGTGTGCCTTACACACGCATCCCTTTGCTTCCTGATGCACCCTAAAGCTTCAGCGTATCCGGTTCCTATGAACAGACACACTGTGTGTCCTTTTTCTGCAGCTCTCAGGACATCTAAGAATAAAATAGGCATTAACTTCCCAGACAGAGGGGACTGAAGGGGCAAAGCCTCACTGGGCAGTCCAGGGTGACTTGAAGTTGGAGGAAGATGGTCCAGGGGGCCGACGGATGGGAGTGCGATGGTGGGTTGGGGACCCCAGGAGCTCGGAACCTGTAGGAAGGTCTGGATTTGGGATCGTGGGCCTGGGTGGAGAGTGGGGTGGGGGGGTCTTGCACCTGACACAGAGCAGGGGCTGCAAAGACCCCTCCCCATCCCCACCTCACATGCCCCCAGGAGCCAGAGGCTCACGGTTGGGGGGGGTCCCCGAGATGGGCTGCATCCCTGGGGTGCCTGCTCGGCTGGCGATGTGAGGGTCCTGTGGGCGTTCCATCCCCGCCCCCTCCAGGTCACCAGGTTGCTGAGGCTGGAGCGCTTTTTACCGGGGAAGACCACCTTAGCCAGGACTGCTGACTGCGATGGTTTCAGATGGGGGTCTTTCAGCCAGGACAGCACTTACACAGGCACACCAGTTCAGCTATTTCAGTGCACTCCCCAAGCTTCAAGCGTGCAAGAGAGCTTCCAAGCTGTTCTTTGAAGACAGACATTCGAAGTCTTGTTGGATGCTCTCTCGTCCAACCTTTACCCCGGGAGCTCTCCAGAGGGCGAGGCGGGATCCAGGGCTCGGGCACTGACAGCAGGGGGCACCCAGCCAGCAGGGGAGTGGGAGCCGGCCTCGGGGACACTCCTCCCGCCGGGCCTGGGACCGGGGGCCCCTCCCTGTGGGCTGTCGGGGGGTGAAATCTCACTCCACCGAGAGGAACTTTCTAGCTCCGACAGAAAGTCTGGGTGCAGGTGGGTGACAGGTGAGAGAAAACTATGAAAGCCAGGGAAAGCAAAACAGGAGCAAAAGTCTGTGCAAGAGCGGAAAGCGCGGGCCACGGCGTGGGAAGGTGCGCGCGCGCGGGCGGAGGTTGGCCCACGGTTAGAAGTGGAAAATCAGTGCACAGATTCTAAACCCAGAGAATTGGAACGCAGCTGTATAAATGGCTTATCTGGGGAAAAAGTGGAGCTAAACGCGCCGGAAACACCTAAAAGAATCAAGGCTCATTCTCTTGCCCAGGAGGGTGAGTGTCGGGGGTCAGTGGAGGCAGTGGGGTTGCTCCCTGTTCAGCCGGCAGCAGGACCTGACGTCTGGAATCCCAGCAGGTGTGGGTCTGACTTCACGTCGGTAGCAGATGGGCCCAGTGGGGCGGCGGGTGGCCGGGTGCTGGGCTCCAGATCTCCTCTGCCACCCATGCACCCAGCAGCAGGCGGATCCTCAGTGTGGCGGGCAGCCTGGCACCTTCTTTCTAATTGCATTGCCAGAGCAGCTACCATGCTGGATTAATGACGGCTGCCTTCCACCGCCTAGACTCCCGGGCGGAGGAGGAGCTTTGTCCATCATTTATCTGAGGATCCCCTGGTGCTTTGTCAGGAAGACACAGCAGAAGAATAAATTATATTGGTTGCCAATAAGATCAGAGAGAGGGAAAGCACTTGATGGAGGGAGTCGGTGGTTTTCGGCGTAAAGGGTGCTGGATGAATGCAAAGCAGGGCCGTCTCTGCCACCACCGCATCACCAGACCTCTGCGGAGGTGTCCAGGGCCCCCTGCACACTCCGTGAGATGGACAGCTGCAGCCGCTGGCTCTCTGCACCGCACACAGGTGCCAGCCTCTGTGCGCTGAGTGGCGGGTTTCCGGAGCATCGTTGTTGATGGTGCCTGAGTGTCTTCTCAATGATCTCACTGACCTAATGTTCCTTACAAGATAAAACACAAATCGGAATAATAGCAAGCTGTTTCTATGAAGTCCAAGTTCAGTGCAATTAATACATTGCTTGAGAAGTTCTTGCTTGTCTTTAAAGAAAGCAAAGCAGGAGATGTTGGGTGAACTTGGGTCTGGGATGCAGGAAAGACACCAGGAATTACTGTCAGTAACCATGGAGAGGTCTCCACAGGCTGACTGCTGAGACAGTCGTCCCAGGGACACAAGCTGGATGCAGCCCGGCAGGCAGACCAGAGGCTGGGGTGCCAGGTGGGGCTGAGCTTCCGAAGGCTCTCCCTGCTCCTCTTGGGGGAGAAGCCATTGACTCATTGGCCCTTGCTCTCTTTATCTTTGTTCACTGATGCATTGATTGGATGCGAAAACTCCTCCTGAAAGAAAACTGGTTATTTGGTTCTAGTGGAAAAACAAGTGTTCCTAAGAGGAACATTCTCAGTAAGCTGCACACTGCTTATTATGTGTGTATTTATTTTTGTCTGCACTGGGTCGTCCTTGTGGTGTGTGGGCTTCTCTCGCTATGGTGTCCGGGCTCTAGAGAGCGTGGGCTTAGCTGCCCCGTGGTGTGTGGGATCTTAGTTGGTTGACCAGGAATCAGACTCGCATCCCCTCCATTGGGAGTACGGACTCTTAACCACTGGACAGTCAGGGAAGTCCCTACACACTATTCAAAAAGCGGGGCAGCGCACAGCCAAGAATGCATGTGCCTTCCCCAAGAAGAGTGCGCCCCAGGTCACTGTTTGGAATGCAAGAGTAGGAAAGTAAGAAAAAGAAAAAGACTGCATAGCCACAGGTGTGAGATGCACTGTAATGGGGGTCAATATGAAGGCTTGAGTCCTTACTTCATAATTTGGCAAAAACCAGTCAATATGAACTTGAATTAAGACTGAGGTCTACACAGAATAATCCGAGGGGAATATTCCGAAGATCCTCTTTTGCAAAACAGTTTTATCTGGATTGTAATTCTGAACCATCACATTCGTTGTTCAGTCACGAGTCATGTCCAACTCCTTGTGACCCCATGGACTGCAGCACTCCAGGCTTCCCTGTCTTTCACTACCTCCTGGAGCTTGCTCAAACTCATGTCCATCGAGTCAGTGATGCCATCCAACCATCTCATCCTCTGTCGTCCCTTTCTCTTGCCTTCAATCTTCCCCAGGATCAGGGTCTTTTCCAAACCATTACATACTGTATCATTAACACTGATTTTTAAATTGCTTGCTGTACCATATGCTGGGCAGTGCTTTTAATGGCTTTTACTCATACTGCAGAATAAGATTAGCCTCTGAGTCACAGATGAGAACCAGGGCCCCTGGGCCCCCAGGAAGTCCCTACACACTCTGTAAAAGGTGGATCATGACCAAGAATGTGCACGTCTTCCCCAGTTTATTCAGCTTCATCCTCAGCCTCTGTCTCTGCGTCTCTATCCACCCGTCACCTCCTCTCTTCCTTTCTCTATCTTGTATCTACCTACTGTCTATCTGTCTATCTCTATTCGAGCTGGCCTCAGGAACCAGACAGCAAATTGCCAATGTTTGCTGGATCATACCGTAAGCTAGGGAATTCCAGAAAAACGTCTACCTCTATTTCATTGACTACGCTAAAACCTTTGACTGTGTGGATCATAATAAACCATGGAAAGCTCTCAAAGAGACTGGAATACCAGACCATCTTACTTGTCTCCTGGGAAACCTATATGTGGGTCAAGAAGCAGCAGTTAGAACCCTGTATGGAACAACTGATTGGTTCAAGACTGAGAAAGGAGTCCAGCAAGGCTGCCTGCTGTCGCCCTGTTTACTTAATCTATGCGCTGAGCACATCATGAGAAATGCTGGGCTGGATGAGCTACAAGCTGGAATCAAGATAGGCAGGGAAAACATCAGCAACCTCAGATATGCGGATGATGCCACTCTAATGGCAGAAAGCGAAGGGAAACTAGAGTCTTGAGGGTGAAGGAGAAGAGCGAAACAGCTGGCTTAGAACTAAACATTAAGAAAACTGAGGTCATGCCCTCCAGCCCCATTACTCCATGGCAAATAGAAGGAGAAAATGTGGGAGTAGTGATAGATTTCCTCTTCCTGGGCTCCAGAGTCACTGCAGATGGTGACCGCAGCCGTGAAATCAGAAGACGCTTGTTTCTTGGCAGGAAAGCGATGACAGTGTGTTGAGAAGAGACATCACTCTGCTGACAAAGGTCCACGTGTCAGGCTGTGGTCTCCCTAGTGATCATGTGCGGAACTGGTGCCTTCCAATGCGGTGCTGGAGAGGACTCCCGAGAGCCCCTTGGGCAGCAAGGAGACCCAATAGAGTACTGCAAAGTAAAATAAAGTGAAATGGATGCTCTAAAATAAATAAGTAAATAAATAAAACTCTCACCTTTCAAAAAAAAAAAAAGAATCCACCTGCAATGCAGGAGACCTGAGTTTGATCCCTGGGTTGGGAAGATTCCCTGGAGGAGGACATAGCTCCATTGGACCCACTCCAGTATTCCTGCCTGAAGCACCCCCGTGGGCAGAGGAGCCTGGCAGACTACAATCCGTGGGGTCACAAAGAGTCAGGCACGGCTGAGTGACTGAGCGCGGCACACAGACACCTCCAGAGCAGTAAGGGTCCTTGACAACAGGGACAGAGAATGGAGTGGAGCTGGCGCCCAGCACCACTTTCCCTCCACACAGATGCTGACATGGGACGGCACTCAGAATCGGGAAGGATGTGCAGAACTCCCAACACTCTCCTTGGCCGGAGATAAAAACTGAAGTTCGGGTCATGTTGCTCCCACGTCTGTTATCGGGCACATATGTATCTACAACTGCTGAATCCTCCTGGTGCAACGGCCCTTTTATCAAGCAGGAGTGAGCCTCGGGGTCTCTAGTCAAGCTCTTGAAGGGAAATCCCTCCTGTCTGATGTCTCCAGGGCCAGTATGGGTTTTGCGTGCTTTCCCCCCTAATCTTTGACTCTCAGTCACTATCTTCAAGTATTTAAAGCTCGTCTCTGATAGGGTGTCATTGGCTCTTTTCTTTTTTTTTTTTTTTTAATTTTTGTTTACTTTTTGTTTCTGGCTGTGCTGGGTCTCTGTTGCTGCCTGGGGGCCTTTCTCTCATGGCTGAGGTGGGGGATACTCTCCAGCTGTGCTTCCTTTGTCCTGGCGTCACTTGGTGTGGGACACAGGGCCCTCGGGGGCATGGGTTTCAGTAGGTGCAGCTCACAGGCTTGGCAGCTGGTGGGCTCTAGAGCACAGGCTCAGTAGTTGTGGCGCACAGGCTTAGCTGCTCCGAGGCATGTGGAATCTTCCTGGCCCAGGGGTCGAGCTGGTGTCTCCTGCATTGCGGGGCAAATTCCTCACCACTGGGCCAGCAGAGAAGCCCAGTTCTCGCTTTATTGTCCTGTCTGACAAGCTTTGCCCTCCCTGAAGTGTTTAAAACCATGGTGTTCCTGGTGGTCATCTGTGGATGTGGGAGTTGGACCGCAAAGGAAGCTGAGCACTGAAGAATTAACGCTTTTGAACTGTGGTGTTGGAGAAGACTCTGGAGAGTCCCTTGACCAGCAAGGAGGTCCAACCAGTCCATCATGTCAATGTACGCCAAATCCAATACAGTACTGCAAAGTAAAAGAAAGTAAAAACAAATAAATAAAGGAAATCAACCCTGAATATTCATTGGAAGGACTGATGCTGAAGCTGAAACTCCAATACTTTGGCCACCTGATGTGAAGAACTGACCCACTGGAAAAGATGCTGATGCTGGGAAAGATTGAAAGCAGGAGGAGAAGGGGATGACAGAGGATGAGATGATTGGATGGTATCACTGACTCAGTGGATATGAGTGTGAGTAGGCTCTGGGAGTCGGTGAAGGACAGGGAAGCCTGGCGTGCTGCAGTCCATGGGGCTGCAAAGAGTCGGACACGCCCGAGTGACTGAACTGAAGTGTTTAACCCATTTACATTTAATGCACTCATCCATCTGGTGGCATTCAGGCCTTCTCTTTTGCTACTTGAGTTTATCTGTCTCACCTGTTCCATTCTTTCTGTCCCTCTTTCCTGACTTAATCAAATGCTTTCCAGTCTTGGTGGTGGTCATGAAAATACACCTTTCAGATCTCTCAGTGCAGAGAGCCCTGCTGCAATGCGAGTGTGTCATTGCGTTTGTGAGACGGCCACGCTCCCACAGCCAGGTCCCACTCGGGAGTGTGCAGCCCATCTCTGTGAGACGTGGGGCCTCCCTGGGGGGTCGCTTTTCCTTGAGGACCCCATTGGCTGTGTCATACTCTGTCAGCCCACATCACAGTCTCAGCCTCCTATGCTTCCTTTCTCCCTTCCCTCTCCTGTGGGAGGGAGTCTGCAGCATCATCTGACCCAAATTCCCTGTGGGCATCTTCTCCTGGAAGGTTCTCCATGCCCTGAATTCCCCATGGGCATCTTTTAGAAGTCTCTCAGATATTCCCATGCCCTGAATTCCCTTGTGGGCATCTTCTCCTAGAAGTCTCTCAGATAGCTAATCCCATCTTCGTGTTTGCTCCTTGGAGAGCACACTAATATGTTTTATTTTAATGCCTTTATTGACTTCCTAGCTGTGTCTCTGCATTAGTGCTTAGACACTGCCATGGAGATTACAACATGCATCTTAAACTTAATCCACTCTGCTTAGAGTTGATAGTCAGTTACTTCAGGGAAAATGTGGAATCCTTATAATCGAATGAAGAAGTGAAATCAAGGAAATACATGAAGGATAGATAAAATTTAGCAAAGAGAGAGGAAGGGTAGAAAGGGCTTTCCAGGAAAACGTTACATTGAATAATAAGCAATTGCCTGGAACAGGACAGGTGAGGAGAAGGCTGGCCTCAGAAGGGCTGGAGATGAGACAAGTATTAGCCTGTGAGGAGCACTTGAAAAGTGCCCCCAGCCCCACGCGATTCCTCCGAATCTCCACAGAAACTGTGCCGGGAGAGGGTTCCTACTGCTTGCAGCTTAGAGATAAACAGAGGCTCGCCCACGTCCTCCAGGTAACACAGGGAGGCTGCGGGCTGGGGTTACAGCTGGCCCGGGTGAAGCAAAAGGCAGCCGACCGAGGTTTTGGCCTCTAGGGAGCAGGGGCTGACCCAGGGGCCATGAAGTAGGACACGGGGTTAAGCCCATTTTACGTTGCAGCCACAGTCATCAAATGCCTTCCTAACCTCGCTCGGCCCAGGCGAGACTGACCTGTGGCCCCTGCCACCTCCCGCTGCCCCCAGAGGTGTGGTCTCCACCACCAGGCTCCTGGACTGGGGGCCTCCCCCTCCTCCACCCTCTGCCCCCACCCGCACCCCGATGCCCCTGGCCTGCACTCTCTCCATGGCCCAGCCCCTTCCCTGGGTTTGGTCCAGAGGCAGTGAGCATGCCGGCACCTGTCCTCGGCACCCTTGGGGAAGGAGGAACCTGTGTCCTGAGGGGTGATGCTCCTGAGATGGGATGCTGAGGCCACACGGGGGGATGAGGGTGGCCCGAGGGCTGGACCAGGCTGTCAGCACCGTGGAGCTGGAGAGACAGAGGGGTGGGCTGCGGTGTCAGGATCGGAGCGAGTGGTCAGCCGGTCCAACATGAGTCTTGGGGAGCCACAGAGGAGGCCTGGCTGCTGCTGTGTGGGAGCCAGGGCGTTCTCTCCATGAGGGGAGGGGGAGGGGGATGGGAA
>SJYX01008515.1:41474-96090 GCA_006410675.1 Oreotragus oreotragus | reverse complement strand
CTATTAGTGTCCTCTTTGATTTCTTTCATCAGTGTTTTATAGTTTTCTCTATATAGGTCTTTAGTTTCTTTAGGTAGATATATTCCTAAGTATTTTATTAATATTTTTTCCTGGCAATCTTGATTCCAGCTTGTGCTTCATTCAGCCCAGCATTTCACATGATGTATTCTGCATGTAAGTTAAATAAGCAGGGTGACTATATAATCTTGACGTACTCCTTTCCCAGTTTGGAACCAGTCCGTTGTTACATGTCCAACTGTAACTGTTGCTTCTTGACCTCCATACAGATTTCTCAGGAGGCAGGTAAGGTGGTCTGGTATTCCCATCTCTTTCAGAATTTTCCACAGTTTGTTGTGATCCACACAGTCAAAGGCTTTAGCATAGTCACTGAAGCAAAATTAGATATTTTTCTGGAATTCTCTTGTTTTTTCTATGATCCAGGGGATGTAGGCAATTTGATCTCTGGTTCCTCTGCCTTTTCTAAATCCAACTTAAACATCTGGAAGTTCACGGTTCACATACTATTGAAGCCTAGTTTGGAGAATTTTAAGCATTACTTTGCTATCGTGTGAGGGTAATTTTGTAGTAGCTTGAACATTCTTTGGCATTGCCTTTCTTTGGGATACAGTCTATAATCATTAGTCTTTACAGAGAAATCCAACTTAAACATCTGGAAGTTCACGGTTCACATACTATTGAAGCCTAGTTTGGAGAATTTTAAGCATTACTTTGCTATCGTGTGAGGGTAATTTTGTAGTAGCTTGAACATTCTTTGGCATTGCCTTTCTTTGGGATACAGTCTATAATCATTAGTCTTTACAGAGTTTGTATTTATCCCATTTAGTGTTAATGAGCCTATATTTCACTGCAGAAATTGTGCTGCCCAGAACTCTTGGAAGTGTCTCATAATAGCCAGTACAAATATCATTTTAATATCCAAAGATGTCTGAACTCCAAAGCATATGCCCCTGAGAGTTTCAGGTAAGGTATTTGGGACAATATTTTGTGATTAGGGAAGATGAGGAAGGAAGGNATATACACAATGGAGTATTACTCAGCCATTAAAAAGAATACATTTGAATCAGTTCTAATAAGATGGATGAAACTGGAACCGATTATACAGAGTGAAGTAAGCCAGAAAGAAAAACACCAATACAGTATACTAACACATATATATGGAATTTAGAAAGATGGTAATGAGGACCCTGTATGCAAGACAGTAAAAGAGATACAGATGTGTAGAGTGGATTTTTGGACTCTGAGGGAGAGGGAGAGGGAGAGGGTGGGATGCTTTGGGAGAATAGCTTTGAAATATGTATACTATCATGTAAGAAATGAATCACCAGTCTGTGTTCAATGCAGGATGCAGGATGCTTGGGGCTGGTGCATGGGGATGATCCAGAGGGATGATGTGGGGTGGGAGGTGGGGGGGGGGTTCATATTTGGGAGTTCAAATAAAAATTTTTTAAAAAAGTTTCATTATTCTTGCTCACACTGAGGAGACTGTTATTTGTTTACATTGTATGAAAGTAGGAGCTGGCCCTGGGTCTTGAACCTGAGTCTGGCCATCCAGGCTGTGATAGAATGTGGAGCTACATCCCAGGTTTCCTGAAGCTCCTCAGTTTGTAGGAGCCACACTGATGGGTGGGTGTCACCACAGTTGGCACTCATCCTGGTCTGATCAGGAGAGCTCCAGCTTGCACTTGCAGTCCTGGAATTACTGTTGAAATTGATCTGTTGGTATGGTAAATTATAAGGTCTCAGGGGCTGTTGTCAGTGAGCTGAGCTTCAGTTTTCGCCCCGAGTGCTGGTCTCTGCTCACCAAGGCAGTCAGGGCAGAGCCAGGGAGAGACCCAGGGCCTGCCAGGCAACACAGCTTCCAGGGGCGCCTCCTCTGAGTCTCAGGCAGAGAAGTTGATGTGTGATGGAGGTGAAATCTGCCCCAGTGCTCCTGGGCCTGTGAGAGTCTAGCCTCGACACCACGTCCTTAACTACTCTGTGGCGGACCCGCTCCCTGGAGTGTGGGCTCAAACCTAGACTGGCTTCTGGCCAGCTGAGTGTGACAAGCATGGGGGGAGCCACCCCCACAATCGGGATACAAAACTCTGTCTTAGCAGACTGGGGAACAGGGCTCCATGTGGCAGAGAGCAGGGCAGAAACATGGTGGTCCCCTGGGGCCGAGAGAGAGGGTTCCAGCTGACCACTGGCAAGATGACAGAGACTTCAGTGCTGTAAATACAGAGCCGAGTCTGCTAACAATGCGACTTAGCTGGGGAGCACGTCTTTCTCCAGCTGGGTCTCCAATGAGGCTGCATCCTCCGTCAGCATCTGAGATGCGGCCTGGTGGTCCTGGATCAGAGTGTTAGGCTAGCCCATGCCTTCACATAGGACCTACGGAAGTGAGGAGATGGTGAGTGTGTGTTTTTTTGAGCCATTTGCCACCTCGGTCATAACCAGTCACACTCAGCTCAGTGTCTGCCCGCCCCATTCACCCTGCCTCCTCCAGCATCAGCCTCTTCTCCAGAGACCCCGGGCTGCAGGCACTGATCTGGACCTCCCACTTGGGTTGGGCTGAGGGCTTTATCCATGCAACAGTCCGATCAATTGCTTCAAATGGTGGAACTGCTCAGGCCCTTCCCATATCAAGGCCACCTTCATCCTCAGGGTCAAGTTTAAACACAAATGGTGTAGTTTAGAAGCCAGTGTACCACCAAATCCAGATGACCTCCACCCGCTTCAAGCCCCCCTGACAGCTTCAGTCAACCTGGCTTTGTCTGTGACCTTTCACTGACCCCACCCACCTGACATCCGTCTGTTGCTTCTTAATTCTCTGGTAGGAGAGTGAAAGGCATCTGGCCCCATTACTGCACGAAAAATGGAAAACGTGGACATAGAGACTGACTTCCTTTTCTTGACTCCAAAATCACTGCAGACGGTGACTGCAGCCGTGAAATCGGAAGACGAGTGCTTCTTGGCGGGAAAGTGATGACACCCCTAGGCAGCGTGCTGAAAAGCAGAGACACTGCTCTGCTGACGAAGGTCCGTACAGTCAGGCCTGTGGTCTTCCCAGGGGCCACATTCCGTTGTGAAAGCTGGACCATAAAGAAGGCAGAAGGCCACAGAATTGATGCCTTCTAACTGTGGTGCTGGAGAAGGCTCCTGAAATTCCCTTGGACAGCAAGGAGATCTAACCAGTCAATCTTAAGGGAGATCAACCCTGAATACTCATTGGAAAGACCGATGCTGAAGCTGAAGCTCCAGTATTTTGGTCATTTGAAGGGAATAGACAATTCACTGGAGAAGTCCCTGATGCAGGGAAAGACTGAGGGCAGAAGAAGAGGGCATCAGAGGATGAGATGGCTGAACGGCATCACAGATGCAATGGACGTGAGCTTGGGCAAACCCTAGGAGATGGTGAAAGACAGGGAGGCCTGGGCGCTGCAGTCCATGGGGCTGCAACGAGTCGGGCACGACTGGGCGACTGAACAAGCTCTCTGGCCTCACACAGACACCCGTTCTCCCAGGAGCTGAGCGTCTCTGAGCTTCCCTGCTGAGCTGTGGACCCCTGGCCTGAGCTCCTTGCCTCTCCAGTCCTTCCCTACACGAGCAGCCACTTCACTGCACTGAATTAGCCAGGCTCCATCAGGGGAACAGAACCCACAGGATGTTACAGAGCAGGCCGGGCTTATCAGAATCGGAACAGGCTCTTCTGTTGTGAGGCAGGTTGTGCACACACATGCATATTTGTACCTGTGTGCACACACTCATATACACACACCCACGTGTCCAAGCGCACACGACCGTTCCTCCCCATCAGACCCTCGGGCCATGCCTGGCAGGCTTGGTAACAGACGGTCGACACCCACTGCGACTCTGCACATTTTCAGTCTTCACTCTCAGCGTTCAGTTTCTCCCCCTCCAGGCCGGGCTGCCAGCCATGGGGCTGTTAATGAGCTGACAGCTCGGAATGTCATTAGGGGCCCCAAGGATGGTGGCTCTGGGTGGCTCAGGTGCCCAGATAACCCCCCTGCCCTGTGCGGCACGGGGGTTGGTAGCTCCTCTTTCGCTGATTTCCCCCAAAGTGATACCAAGAGTCGATGCTTAATGATAATGAATTGAATTGTTCCTATCCAAAGTGGATGGACTGGCAGCATTCTGGAAACTGAGAGATCCTGGATGCTGGCTAAGAAAACAAAAGTAATTGGATTACACAAGGAAAATGAGATAAACATTCATTAAAATTACAGTAACAGGCTGTGATGGATGAGCCGGCAGAGGAGCGTGGCGGGGCCCAGGGCTCCCCTGCCAGGCCGAGGGTCCTGAGTGCCCCCTGTCCTGAGGAATGCCCTCGCCACTCAGCTCAGGGGGGAGGTGTTTGGTTTCCCTAAAGGTTCTTTTAGCAAGGCTAAACTTTTAAAGGTACCTTTAGTTTTTCATGATCAGCTCTCAAAAATGTTCCAGTGGAGCTAAGACCTTCCAGATGGAAAAAATATATATATTTTTATTGTTGTCTTTGGAATCTGTAATTCTGGACATTTTGAGGGAGGTAAAAGCCGGCCCCCTCAGCATCCGCCCTCAACATCCTTGGTCCTGGGTGTTCTCAGGAGGGAAGCCGCTTTTATGGCAACGTCCACACATCCTCAGACCCTCATTTACGGTGACCCATAGAAAGGTCCTAGAGTGGGAGGGAGACCCTCTGGGGTCTTCAGGTCCTCAGTTCTGTGATGACTGGGCTGGCCTTCTTCAGCTTCACTGAACTCAGCACAAGGGCTGGTAAGTGGTGTGAGGCGTCTGGGGAAGCGACATCTGTCTAGGCTGGTAGCAGCCACCGTCAGCTAAAGCCTCAGGTGTGTCCATCACTCTTACCCAGCTCCAGACAGAGGCCACAACCTCTGCAAGCCAGCCCTCCGGGGATTAGCAGCCCAGGCCTCTCAGCACCGTGTCTACAGCTCGAGGACGTCAGGACGAGGGTGCTCATCGCAGAACTTGGCCTGCAGAGCGCCCGTGGGTGCCAGAGAAGCAAATGTGAGATGCGCCCCCTCCCACCTCGTCAGCTGAGCCCTCGGGCAGGGGGACTGGGCGCTGTCTTGCAGGAGGCTGTACAGGGCCACTGAGGGGCAACCGGTGCCCACCTGCCCCTCGCCGGGGGCTCCCAGTGTCCAGGGCCCTCAGCCCTTCCTGGACCCCCACTGTGTGACTCACGCAGGACAGGGAGCCCAGGAGGAGGAAACCAGACGGGGCTGGGCCAGGCCGAGAGCACCCCCTCTGGCCCACTGGGGAATCCTTTGAGCTTGGGAGAGGCCGTCGACAGCTCCCACTCGGGGCCTCAGTCTTCTTATCTGTGCAAAGGTCCTAACTGCAGGATCTCCTGGGGTCCCTGGGAGGGTGAATGAAGTGACACAGACCAAGGGTCCAGTGAAATGAGAGCCTGGGAAGGAAGCGGGGACAGCATCTGTGCGTGAGATGCTTAGCCCAGTGAGAGTGACCACAGGCGCTGCAACTGCTGTGAGTGCTGGAGACGTGGAGGAGGCGCCTTACAAAGCCAACACAGGGCTGCCATATGGGAGAATTCCACGGACTGTATAGGCCATGGCGTCGCAAAGAGTCAGACTCGACCGAGCGACTTTCACACACACACATGATCCAGCGATCTCACTCCTGGGCATATATCCAGACGAAACCACGACTCAAAAAGATACGTGCACCAGTGTGTTCATAGCGCCACTATTTGCAATAGCCGAGACTCACAATCGCCGAGACCTGGACGTGAGTTTGTGTAGGCTCTGGGAGTTGGTGACGGACAGGGAAGCCTGGCATGCTGCAGTCCATGGGGCTGCAAAGAGTCGGACACGACTGAGCGACTGGACTGAAGATTTGGAAACTAACTGTCCACTGATGGAGGAATCAATAAGGAAGACGGGGAATACTACTCAGCCATACAAAGGGTGACAAATGCAATCGGCAGCAACATAGATGGAGAGAGACCATTATACCCAGTGAAATAAGTCGGACCAAGAGAGCCAAAAGCCTTGTGATGTCCATACGTGGGACCTAGAAAACGACACAAATGGACATATTTACAAAGCAGAGACCGACTCACGGAAAAGAAAACTATAGCGACCGATAAAGGAGCGGGGTAGGTGAAGCGTTTGGGACTGACAGACGCACTCGACTGTGTATAAACTGGATGAGCAGCAAGGACCTGCTGCGTAGCACAGGGAACACGCCGTGTCTGCTAATAACCTACAGTGGGAAAGAATGTCACTCCCTGGGAAAGACCCTGATGCTGGGAGGGACTGGGGCAGGAGGAGAAGGGGACGACAGAGCACGAGATGGCTGGATGGCATCACCGACTCGATGGAGGTGACTTTGGGCGAACTCTGGGAGATGGTGAAGGACAGGCAAGCCTGGCATGCTGCAGTCCATGGGTTCCTGGAGTCACAAAGAGCCACACAAGACTTAGCGACGGAACAGCAACGTATGCATATGTGTGTAACTGAACCGATTCGCTCTTCTCCTGAAGCCAGCACAGGTCTGTCAATCAGCTCCGTTTCCATAAGAACAGAGAACTGCGCCTGGAAAGTGCAGGTTCCTCTCTGCTGCTTGGGGAGGGGCCAGACGCGTCCTGAGCCCCAGGGCCCTGGGGGCCAGAGTGACTTGCAGAGGCACCCAGGGCCACTTTTGTCCTGGTGAATCACCCCCCACCCCGCCCCCATCCCAACACCATTGGCTTCATGCCTTCAGGCAGCATCCCTTCCCTTCCTGGCTTTCCTCCTGGAGGTGGAGTTGGGAGAGAGGACCTCGCCTGACCCCGGGACAGCGCACTTGAGGTCTGCTCCACTCCTGACAGGGACTTGGGGGGCCTCCATGCGCTCTGATCATGTCAGCCTGCATGGATGCCCCACCCCTGCCACAGGCCGCTGGGTTGCCATGGAGGCTGTCACCTGGGAGACCATCACCCAGCAAGGGTGATCTGCAGTGCTCTGCCTGCCTGCCGTGGTCCGTCCCGCCCTCCTGGGTGCTCCCAAAGGATGCATCTGGCCCCCGGTGATGATGTGATCTCCATCCAGACAAGGTCACCTGTGAGGGTGCCAGGACAGGGCTGAGCCGGACTGTCCAGAGAGCAGCTCGCGCGGCCACCCCACAGGGGACCCTCTTGTACGGATGTCACCCACTTGGTCCCAGACTGAGCCTCCAGCCTGCCTTTGTCCCAGATACACCCTCCCCAACCTGCATCTGGAGTCCCAGTGCCCAGGTGCCCCTCCCGTAGTGTGTCTGTCCTCCACGTGGACAACAGGAACCCACGGCCATGTAGGGACAAGCAGAGCCCGTGAGCAGCTGGCCCTAGGTGGTCCTGGCCCTGAGTATTTGCAGGCAGGAGTTTCTGCTTTCTATCCTCAGACCATCACATCTTCTGCCTTCTCCTGGAAGAGGCGGCCACGTCCAGCCTCCTCGGTCTTAGGGGATTTGGAGACAGGTTGGAGCTGGCGCAGTGGCAGGAAGCCTGCCCAGTAACTGCTCTACAAGGAGCCTGAAAAGAGGAAAGAATGTTTCAAAATGTGTAAACAAATACAAACACAACCTAGGCTTTTTCATGATGTTCTAAAGAAGACCACGCTGCTCACCACACGGGTATCATTTTTGCCATGAGCTATGCAGAAAACTAGAGATCTGGCTGTAGTGACCATATATCTCAGCCAAGAATATTCATGCATAATTTGCTTCCATTATGTTCAGCCTTACACGGCGATTCATGAGTCAACCGCTGAGCTTCATCTTTCACGGCCTGCCTGCCCTACCAAGGACAGACGATGCCGTGCTGGCTCCTAGCACGAAAGGCGGCCACCTGACCCCGCAGGCCGCCGGGAGGCCCTTTCTTCTCGGCGAAGAGCCAGCTGTGCCCGCGGTCAGCAGGGGGACGCGCTTTGCTCCTGGGAGGAGCTGAGACAAATTCCCCAGTGGAAGATGCTGTGAGCCACGCTCATTCTTCTGCAGAAAAATGGCAGATCCTGAGAAGGAAAAAAACAGACACTGGCAGGCTGGAAACTGCATCAGCACATGGGCCGGATGGCATGCTTGAGGGGCCAGAGGTGCCGCCCCAAGCTGGGAGCCGCGGGTGTGGCAGGTCTCTGTCTGTGGGGGCTTCCTGTCCACTGCTGCATCCTAGGTCCTCTGAGGGGCTCACTGCACACTCAGGGAGGCTGAGCCCCTGAGGGACCTTCAGATGAGGTTTTATCATCACTGTTGTTCACACAAGGAAATGCCACCTGTGGGAGCAAAGGTTGACGGCTCTGAAATTTCACTGTTTCCACCAAGCACATGGGATAAAGCAGTACTTCTCCAAGAACCTCCTTCTGAAAAACTAGTCTATACCTCCTTCAGTGAAGGATCTGCCTCCAGGTTGATTCACTGAGGAGGATCCATTCGCATCTATACCCATGTCCTCAACATGCAGCCAGCAGGGGCCCCAGCACCACCCAGGGCGCCGGCCCACATGGCTGGTTTTCAGCCGCTAAGTTGTGACCGACTCTTTGCAACCCCATGGAGTGCAGCACGCCAGGCTTCCCTGTCCTTCACCAACTCCTGGAGCTTGCTCAAACTCATGTCCACTGAGTCATGGTGATGCCATCCAACCCTCTCATCCTCTGTTGTCCCCTTCTCCTGCCTTCAATCTTCCCCAGCATCGGGGTGTTTTCCAATGAGTTAGCTCCTCACATCAGGTGGCCAAAGTATTGGAACTTCAGCTTCAGCACCAGTCCTTCCAGGGAATATTCAGAGTTGATTTCCTTTAGGATCGACAGGTTTAATCTTGCTGTCCAAGGGACTCTCAAGTTTCTTCTCCAACACCACAGTTAGAAAGCATCCTTTCTTCAGTGCTCAGCCTTCTTTGTGGTCCAGCTCTCACATCTGTACATGACTACTGGAAAAACCACAGCTTTAACTATATGGACCTTTAACTATATGGGCTAACTAGATGTCAACGTCCACAAAGTGATGTCTTTGCTTTTTAATACGCTATCTAGGTTTGCCGTAGCTCTCCTTCCAAGGAGCAAGTGGCTACAGTCTCCAACCACAGTGATTTTGGAAAAGATACTCTGTCACTGTTTCTACTTTGTAACCTATTTTCCTTGAGGTGAGGCTCTCACTGACTCACGACGCGCCTGCCTTTCCCTCATGAGCGGCCTGCCCGTCTCCTGTTTCATGGTGAGACTCCAGGGCCGCGTCTGAAGCACTTTTCAGTTGATGGGAACCAAGGCCACACCTCCAGGTCTCAGAAGCTCCAGGGCATGGAGTGGGGCTGCCCAGGAGAGTGGCAGACAGGCTGCGGAGGGGCCAGGGCAGAGACCCTTGCTCCTCATGCTTGGCCCGTGGGAAAGGAAGACGTGAGCCCCACGCGGTCCCTGCAGAGGGCGGCCCTCCCCGCCATCGTGTGTGAGTGGGGTGCCCTGCAGTCCCCCACCCTGCAGAGCCAGGGGAGCGGGACCCCCAAGCTGGGAGAGGGTGTTGGAGTCCAGACCCCACTCCATCCACAGCCCAGGGTATACCACCCGCACCAGGCCGCTGGCTGTTAACACACGACTGGACATGCTTTTGTATTTAAAAACAAAACAAAACAAAACAAAACAAAACACACAAATAAACAGAAACCTCATTATTGTGCAGACAGTCGCTCCCACCTGTCAGCCTCCCGTAGGTCATCTCACAGAGCAGGCTCCTCAGCAGGCGCTAGGGCAGCCCCCGCCCTTAAATCCGGGATTGAAGCCCAGGAAGGCGCCTGGTGGGCTGCAGAGTCACGAGCCATGCAGGCGGAGGGCGCACCTATCACAGCTGGCAGCAGCTCTTCGCCCCATGACCTGCCTGACCTCAGGTCAAGGTGAATGTCATTGCGCTGAAGTCAGGATCTAGGACTGCAGACGGCGGCTCTGCAGGCGTCCCGTCGGGGCCTCGAGGTGGGGGGAGTGGCACCCAGGCCCTGGGCAGGCCACTGCGGCCCGTCGGGAAAGTCGAGGGACTTCTCTCCGCCTCCTGTCCTGAGGATCCAGAGAGGAGCCCCGCCCCTGTTTCCATGGGGATCGTCTCAGAAACCTGACCGCCCACCGCCCCAACCTGGAACTCATGCCTGGTGCTCAGGGACGTGGGGCTGGGACTGGAGGCGTCGTGACCGCAGACCCCCAGGGCGAGGGGCAGGCAGGACCGGGGTGGACGGGCCGCACACGGGCCCCGACGGAGGTCCCGGCTGCGGTAAACAGGCGGCTCCCGGCGGGCAGGCGTCTGGGCCGAGGTTCCCCGGGCGCGCAGGGGGCCGGACGATGCCCGCGGCGGGGGAGCCGGGTGTCTCAGTTCCGTCTGGAGGTCGCCTGCGGTCCACCTGCTGCTCTTCCAGGCGTTGCCGAGGATGGAACATCTGGTCCGGGTCGTCCGTTTTCCGCGGCTGCCGACGGGCCCGCGATGGAAGGGCGTCTGCCGGAGCGGATGGAGGGGTGCGCGAGCAGAGAGGGCAGGCGCGACACCACAGAGAGCCCCGACCCGGGGCTGCTGGGCACACGGGGAGCCCAGTCGCCGCTTCCAAGGACGCGGCCGTGTCTGCCTGTCTGCTCTCTGCCTGCCAAACGCCCCGAGTCTGCTGCCCCTCTGCCACCACGGCTGTCTTCATGCCTCAGATCTGCCCAAGTGCCCAGAGGGCACAGCCAGGCGGGTGGGGGCCAGCTGCCCACCCCCAGCACCCCCCACCCCGTCAGGCCCCTCCCCAGTGGCTCAGAGGGTGCCCTGATCGCCTGCCAGCCCGGTCACCGTGACGCAGCCGGGGGCCCCAAGGTTCAGCCTACATCCCACAGACAGCGGGGCGGGAGCCTGGCAGGTCCTCCGTTCCTGTCTCCATCCGTCCCCAGTCTGTCTCTGTCCATTGCCCACAGCACCCTGTGGTCATGCTCGTGGCCCCGCCCGGTCATGGAGCTGCTGTGACTGTTTCCTCTGCCGTTCGGCCCAAGGTCCCTCTGGCTGATGAGTCGCTGTCCCCATCTCAGGCCGGACACCCCAACACTTACAATCCCCTGGCAGATTCATGCTGATGCTTGGCAGAAACCGACACAAGACTGTAAAGCGATTATCCTTCAACTGACAATAAGTCAGTTAAAAAGTTAACCTTGTCGGTGGGTATTCCCTTCCGGGAGATTTTTTTCAAGAAACAAGGTTTTTTGTCTGCTCTGCTGGACGGGACACGCCGTCAGCCCTGAGTTGCTTCTCTGGTCCTGGGATCTTGGCATCGTGAATTTCTTGGTCTCTTAGCTCAGAAGTCTGAGCAGCAGTTTGGTTTTAATCAGAATCAGCCACAGAGCGTCCCAGTGTGTCCCTCTCCTGCTGGGAAGAGGGCACAGGGTCAGGCCCTTGGGAGCAGGACAGAGCGACCAGCTCCGCGCTTTCCCTAATGAGGGCCCCCACGCTGAGGCTCAGGGGCCCCGAGTCAGCCGGGCTCCTGGCCCAGCGCAAGCGTCCCGTGTGGGTTTGTCAAGGATGAGCTCTGCGGACTTAGCTCCCTTCTGGGCAAGGACAACCACTTGGCAATGAGCAGATCTGGGATTTCTCCCCTTGAGAACGTGAAGTGACTTTAATGGCACAGAGAGCACTGAGTCGTCTTTGGAAAAGGAAGATGCCCCAAATCAAAGGATGCAGTAAACACCCCCACTGACCTGAGGTCACCCCACAACCGAACCCAAGGGGTACTGCTCACGGTCACCGCGTGGGCTTTGAGCTCTCAGCATTTTCTAAGACCACTAAGGCGGCAGGGAGAGGGGATCAAGAACTGGGAACCTCGCCCCCCACCAGTCCGAAAGAACACCCAGAACTGTGCCTGGCCGGGTCCTTGCGCCTGGCTTCCCCACCCCCACACTGGGTTAGCTAAGCTCCTTTCTGTAACATCTGGGGAGCGCCAAGACCTTGGAGACATTTCCTTCAGGCTCCAGGAACTCCGCACAAAACCTAGCCCCTGGGGATGATGGGCGGGTGGGTTCTGACCATCTGGGTCCCTGCTTGAGGGACCAGGGCTCACAGTGCAGCGGACACTGAGACAGGAAGAAGGCAGAAAGGGGTCCAGCCCGCCTCCGCCACCCCCAGGCTCAGCCGCTGAAGTGGACATTCCCCAGTCCGGCATCATCTGTAACATGTGGGAGGTTGTCCGTATCTATGATTATTTGTTTTATCCTGACAGCATGCACGAGGTTTCTGGGTCAAAAGGTGGATGATGCATGGTCTTACACGATTGCCTGTGTGCTCCGGGCCCTGGGGAGAGGCAGAGCGAGCAGAAGTCCTGCAGGGGAGGAGCCTCAGCGACGAGCCTCAGGGCCTCTGTCGGACTGTGCAGGGGACATCGAGGGCTAGGTACGCGCTTTCTCACTGATTCGCGCTGCTTCTAAAAGGCAAGAAAAAGAATGGGGGGAGGGACAGAGGGAAGGAGGGAAAGAGAGAGAGGAAGGAAGAAAGAGAGAAAATGAAAGAAAATGTAACCCAGAATGACTCAGCCAAGGCAGACAAGACTTAAAGAAACAAGGACCCCCGTTCTTCCCTCTCAGCCAGTCCCAGCTTTCAGCGCCCGGCCACGGGCATCCTGCTGCAGCCCGCTGTGTTCAGGAGCTTCCTGGTGGCTCAGCTGGTAAAGAATCCGCCTGCAATCCAGGAGAGCCTGGTTTGATTCCTGGGTTGGGAACATCTGCTGGAGAAGGGATAGGCTACCCACTGCAGTCTTCTTGGGCTTCCCCGGTGGCTCAGCTGGTAAAGAATTGGCCTGCAATGCAGGAGACCTGGGTTCCATCCCTGGGTTGGGAAGATCCGCTGAAGGAGGGAAAGGCTGCTTACTCCAGTGTTCCGGCCTGGAGAGTTCCTTGGACTGCATGGTGCACGGGGTCCCACAGAGTCGGACACTCTGAGCGACTCTCACTGTCTGTACTCAGACTGCCCTGGCAGGCGGAGTGGGGAGGGGTCTCGTGTCCCCTTCTTCCCTGCAGGAGCTCTGCCAGGGAGCAGCACCGACCAGAAAGCCACCCTGCCCGCCCACCCTGACCACACACGGACAGGGGCAGCCCAGGCTGGTGCCGGGCCCAGCAGCCGAGGTTCTGGCAGAAACAGGCCAGTGCTGAACCCGCCCCGTCGGCAGCCTGTGGCCAGCCCAGGGCCTGGCTCCGTGCAGCACCACCCCGGGCAAGCTGCAATCTCCGTCTTGGATCATTTCTACCTTCCAGAGGGGGAGTCAGGATCCAGTCTCCCCAGAGATGAAGCGGAGCTGGCCGAGACCTCCTCGAATATGGGGATAATGCCATTGGTAATAAGATTCACGACGGTGGTGTAAATTGCCAGCAGGCTTTATTGAGCTGCAATTACTAACTTAATGGAGAGGAAACCTGAAAACGGGTTGAACCTCCGAGCGGGTAAATGTGGACATCGGGCTTTCGGGATCTTCCCTCAGCACTATTTCACTCGTGGCTCAGAAGCCAGGTGGAATCCTGGATCGTGGACTGTTCCATTGAGACCCAAGTGGGAGATCCAACGTTCCCCACCCAGAGCACGTCTCTCCACCGATGGGTGTTTCTCCAAAGCAGGGAACCAGAGTGAGCTTGACCCCAAGCTCCCCTCTGCACGCAGCCTGATCCATCCATCACTGAGTGTGGTTTAGTCCACAGACGTGCCAGGGATGGAGGAAGGCACCATGGGAGGGATAGGCCTATGCTCTCCCAAAGCTGCCTCTCAGACAGTGGGTCCTGAGGGCCTGCATCCAACTAGGATCCCGTAAAACCCCTCACCCGGCCGGACACAGGCCCCGCACGCGGTCCTGCAGTTACACACACATCCCGGGTCCACACTGTGACATGTGCGTGGACTCCCCACCTCCCCACACGCCCTCGCTTCTCTCTAGCCCTCCCAGACCCTCGGGAGGGGCTGTGCCACGTACTTCTGCATGCTTATCCGAGCTTTACATGTAAAATCTCGCTTGAATCCACTCTCGATTTCCCACCCCTGCAGAGATGCCCCAGAGGACTGAAGCCCTCAGACACCCCCTTCTCTGGTGAATGTCTGCAGCTGGGCAATGATCTGACGTCAATGAGATCTTAGGAATCGCCCAAACACCAGATCGTTACAAGGCTCCCACACGCCAGGTCCGTGCCCAGCTCTGAGAAACACATCTAGGAAGCTCCTGCCCTGACAGCGCTGGCCGCTCGACTGGCAAGCTCAGCTGGTACAGGAGACACTGACATTGCGGGTGGATCCAGGGTGGAGGTGTTTCCCGGAGACACTGTGGATTTAGAATAAAACTGTGAAAGTCTATGCAAGGCTTGGCCTCTAAATGTTTGTGATCAACTTTTCACTCCAGCCCTGTATTAGGAGCTCATGTCCACTATCAAGATTTGTTTTACACAGATCTCAGTTCAATATCAGGGGATATGTGGGTAATTAGAAATGTCTATTCAAAACTTAATTAAGGTACAAATCCCTTGTTGAGATCTAAGCAGTAGATCTTACTGGGACAGTATTTGTATCAACAGGTATTGACAGGACATCTTGGAGAGGCATTGGGAGAATTCTATGGTCCCCGTGATCTAATTGGTAAGCCATACAGTTGAGAGGTGGATAATGATAAGATCTGCTAAATTTTTGTTTAATTGGCAGCTAGCTTTTTGTCCTATATTCCCTTAAGATGTTAACTCGGTTGTGCTGTATCTGGGTTGCACTTGTTACCAGGTGACCGCCAGTCCAATTGTTTCACAGTGGTGATGTAATGACTTCCGAGGCCCTGGTATTAAAATTTAGTGTTTATAGAGTTACCGCTCAGAAGTAGCACTTCCCAGGTGGCTCAGTGGTAAAGAATCTGCCTGCCAATGCAGGAGATGGAAGAGATGTGGGTTCGATCCTTGGGTTGGGAAGATCCCCTGGAGGAGGAAATGGCAACCCACTCCAGCATTCTTGCTTAGAGAACGCCATGGACCGGGGCCACAGTCCATGGGGCAACAAAGAGTCGGACGTTACTGGGAAACTAAGCACATTCTGGCATATTGTACTAACGGGCAAGACATTCCATCGCACCAAGTTCCTCCAGACCAGGGGTCGCATCTGACTTTACTTTGATCCCCAGAAATGCTAATTCCTGACACACAGGTGAGAAAAGAATGTATTCAACGATGGGCAAAATTAAACATACGTTAAGACTTGATAGGAGTTATTGAATTATTGACTTTACAAACGAATTCTTTATGAGCCCATAATGAACATAATTATGTATTCTAAATGAATATAACAAAGCAGCAGTATTCTTTCTAATTAACTATTAGGGTCTATAAGGAATTGAACTGTTAAGAATGGCATGAAAATATTTTGAATGTCGGTGATATGTCTACAAACAGCAACACACATATATGTATACACATATACACACTAACTCTCGAGTAATCGGGAACTATTCCAGATTATCAGCTCACATTCAACTTGGAGAAGACTTACTTTTCAGCAGCTTCTGTACTTTTTGCCCTTTGTTTCTGAAAGTGGTCAAAGCGTGGGGACAGGCTGGAAGGCGGTGATGAGCGTTGACCCCTCATGTTCATGCTGCTCGGGGTGTCAGTTACAGAGAAGTTTTTCAGCCAGGGGTGGGCGGGGTGCTGGGAAGCCCCATGGCCCATTTTACTGGCTGCTTTTGATTTACAGACTGCTGAATCAGAGCTTCAAAACTGGTCTGGTGAACTTGAGAAGCCGCTTGAGTGTTTGCCCAGCGCCCTCCTAAGCTGAAAAGCTCTCTTAGGGTTCAGATCAGTTTGCTGGTGTCCTTTCTGGCAGTCTGGATCTCCGGGGCTGGCGTGAGTGTCTTGGCTGTGTCCTGAGTCAACGCAGCTCTGGTGGTGCGTCAGGAGATGCTGCCCGGCTCTGCTCTGTGGCAGGACCTCGGCACACAGGAGCTGGGGCCGTGCCAGGGGCTGGTTTCCACCCAGTAGGGACTCAGTCTCAGACACAATGTGACAGTCAGTGTCAGCGGAGGGCTGCAGACCTGGGGGGGAGACCACATGAGGCCAGGGTCCACACGTCTGCAAGACTCCAGATCCAGCAGGATGCGGCTTGCTTTGGGTGGGGGCATTGCTTCTTGATTTCATCTCCAGTGAGAGCAGATATTTGCGGACAGGGGACCTGGGTGCTGGTGAAGGAGGCCAGCCTGAGACCCTCAGCCTCCAGCTGTGGCTCAACATCTTAGGCGCCAGGAACGGGACACAGGGCCTGTCCTCCCGCACCCATCCTGGCCAACACGTGGCCCCTGTGGGTCTAGCCCGAGCTGCTATCCTGGCAGCTTGCGGCTCGGAAGCTGAACCACACGGTCTCAGTAGCGTGGCGCTCCGTTGCCCAGGTCACCCTGGAGAAACTTCATCATGGGCAGGACATGTCAAAATGAGTCACTGAAGGATGCAAACGGCTCTGGCGATGGAGTGGAGCAGGCGTCGGGCCATCTGTTTCTAGTGCCGGCCCGTGCTGGCACCGTGGGCGCTGACTCACTCTCCTCGCCAGATGAGGACCAGGGCTGGGTGTCAGCTGACGGCCCCTGAGCAGCCAGGCAGGATGTGAGCAGCCCGCCCCTCTTGCCCAGGGGCCCGGGGCTCTGGCTCGGTGGGTGGGCAGGGGCAGCAGCTGGCACAGCTCGGGACCTGCTCCCCCCAACACACCCTCCCTCTGTTTTTCCTCTGCTGCAGCTGTGATGCACAGAACACACAGCCATCACCAGCAGAAGCGCCGGGGTGGGGAGACACAAGCGTGTGACCGTGCGCACGCGCGTGTGTGTGTGTGAGGATCGCCCGCACCTGGCCCTGGGGTCACCTTGGCTAAACCTTCAGTCCCACCCACTCCCTCACCCGTGTATGTGTATGTGTGTGTGTGTGTGCGTGTGTGTGAAGCGCCGGGGTGGGGAGACACAAGCGTGTGTGTGTGTGTGTGTGGATCGCCCTGCTCCCTGCTGCGTGACGTCCACACCTGGGGTCACCTTGGCTAAACCTTCAGTCCCGCCCGCTCCCTCACCCACTGCGACCCTGGAGTTGCCCGGCCTAAAGCAGACGTGGAAGTGTTTTTGAAGGACAGCAACAGTCCTGCCTTCTCCTCACCGGAGCTGCTGGTGGAGAAAAGCTCCCTTTCAATGGATCTGACCCAGGAGCACGTTCAGAGCTTCTCGTTTTGCATCCACACGCTGTGCAGGGTCACCCCCGAAATCTGGAGCTGGAAGCCTGCGTCCTTCCCACCCACAGCCACCCATGCAGTCAGAGGACAAGTCTCGAGGAGTCACAACAACCTCAGGGACTGGTTGCTGTGATCGTGTCAGTAAATTAGGAAAGTGGGCCGGGGGCTCCTTGGAGAGCATGCCTCTATGTGGGATAATTTGAAATTTAGCTCCCGGGCATTGCCATAAACCAGCTTTGATTTTGGAATCCATCCCACTCATGGCGGATATGAGTTGGGAGGACCCCCACCAGAAATGGCAGGAGGCCATTGGGTTTCTCTGGAGTTAAACTCTTGGAGTCTTGGTGGTCTCAAGGGAGAGATCTCAGGACTGTGAGCATCCTTCCTGGATCCAGGATCCAGGCCCCTTGGACCACTTGTCCCCTGGGGACTGTGGCCTCCCCAACCCCACCTCTGCTGGCTTCACTCTAGGAACATGACCTTTCCCTTCCTTCTGGGAAACTTTCAGACCAAAGTGGGGTCCCTCCTTCCCGCTCCCTGTCTTGCCCTCTGGAATCCGCCATCACCTCAGCCTGGAAGGTGCCTGGGGGCCAGATCCTTCTCTGCCTCACCTGCCCTGGCCTGGGCCCCCACCCTACCTGTACAGCCCCCTGGCAGCCTCCCGCCGGGTCCCCCATGTCTGCCCAGCAGACGTTCCCAACCTGGCAGGAAAACTCAGGCTCTTAAAGCAGGAGGTGAACAAACGATGCTAGTTTGACCTCTGATGACCCACTCTCCATCTGCTTGGAATGCCCCCTGGCCGCAGCCCCCTAGGAGTGGGACCCGGGTCCTCACAGGCACCTTCAAATCACCCTGCCCCTGCGGGGGTCCTTCCCCCCGGGGCCGACCCATTCTCCCCAGGGAAGCTGCCCGGCTCCTGCCCGGGATGGGCCTCCTGCCTCAGGGCCTTTGCAGCTGCGGCTCCCTCCATGGGAGAGCTCTGTCCCAGGCGTCTTTCGCTTTCCTGCTTCACCTGTGGCAGAGTGTGCTCAGGCACCGACTGAGCCTCCCTCTGTGCCACCCCTCCATCTGTGCCCCCCCTCCATCTGTGCCCCCTCTGTCCTGGCCCCTGCTCTGCTTGTCTCCAAGAGGCAGCCTCTCCACCGTCTGCTTCTCCCATCAGACGTGAACCCTGCAAGGACAGTCTCGTGACTCACTGTTGGAACCAGTGCCTAGGTGGTTGCTCAGTTGCTCAGTCATGTCTGCCCCTTTAAGACCTCATGAACTACCACATGCCAGGCCTCCCTGTCCGTCACTGTCTGCCAGTTTGCTCAGACTCATGTCCATTGAGTCAATGATGCCATCCAATCATCTCATCCTCTGTCATCCCCTTCTTCTCTGCCTTCTCTTTCCCAGCATCAGGGTCTTTTCCAGTGAGTCAGCTCTTCTCATCAGGTGACCAAAGGATTGGAGTTNTCCGTCACTGTCTGCCAGTTTGCTCAGACTCATGTCCATTGAGTCAATGATGCCATCCAATCATCTCATCCTCTGTCATCCCCTTCTTCTCTGCCTTCTCTTTCCCAGCATCAGGGTCTTTTCCAGTGAGTCAGCTCTTCTCATCAGGTGACCAAAGGATTGGAGTTTCAGCTTTAGCATCAGTCCTTCCAATGAATATTCTGAGTTGATTTCCTTTGGGATGGACTGGTTGGATCTCCTTGCAGCCCAAGGGACTCCCAAGAGTCTTCTAGGAGGGATGGACAAGTGACACCATGCCGAGATTCCAGAACTGACACCTGGCTGAGACTGGAGGCCGGCCAGCAGTCAGCTCTCCCCGCAGAGATGATGTCCCTCCGCCTGTGACCACAGAGCCAGCACATGGCCTTGGGGACCACGTCTCACAGAGACCGTCTTCCCATGAGGTGTGACTGTCAGGACTGGCTCTTCTCTCCGGGTCTGCAGAGGTGAGCTGACTAGCTGGCCTCGGCGAGTGGAAAGTTCAGCTGCAAACAAGAGAAGGCAGCGTTAGCAGTCGTGCTCACCTGTTCTCAAGCACGTGTCTCGTGGAAGATTTCTTACAACAGTGCTTTGCTAGATAACGGTCTAGTAGGAGAGGACTTAATTGTGTAGCTTAATTGCATTATGTAGGATTCTCACCACTCACTACAGGGACACTCACATGATTTTCCACTTGTGGATTTTTATCTGCCTATGATTTATTTATAATTACTCCTGCATTTGCACTGTATGCTGTACACTTTTCTAAAAGATAATTTTTCAAGTGTGGTTGGCTCTAATCTTCCCAAGCACCTTGTTGAGCTTTAGAGCAGATAGAAGGCCTCGGGACACAGCTGAAGTGTTGAAACACCAGGAGAGGGCACAGCCACCTGCCCTGGGCCGCCGTCAGGTCAGGGCTGGCCTTGGCCTCCCGGGAGCAGCCCTGAGCAGAGACAGCAGGCCGAGTGGCGATGCTGGATCGGGACCAGGGCTGCTGAAACACAGTCCTGGAGACGGGGTGAGGGGTGACTCAGGGTTGAGACAGTGATGGCTGGTCCCCTTCGAGCTGCTGTTTTAGCAAAAGCTGATGGGAAAGTGTGATCAGTGGAGGTGCAGTCCCAGGAGCCCCCAGGAGCCCTGATGTGTAGGCCAGCGGGTTGTCCCTGAGCCCCCAGGGTCACAGGGGCCGGGGTTGCCCTACCAATTAGCTCCTGATGGCGTGGCCCCACGGTGGAAACGCCCTGAGACACTCCTTTATGTAGTAGGCGGGCCGGATCCCTGCCCTCGGGGAGAGCTCCGGTGCATGAGAGACACCCGAGCCGAGGTGCCTCTCAGGGGGCTGAGCCCACCCGTCCCCGCTGCAGGAGGGGGTGCCTGAGTGGAGGGGCACTTCCACCCAAATCCGAGAGCAGCAACCTCCTGATGGAGGCAGGAGGGTGGCTAGGGCGGGGCAGGACCTGGGCTGGGGAGATCTCCGCCGGGAGGTGGCCCCACCACCCAGGTGAGTGCAGAAAGACTGTGGGAGGGCCTCGCATGCAGTCGGCCGGGCAGTGGGGAGGCCCTGGGGGTAGGCACATGGGCGGGCAGTCACACGGGTGGGCACACGGGCGGGCACCTACTGTAACGGGGACACCAGTGTGTTACGAGCAGAGCGATTCGCAGCAGGAGGCGAAAGGCTGCTGTGGCCCACACCCCGCCAGCCCCCTCCCCAGACGGGAGGCTCAGAAGGCCTGCTGCCCCTGCAGGCACTGGGAGTCTTGGACAGCATGTTTCGGTTTGGAGTTTTCCAGAAATTATTCTTGAAAAGCCTAATGTTTGCTTTATCAAAAGAATATGTGTTTATGTAGGAAGTCAAGCAGTCCCCAGAGTGTATGTAAGATCACACCCCCCAGACCACTGGGGCAGGCTCCACCCCACTCACCCTGGGTGGGTGGTGGCTCTTACGCGGAGCAGGCTGTGGGGAGACCATGGGGAGGTGAGTGTGAGTGGTGGGGGCACCGGGGCTGACTCAGGTCTAAGGAGTCCAGACGACTCCCATCTGAGCAAGCGTTGATCCTGTGAGCCACCCTCTCCTTCTGCAATGAAATTTTGTATTATTTATTTTGGACTTTTTCTATTGAGTCCTGTGGCCTTTAACCACCCCCCCCCCACCCCCCACCAGATCTTTCAGCCCACGGCACGCCCCGTGAGCCCCCACCCCCGTCCGGTGCCAGGGTGAGGCTTTCAGCCCACCCTGGCTCTCCTTCAGGCCTTCGATGACAACGGAACAAAGGAAACCACTGCCGGGACCTGTCACAACAGTGGGGGTGGGTCTGCGACAGCGAGGCTGTGATCCGGAGGATGCGGTGAGAGCCGCTCACACCAGGTCACCTAGGGCCCCTGAAAATGCGGGTCAAGTCCCCCAGCACTGAACCAACCAGAGGACGGGGCGGGGGCTGTCAGACCCGCGAGGCCACGAGAGGAACGTGCGTGTGCACAGAGGCGGGGGTCCCAGGGCAGAGAGGAGGTAGGGCACACTCTGTCCACTTTCCTCCCAACTTTCTGGCCGCTGCTGGGCAGGGCCCTGCAGCTCGGGGAGGCACTGGGGCCCCAGTGCCAAGGAACAGAGGAACAAGGCTCCAGTGGGAGGGGGGTCGCCGGGACGCTCAGCACACTTGCCCCTGCGTCCAACACCTCCCGGGTCACAGCGCCCGTAAGAGGCCCCAGCAGTCCTGTCTGACCTTGACCCGTCTCTGCCGGGAGCTTGAGTCCTGCATGTGTCTGCTCGGGCCCGCAAGGACACCAGGGGGCTCCGCGGCCACACGGGCACAGACTCCTCTTGAGGTGGATGAATATTTTAAAACAAGGGTTTTGAGAACACTTATTCTTCAAGGCAGGCTTTAATGTGCAGAGCTGGCCATCGGAAGCACAGCGGTTGCTATGAAAATAGGTCATTTTGACCCAGCCAACTAAGCGTGAGTGGAGGGAGATTTTAATTCTATTTCACAAGGGTCAAGGTGCCAACACCAGCTCCCAGCAGCACCCATGGCCTCGCAGGAGCCCACAGCATCCTCTCCACGGGCCCTGGCTTGGCACACCGTCACCGGCCTGAGCCCCGGGGTCACAGTCCGCTTTCCTTATAACCATCTCAGCACTAAAGCCCAGGGGCCCAGGCAGAGCTCTGTTCCCCACGGGGTCCTCGGCCACATTCCCAGATGGGGTGTTTCTCGTCTGATCTACGGGCTTCCCCAGGAGACCACCACCCCCAGGAGACCACCACCCCCAGGAAAACGCAAGGAGCTCCTTTCTGGAAGCAAGGCTGACGCTCTGACAGCCCTGTGTCCAGGGAGACTTACTTACTGTCCCTGTGCCGCCTGGACACAGGGGGCCTGGCCCTGTCACCCTCAGCCTGCACTGTCGGTCCCACTGGTGGCCAGGAGGGGAAGGCCACGGGCAAAGGAGGGCAGGGATGAGAGGGGCAGTGGCCCCCCGATTACCCAGCAAAGCAGCAGAGAAAGGCGAAAGCTGCCTCTTGGGCAGGAACCACCAGACCAGAAGCAAGAAGGCCAGTAACGTCTGAACACTTTTTCCCCACAATAAAACCATCAGCTTTGTGCACGCCTGGCGCAGCTTTCTTTTCCACACGAGAGGGGGACGCCCTGGCACCAACCGCTGTCAGGGTTCAGCACCCGGGTCAGCACCCACCCCCGAGGGGCCGAGGCCCCTCCCGACAAGCCATGGACGGAGCGCGCAGGGTCCCCTGAGATTCCAGGTGCAGACGGCACTGCTCCCACAGGCAGGGGCTTTTCTTAAAACAGACAAAGCTGCCTCCAGCGAGGAAAGCAAGGCAGAGTAAAAATAGACGGCTGAGTCGTGAGTCACCACCATAGCTACCAGCAAGGATGCTGGAGCCCGGGGGTGGTCGCTCCCCAGAGGCCTGGAGGGGCAGTCCTGCTCAGGACCCCCGCCCCCACGTCCTGCCTCCCACAGTCTGAGACAGCGTGGCAGCTGCGTCCAAGGGGCAGGTCCGGCCGGAATCCAGGCCAGCCCACCTCCCTTGGGCACCTAGGCCCTCAGAGCATTCTTGGCCTCGAGAGAATCCACCCCAAAGTGAGGATCACGTGGAAAGGGTGGTCACAAAACACATTACGTGTTGTGGACACTCACGCCCAAGGTGACTGAATTGACCCAGAAAACCCATCAGAGAAAATGACCCAACGCTTCCAAGTCCCGCAGAGCTGTGAGGCCACAGAGAGATTCCCGCCTGGCCACGCACCCAGGCCCAGGCCCAGGCCCACCCTGCCTCCCGAGGCGCCCGGCCAGCCTCCCGGGGCACCACCCTGCCTCTCAGGACACCCACCCCACCTCCCGGGGCGCCTCCCTGCCTCCTGGGGCGCCTCCCTGCCTCCTGGGGCGCCCGGCCAGCCTCCCGGGGCGCCACCCTGCCTCTCAGAACACCCACCCCACCTCCCCGCCTCCCGGGGTGCCTACCCTGCCTCCCAGGGTGCCCAGCCAGCCCTCCTGTGTGATGGACACGGGCACACGCAGGAGCCTGGTCAGCAGACAGGTGCCTCACGGACATGCCAAGGCCCTGACCTGCTCATCACCACTCGTCCTCCAAGGCTGAAAGTCTGTGGGGACCGAGACCCAGGGGCAGGAGCAGGCTGTCCGCGGGGGCTCCCCGCTCAGCATCGTGTTTACTTCTCAGAGCAACAGGGTGCAGGGCAGGCATCCCTGAGCGTCTCTGAGGGACCCAGGATGAGAAGGATTCAGTTCTCCACTGCCCGCCCCACCTCGCAGGAGGCCCTGTGACCAGGGGCTTCCTTGGGCCCCGAGGGCGTCCGGAAACCCCTGGACGAGAAGGTGAAAGGCGGAAAACAGGGAATCGCGTGCGCTCTGGCCGGCGCGCCAGGTTCCCGAGAAGCGGGGAGGGCACCCTCAGGCCACTCCTGGGCACCAGGCGACTGCCAAGCAGCACATGCACCACCCACTGGAGGGGGAGGGCCATCAGCGCCCTTACCCCCTGCACTGTCCTGCCCCGCGCGGCACGGGCGGCCGGCCCCTGGATGGGGGACAGGCCTCCTCTGTGCCTGAGCACCCCTCCCGCAGCCCCCGGGCCCTGGCCCTGCCCCTCGTCGGGTGGGGGCCGTCTTCCCGGCAACCCCCCGACCAGGACCGGCGTGTCCCTCCATCTGAGACACTCCTGCACCCTCAGGCCCTTCTCCCGGAAGCCCCTGCAGGCCCCTCGGAGCACTCGTTGCCCGCTCTGGGGGTCAGTGTCCACCCGTGCCCCCTAGCCCGTCCGGGGGAGGGGCGGGGCACCCAGAGCCCTGTACCTTCCCCCACTGCACCTCTCCCGCCAGCCCGGCGCCCAGCCAGAGGGCGGGGCATGCCCTCACCCCGTCCCTCTGAGAGGCAGACACGCCAGGATGTGGCAGCTGCCAGGAGGCAGAGTGCAGGCCTCTGGGGGCCAGACTCCGGAACAGTCTGCGCCTGGGGTCCAGAGGCGGGGGCCGCGTGGATGGGGGACCAGCAGGCGGCCAAGGCCACACCGCCCACCCGGGGGCCCCGGGGACCCTGGCAGAGCCCCCCTCTTTATCCTGGCCCCAGTCCCGTTCCTGACAGCGGCATCTCCAGAGCCCCGGAGCTGCCATGAAGTAGTGATTAAGCCGACCGTCGGATCGATACAGTGTCTCCACCGCTGGATCCAGCTCCTCGGGGCCGCAGGGAGGTCGCCTGGGGCGGACAGGCTCTCCACTTGCTGAGGCTGGGCAGCGGTGCTGCCCCCGGGCCGCCCAGGGGGTCCTGCGGCCCAAAGCCCACCTCTGGCTGCCTCCATCAGCCGGGTTCACCAGGTACCAGTACCACCAGCAGGACGGGGCTCTGGGCCCCCTCACCAGCTGTGAAAGCTGCCCAGGGCCCGCAGACCAGACATGCAGACAGACGGGAGGGCACCAAGGCCCCAGGTGCTGGGAGGGGCGCCATGGCTTAGCTGGTGGGTGGGGGCAGGGGAGAAGAGGAGGGGCCACACCGAACCCCGAGCCCCAAGGCGGGTCTGCCCAGCAAAGCACGCCAAGCCCTGTCCGGACACGACCCCGCCCACCTTCTGGGCACCCCGCCCTCCTCAGCACAGTGGGAGACCCCAGCAAACGTGAGTTTGGATTCTGGGGAGTGTGCCTCCTGCGTGCTGGGGCCAATTCTGGGAGTACAGCATTGGGTCCTCCAGGAAGAGAATCTGGGCCAGGGCGCAGACCCCCGGGAGAGGGACAGAGCCAAGCACCATGGGAGTGGGCAGCCCCCCAGGCTTGCATCCACAGCAGCCCAGCCCCGACCCCCGAGAGCGGGCCTGGCGGCACACGTGATCAGAACAGGCTCTGCATCCCGGGCGGCGGCAGCGGGCCCTGGGCTGTGTGGCACCTCGGGCGGCAGCAGCAGGCCCTGGGCTGCGTGCAGGGAGCCGGCCCCGGAGGGAAAAGGAGACGGTCCTGACAGCTGGGGACATGGGGAGGGCCTGGCTAGAGGTCGAGGCCCGCACGCGGCGAGATGCCTGTCTCGGCTCAGGGGCTGGAAAACGCTCATCTGCCCACATCTTTCCATCTGCAGCCTTGGGTTCCCAGCCGAGGCCCTGCCGCCTTCCCCACGGAGGACGGGTGGACCGAGGGCTGGAGCTGAAGCGAGGGGCAGCAAGGCCCCGGGCGCGTCCGAGCAGCAGTGCTGGGAACACGGACGCAGGCCTACGGCTCTGCCGCGGGGCCCACCGCCCAGCCTCCGTCCTCCTGGGTCTGAGCGCTGCGTCCTCCCGGTCTGCGTGCCAGAACGGGCTTCCTTCTCGGGGCCGAGGGATACTCCAGGGCATGGAGAGCCCACGGCTTATCTCTGCACCCGTGGGGGACCCCAGGCTGCCTCCACGTCTCCTCGGCTGTGGACGAGGGCTGTGGGGTCCTCTGTAAGGCCTGCTCTCAGCCCTTTGGATGAGCACTCGGCGGTGGAACTGCTGGATCGACGGGCGACTCAGTCTTTTTTAGGAACCGTTACACTGTCCCCTGTGCTTCCCGGGTGGCTCAGCGGTGAAGAATCTGCCTGCGATGCAGACGACACAGGCGATGCCTGGGTCCCCGGATCAGGAAGACCCCCTGGAGGACGGCATGGCAGCCCACCGCAGTGTTCTTGCCTGGAGAATGCCATGGACAGCGGAGCGTGACGGGCTACAGTCCGTGGGGTCGCGAAGAGCTGGACACGACTGAGCGACTGAGCATGCCCACACCCCCCCACACCCCCCCACACACACCTACACACACACACACACACCCCTACACACACACACACACCCCTATCCACCCCCCACCAGATCCCCGCCCTTTTCCTGTTTCTGCAGTGGAATTCTGGCGGTTTGGTAAATCCACGTTCAGGACTCAGCAATTTCAATCTCTGTCTGTCATGCACACACACACACGCACACGCACACACACATGCTGAAACACAGAGGACAGAGGCTCATGGAGCTTTGGCCTCTGGGTGAAGGCTGAGACTTGCCTTGGGTTTTCACTTGCTTAGCTGTTTTGAGCTTTTTGTCATGTCAGTACTAGCTCTAAACTTCCCAACAGGGCCAGCACATTTCATAAATTGTGAGCCTGCTCTCCGCATCCTTCTTTGGTTTCTGAGACCTTTCTACTCACCCCTCCTCCTATCTGCTTGCTCCCAGGTTGGTGAACACTGTGGCCCAGAATCTCTCTGACGTTCTGGGGTGTCTCTCTGCCCATCTCCTAGGTTCCAGCTCCAGTCTCTTTGAGCTGACACTATGCTTTTTCTGATTCTTTTGTTATTCAGTTGCTAAGCTGTGTCTGACTGTGGATCCTGCGGACTGCAGCAGGCCAGGCCTCCCAGTCCTTCACCATCTCCTGGAGCTTGCTCAAACTCATGTTGGTTGAGCCAGTGATGCAATCCAACCATTTTATCCCGCTTCTCCTTTGACTATATGGACCTTTGTCAGCAAAGTGATGTCACTGCTTTTAATACACTGAGTGTGCCATAGCTTTCCTTCCAAGGAGCAAGCTTCTTTTAATTCCATGACTGCAGTCACCATCTGCAATGATTTTGAAGCTCAAGAAAATAAAATCTATCACTGTTTCCATTTCCCCCCATCTTATTTGCCATGAAGTGATGGGACCAGATGGGACCTTAGTGATGGGACCTTAGTTTTTTGAAGGCTGAGTTTTAAGCCAGCTTTTTCACTCTCCTCTTTCACCTTCATCAAGAGGCTCTTTAGTTCCTCTTCNATAAAATCTATCACTGTTTCCATTTCCCCCCATCTTATTTGCCATGAAGTGATGGGACCAGATGGGACCTTAGTGATGGGACCTTAGTTTTTTGAAGGCTGAGTTTTAAGCCAGCTTTTTCACTCTCCTCTTTCACCTTCATCAAGAGGCTCTTTAGTTCCTCTTCACCTTCTGCTGTTAGAGTGGTATCGTCTGCGTATATGAGGTTGTTGTCTCTCCAGCCAATCTCTATCCCAGCTTGGAGCAGACAGGGTTCTGCAGTTCTAGCAAGTCCTCGGGTGATGTCATTCTTCTGCATCCAGGGACCACACTCTGGGCAACCAAGGTCTGGATAGCAAGGAAGTGCCTGGACCCCCATCATGACTCTCCCAACGTTCATGGGCATAGATGTGGACTTGCCCAGGGCTGAACTTGCAGCTGAAGAGGAGCTGGAGTAGGTGGCCAAGGAGCAGCAGAGCCAGTTCCCTGGGCATCCCAACAGGCCCACGGGCGGAACCCAGGCACCCTGGAAACCGCCCGCTACCCCTGCTGGCCAGCTTTAGTGCTGTGGGATCACTGTCAGGATTATCTGAATCTTATTATGTTTTGCATCCGCAAAATAGAGTTATTTCTATTTGCCAGGCTCAGCACACAGGGTTAGGCCATGGAATGGCTCAATACGCAAGCACCCTGAAACCAGGAGCCTTATGCAAAGAGAGAAATGAAGGGGCCCCTGAATTATATGTTCATGTTTCAGGAAACAGTCTGCAATCCAACGGAGTCGCTCGGATGACAAGGCGCAGAGTCGCACACGGCTGACGATACGCAGCCCATGTTCGTGTCCGATTCCCTGTTTCATGTGTGGAGAGGCAAGGACAGATGGGGGACAGAGGATGAGCTGTTGAATAATTATGTTAAATGCGACAAATGGGCCCCGGCTCCATCGCCAGCTCTCAGAGGGGGTCCTGCTTACACATAATTGTGCCTCAGAGCTGCACACGGGAAGGCTCCATTCCATCAACACACTGCAGGATTTGAAAGGTAACCCTTCTCACTCCAGCTGCCTTTCTAAACACAGCATCCTCAGGGGCGACTGTCTTCCAGAGGCAAAAGACTGAAGGAGAAGAAGAAATAGTGAGCACTGCCCCTCCCCCATCTGGTCCTCCTGTCTGCCTCCTTCACTGCTGTTGGGACATCAGTAGCCCTCTCTCTCCATGCCCTCCTTCCCCCCTTGGAATACAATGTCTGTAGCATCACTGTGAAAGTTGGACTGTAAAGAAGGCTGAGCACCGAAGAATTGATCCTTTCAGACTGTAGTGCTGGAGAAGACTCTTGAGAGTCCCTTGGACAGCAAGGAGATCAAGCCAATCAATCCTAAAGGAAAATAAGCCTGAATATTCACTGGAAGGACTGATGCTGAAGCTGAAGCTCCAGTACTTTGACCACGTGCAATGATGCGATGAGCAACTCATTGGNGAGCACCGAAGAATTGATCCTTTCAGACTGTAGTGCTGGAGAAGACTCTTGAGAGTCCCTTGGACAGCAAGGAGATCAAGCCAATCAATCCTAAAGGAAAATAAGCCTGAATATTCACTGGAAGGACTGATGCTGAAGCTGAAGCTCCAGTACTTTGACCACGTGCAATGATGCGATGAGCAACTCATTGGAAAAGACCCTGATGCTGTGAAAGATTGAGGGCAGGAGGAGAAGGGGGAAATAGAGAATGAGATGGTGGGATGGCATCGCTGACTCAATGAATGTGAGTGTGAGCAAACTTCAGGAGATGGTGAAGGACAGGGAAGCCTGGCGTGCTGCAGTCCATGGGGTTGCAAAGCGTTGGACACGACTTAGCAAATGAAAAATAACAACAGAGCATCCACTGATGTGCTAACCAAGACATTAAGATGCTCTCTAGCACAAACTGAGTTTCCTGTGGGGGTAGGTAAGCCCTGGGGCCAGGGACCCCTCACCTGAGGAGGGGGTAGGTGCAGACTGACCTGTGTCCATCCACCCGAAACTCTTCACAAAGGTCTGCCTGGGGCTATGGTGGTGCCTGTCAATCAGCTTTAGCCATTGGCCAACCCAAGAGCAAGCTGGCTTAAGCCAGTGAACGATGCTCAGTTTGGTTCAGCTCCCAGGAGACAGCCTTTGGCTTGAGAATGCAATTACTCTTAGGACTGATTCTTTGGTAAAAATATGTCCCTGAGGCCATGTGCCTCCATCTGAGCCCAGGAATGGACCTTGCATGTCTTCCTCCCCCTCCTGCTGCGAGAACCACCTGAGATGAAGGCACATATTCTTCATGCAAATATTTACAGAAGGTATTGACTTTCTATAGTTGCTGCAACAAAGGACTGCACAATCCTGGCTTAGCAACACAGATTTCCGATCCTGCGGTTCTGGGGACCGGAGATCCAGCTCAGGTCTCTGCAGGACTGCCCTCCTCCTGGAGGCCGTAGGGAGACCCTGTCCTCCTGCCCTGGAGCTTTGTTCTGGAGCCGCCCATCTGGCTTGGCTTTGCTCCTTTTTGCGTCTTCAGGGCCACGCCTTTCTTTCTTAGTCTCTCTCCTCTGAATCGCTTCTTCCCCTTCCCCCTTCCACTCACAAGGATCCCTGCGATTACACTGGGCCCAGTGCAATCTGAGCCCACTGGCTGAGCCAGGGTCATCCCTTCATCTCAAGGTCAGTCATTAACCTCTCTGAGTGAATCTGCTGCCTTGGTTCCCTTCCCCACATAACCTGGACACCCACAGGCTCCAGGCAGGAGGTCCAGGACATCTTGGGATGGAGTGGACATCATTCTACCTCCCAAATGAAGCTTCCTGGTGATCATCAAAACCAGAGATGGTCCAAATCCCCACTGACTCTCAGTCATTTTCTAGAACTTTTACTGTCTTGCCTTTTATATGTAGGCTCTTGATCCATCTGGAGTAGATTGTTTTTATTGAGATATAGTTGATGAGAATGTGGTACCAATCTCTGCTGTACAGCAAAGTGGCTCAGCTGTATCCTACATATAGAATTTCCACAGCTTTTAATCATCCATAAAACTAAAATAATTAAGTATAAATCTAAATCTGGCAACATGTGTTCATCATCTACTCATATAAACCTACAAAACTGATTAAAGAAATCAAAGAATTCTAAATACAAAGAATTCCATGCTCATGAGTGGAAAGACTCAGTATTGCTAACCTGTTGATTCTTTCCCAGGTGACTTACAGATTCAACACAATCTCAACCACAATCCCAGGAGCACAGTTTTGGCAAACTGATTCTAAAGTGTACTTTGAGAAGCAAAGACCAGGAGTGGCCGACACACGGTGAGGCAGGAGGGTAGAGTTGGTGCACTCCCGCAGCCTGACCTCAGGATTTGCTGGGAAGCTGCAGTAACCCAGGCCTGGGGTGACGGGAACACAGACACATAGATCAGAGGGGCAGAATGGGGTGCCCAGGCAGAGATCCACACAGATCATATAACTTGCTCCTGGCAAAGGAGTGAGATGGTTAACTGAAAAATGCCACAGCTGGGCATTCACCTGCAAATCAAAATGAGCCGAGCCACCTTACGTCCTTCACAGACTTTAATCCAAAGCTCGTCGTGGACCTAAACATGAAATGCAACAGGTAAAAAGCTCTAGACAAAAGCATAGCATGCAAACTAGAGGACCCTGGGTCTGCTGATGCCGGATACGATGTGGAAAGCGATGCTGAATATTCTTTGGAAGGACTGATGCTGAAGCTTCAACACTTTGGCCACCTGATGCAAAGAGCTGACTCATTGGAAAGACCCTGATGCTGTGAAAGGCTGAAGGCAAGAGGAGAGGTGGGCAACAGAGGGTGAGGTGGTGGGATGGCATCACCAGCTCGATGGACATGAGCTTGAGCCAGCTCCAGGAGATGGTGAAGGACAGGGGAGCCAGGCATGCTGCAGTCCATGGGGTCACAAAGGGCTGGACAGGACTTAGCTACTGAGCTGCAACAGGACGTGGCATCCGGTGGGATCTGGGACAAACAGGCACAAAATCAGGGAGTCTCTGTCAAGTGTGGACTTCGATGAACACAATGTTCTGAAGTCGGTTCGTCAGTTGTTATGGACGCACCTTACTGAACTGCATGTGGATTGTCCATGAAAGCAGGGTCATGGTAGATGGAAACTCTGCAATTTTTCTGTAATTCTACAACTATCCTTAAAATAAGGTGTTTTAGTTTGTTTGTTTGTTTTAAAATAAGCCAAGTACTGACCTGGAGATTTTACATAAAGTGCACATCTTTATTACTTCTCAAGAAAAAAAGTGTTGACAACATAGGGTCCACAAGAAACCTTGTTATTCAAAATGAATGTAGAATTTTAACACACGTATAGCATATTCATGTAGGCCTCCCAGATGGCGCTAGTGATAAACAATTAGCCTGCCATTGCAGGAGACCCAAGAGGTGGGAGTTCAGTCTCTGGGGCTGGGAAGATCCCCTGGAGTAGGAAGTGGCACCCCACTCCAGTATTCTCTCCTGAGAGATTCCATGGACAGAGGAGCCTGGCATGCTGCAGTCCATGGGGCTGCAAAGAGTCAGACACGTCTGAGCAACTAAGCGTGAGGTACACGTGCCCATTTTATAGGACACATATATGTTTATTGGCAACAAACTCTGCATTCAGCCAGTGCCTTTGAGTCAGTGCTCACTTCCTGCTGACCCCGGGAGCCACGGGCGCTGTCCTGCGCAGAGATTACACGACTCCTGTAATTTTGTCCCCTCTCGCTCTCCGATCAGATATGTGAGGCCCTGACAGCAAATTTGAACACGTGTTTCTCCCGTAGATTTTGACAGAGTGCTGTTATTTCCTGTGTAGGAACAGTCCAATTTCCTGCCCACCATTTCAGGTTTTCTGCCGGGATGCAGGATAACATCTCCTGGCCACTCTGAGTGTGGTTTGAACTCTGAAGATGTCTGATGGAGGAAGTGATTGAATCCATTTTTTCCACCCCAAACTTAATGTCGAAATGATTACTCATCTCTCTACTCATAAGGCCTATATTGCAAGCTGGGGTTGGAAATACAGAAATCTAATTAAAACCTCCCACTGCTTTTAACACTCTAAGAGCCACGCCAGGTTGGTTTTACAAAGCACAAATGCTCTGAGTCTTTGCTCATGAATCAACGTCTCGTGTTTGGTGGCTTGGTTTTCTGGAAGGAGCCTAGGAGTGTGAATGTCAGTTTCTAACCGTGGAAAGAAAGCATTTAAGAATCCGGTCCCGCCTGTGGGGGTCCCACCTGGTCTCTGCTGACTCCACCCTCTTGTGTGCAGGCACACGCTGAGGTCAGGGACTCTTCACGGCAGCTGGTCAGAACCTCAGAAGCTCTGTGTCCCCCCAGGAGGGGCCATTTTCTTTAAGACGTCAGGTGAAGCCCTGAAACATGCTTTGCACAGCATTTGCAATGCCTTGTCCATGACTTACGATGAAGACTGCTCAGCCCTGCCCCAGGGAAACCTCAGCCTCTCAGGAGATAAAGGCACCCTCTTGGGTCACCCCCTGCGGGCAAGAACCAGGGCCCATAGCTTTTCTGTTTTGAAATGTGGACTTCTGCTTGTATTAGCACAAAGAAAATTCTTTTCTGTGGTTCACGTTACCAAGAAAATAAATATCATGGACACTTATCAGTATCAGAGAGCTCACAACGAGCTCTCAAAATCTGATTTTTGAGTTATTAAATTCAGACTTAAATTAAAGAAAGTAGGGGAAACCACTAGACCATTCAGGTATGACCTAAATCAAATCCTTTATGATTATACAGTGGACATGAGAAATAGATTTAAGGGACTAGATCTGATAGACAGAATGCCTGATGAACTATGGATGGAGGTTCGTGACATTGTACAGGAGATAAGGATCAAGACCATCCCCATGGAAAAGAAATGCAAAAAAGCAAAATGGCTGTCTGGGGAGGCCTTACAAATAGCTGTGAAAAGAAGAGAAGCGAAAAGCAAAGGAAAAAAGGAAAGATATAAGCATCTGAATGCAGAGTTCCAAAGAATAGCAAGAAGAGATATGAAAGTCTTTTTCAGCGATCAATGCAAAGAAATTGAGGAAAACAACAGAATGGGAAAGACTAGAGATCTCTTCAAGAAAATTAGAGATACCAAGGGAACATTTCATGCAAAGATGAGCTTGATAAAGGACAGAAATGGTATGGACCTAACAGAAGCAGAAAATAGTATGAAGAGGTGGCAAGAATACACNTACACACACACACCTACACACACACACACTCATACACACACACTCAGCGTCCCCCACACCCTCACCAGCACTTGCTCTTTTTTGGATTTTCGGCGCAGGGGCGCTCCAGGGGATCCATGAGCAATCTATTGCCCAGGGTTCCAGGGTGGGGCTGCCACAGGCTGCCTGCCCAGGAAGGTGTGTGTGCACATGTGTGTGTCTGCAGTGTGTCTGCATGCTCACACACACATGTAGGTGTGGTTGTGTGTGCAGAAGCCCACCTGTGCCCGGGCCTGTGGCCCCCGAGCCGGCCGAGTGCAGGTCCCCAAAGGCCCCCGTCCCAGGACTCGGGCTATGCCGCCACATCACACTGACCATCTCACCCAACCTGGGCACCGCCCCTGCAGCCCCTCAGATGCCCGGACCAGCTGGGAGGGCAGGCGCTCCTCAGACGCCCAGGCCAGCTGGGAGGGCAGGCGCTCCTCAGACGCCCGGGCCAGTTGGGAGGGCACACGCTCTTCAGACGCCCAGGCCAGCTGGGAGGGCACGCGCTCTTCAGACGCCCGGGCCAGCTGGGAGGGCAGGCGCTCCTCAGATGCCCGGGCCAGCTGGGAGGGCACGCACACGCTCCTCAGATGCCCAGGCCAGCTGGGAGGGCTCCTCAGACGCCTGGGCCAGCTGGGAGGGCACGCGCTCCTCAGACGCCCGGGCCAGCTGGGAGGGCACGCACGCGCTCCTCAGATGCCCGGGCCAGCTGGGAGGGCAGGCGCTCCTCAGACGCCCGGGCCAGCTGGGAGGGCACGCACACGCTCCTCAGACGCCCAGGCCAGCTGGGAGGGCTCCTCAGACGCCCGGGCCAGCTGGGAGGGCACGCGCTCCTCAGACGCCCGGGCCAGCTGGGAGGGCACGCGCTCCTCAGACGCCCGGGCCAGCTGGGAGGGCACGCACACGCTCCTCAGACGCCCAGGCCAGCTGGGAGGGCTCCTCAGACGCCCGGGCCAGCTGGGAGGGCACGCGCTCCTCAGACGCCCGGGCCAGCTGGGAGGGCACGCGCTCCCCATCAGGGCTGGGATGTAACTGGGCTCCCGGGGGATGCACACGGGCTGCCCCTCAGTTGGGGGGTCTGGCCATCTGGGAGCGCAGTCCTGCACGCGTTCCCCATCGGGGCTGGGATGTAACCAGCTCCAGGGGGACACACCCGGGCCGGCCCTCAGTGGGGGAATCGGGCTCACACCTGCCTGACCAGATCCCTCAGCACTGGGCGGCCAGTTACCCACCATCCCCCTCCACAGAGGCCTCGGCAGTTGCCACAGTTCCGCTTCTGGACGAGGTCAGGGCACGTGGGTCACGAGTTCAGAGCTACACACATCACCACACTTTCGAGTCTGATTCAGGGAGGAAGCGTGGGCAGGGCCCTGGTGCCAGGAGGAGAAGGTCGCAGGTCACAGCGGGGGCCCTGAAGAAGAGGCCCCCCGGCCCACACACCAGCGGCCCCCACGTGCTAAGCTGAAGACAGACGCCCCGAAGGCCCACCTGAGAGGGAACGGCCGGCCGGGGTCAAGGCAGAGGACAGGGCAGCTTCCAGGCGGCGGAAACGCATGAAAGCTGCGAGTCTCAGCTTAACACGGTGGAGTGTATGCGGAGTTCATCTCGGTTAGCACATCGGCATCATCAAACACGAGACTCGCAACGGCATAGGATCTGCGTGGGACAGGCCCGCGTTCCCTATTTAGGGCGATCGCCCCGGCGGGGGGTCAGGGCAGGACAGTCCTCAGCCCCATTCTTTCTCGATGGAAGGGTAAGTAAGTCACGTGTGGAGCTAGAGCAGCTTGTCCTGACATTAGATGACACAAAATTCATAAAAACCCAGCCTCATCCATCAAGTCTGCGTTTTATTTATATTCAGCCTCGTTTCAGAAAAGGATTGGCGGCAGTGACCCATTTCCTTGGCCCAGCGCTGCGGCCGGGCAGACATGGGAGCCGACCCTCCAGCAGCCCAGGCCGGCCCCTCCTCAGTCCAGCTGTCTGGGGACTCGGCTCCCATCACAGGTGCCGGGCCTGGCCCACTGGACAGAAGAGGGGCTTCTGGGTCCAGAGCAGGGGTGGGGCAGAAGGCTGGGGAGTGGACGGTCCCCACACGCTGGAGCCCAAGGCTGCAGCCAGGACGTTGGAACCGAGATGGGGCGAGCTGGTCAAGGCAATGTGCCCCCCGCTCGGCCGGCCCAGCTCTCAGGCCATCTGCTCCTCACCGAAGGCCTCTGAGGTCAGAGCCCCCCGTCCAGCCTGCCGCCAACTGAGCCAGGGCCACGTGGGGCTGGGGTCCCGGCTGGCTCTGCCTCCTCCCCAGGCCTGCTGGCTGCCCCGCGCTGACAGCTCACACCCTCAGTGTCCACGCAGTGATGACTGCTACGTCCACCTCGCTGAGGCCCTCTCTCCTCCAGGGCCATGTTCTTCCTCAAACATTTTCAATCAGTCTGTCGAGTTCTTTGGAATTCGGTGAGTCTGTAGGTCAGTTTGGAGAAAGCTGGCATCCTTCCCATTTTCATACCCTTCACTTACTTAGGGCCACATTTCTCCACACAGACGTTGCACAGCTGCCGTACAACGTATTTACAAGCTTTTCTGAGGCATAACTGACACACAGCAAATGAAACCCCGAGGTGCAAGGCTGATCGGTGTGAGTGCACGCGTGCACACACCCGGGACACCCAGGACCTGCACCACAGGCAGGAGCGGCTGGCCACAGGCCCCACCAGGGGAGCGAGGCCCGCCTCCGAGGGGGAGCGTGCTCGCCCTGCACTTACCCACGGCATCCAGAACATGCGAAGAGCTCCCGCAAGTCAACAAGAAGACTACAACACGAGAAAGCTCACAGGAGTCTCGAACAGGCGCCTCACGAAAGAGGGCGTCCTGACGCCCAGCCAGCCAGCAGGAGGCGGGGCTCCACGCTTCACCAGCAGGGCTGCAGAAATAAACCGCGGAGGGGCTCCACCCTCCACCAGAGCCTGGAACAAGAGGCTGGCCAAAAGGAGGCTGGCCAGGGCGTGACCACCACCGCTGGTGGCGGGGCAGCTGCTCAATACTTCCAGAAATGTCGGTCGGTAGCTGGTAAAGTTGAGTGGATAAGATCCTACAGCCCCCGAACAGCCCCCACACCAAGATTAACTGAATTTTTAAAAAAGAACCCACACGACACTGCAAAGCAATCACCCCCCATTAACAATTTAGAAATTAAATAGACAGTCCTGCGGCCCCGCTGGTCGCCATCCGAGTCACACGCACGAGGGTCTGGAAGAGTCGCACACTGGAGGGTGCCCAGATGCCCCACATTGGCAGAATGGGTCAGCGGCGCTCATCTTTTCACACAAAGAATTCCAGACAGAAGGGCAGGAACCGGCTGCGGCAGCAGCCCGCACCTCGGCGGGCCTCGCAGGGGCGCCTGTTGAGAGAAAGCAGCCAGACACGCGTGCTCCTCGTTTGCCTTTTATCCATTTTCAACCGCAGGAGAATTGTTTTACAATATTGGGTTGGCTTCTGCCATACATAAGCACGGATCAGCCATAGGTATACACGTGTCCCCTCCCTCGTGAGCCTCCCTCCCACCTTTTCTGTTTTAGAAAAATGCATATGTTCCAGTTACTAGATGCAGAGTCTACAAATGTCTATTGTGTTCACCGTTAATTGTGATCTTTTATTCCCTTGCCAGCTTATGTCTCCTTGACCTAAAAATGATAGAAATATCCTGAGATCTCCCACTGCAGTGTTGGGCTGACTGATTCTTCTCAGCAGGTCCTTCATATATTTGGGGGCTACTTTGTCAGGGACACACAAGTTTAAAAGCAAAATATATCAGATGTTTAGGAGGCAGCTGAAGGGTGCAAAGAGGGACATTCACAGCTCTAAGTGCGTGTGATAAGTCACTTAGTCATGTCCAACTCTTTGCAATCCCATGGACGGCAGCCCACCAGGATCCTCCATCCGTGGGATTCTCCAGGCAAGAATACTGGAGTGGGTTGCCATCTACTCCTCCAGGAGAAGCTCTAAGTTCTTAAATCAGAAAACGAGGTATATATGACTGACTCATGATGTATGGCAGAAACCAATGCAGTACTGAAAAGCAATTATCCTTCAATTAGAAATAAATAAACTTAAAAGAACACAAGAAGACAACAAAAGAAGAAGCGTATAAAATAAAAGGGGAAACTAGTGAAGAATGGAGACGAGTTAGAGACAAGCGACTCAGGGGCTTCAGCAGAGCCCAGAGCTGCTTTTGCAAGGTTCATAAGCCCATGACACTGCTGGAAGAGTCTTTTAAAAAGAGAGAAAACACAAGTGTTAAAGATTTTAGAAAGAGGATGTCATTATGGATCCTACAGGCATTTAAAAGATAGTACGCAAAGATCATGAACAACTTTATGTCATCAAATTACACTACGTGGAGGAAATGAGAAAATTTCCTGAAATACATAACCTACCAAACTAACACAAGAATAAATACAATCTGAATGGCCTTCTATCTGGTTTTAGAACAATGCATGTTCGTACTTGACAATCATATGGAAAGAAGAGCTCCAGCCCAGTGACTTTAGCAGTGAAGTCCACTGAATCTTTAGGAAAGAAATAACCTACCACAATCTTACACAGCCCAGTTCAGAAAACAGAGAAAATAAGCACTTCTCAACTCTTTCAGTATTTTTCTGATATGAAAACCTGATAAAGACATTACAAAAAAAGAAAATTATAGACCAATATTCTTCATGAGGATAGATGCAAAATTCCTCAATGAAACAACGGCAAGTTAGCAGTAATATATAAAAACAGAACCTTTCACGACTGAGGTTTATGCCAGGAATGCAAGGTTGGTTTGACTTTGAAAATCCATTGCTTTGAGTCACACTACACTGAGAGAATAGAGAAGGAAACATACGATCACCTCCACAGATGCAGAAAATGCAGTTTACTGTGAGTCAGCCATGGCTGCTAACACACCTCATACAACAGCATTTGACAAAATCTACAGCCAGTCGTGATGAAGAGACTCCGAAAACTAGAGCAGAGCAGAACTTCTCCACTGAGAGGACGTCTGCAAAGGGTCAGCAGCTGAACTGCACAAAATGGGGATGAAGTGAACACCTTCCCCCCGCTGGGGAGCAAGGCAAGGCTGGCCACTCACCACTCCTCTCAACACGGCCCCGCCCCAGCCAGCAACGTGAGCAGTTTAACAGAAACTGGAAAGGAAGAAGTCAAGCTGTGTTGACTCACAGGTGAGGTAGCTGTTTACCAAGCAGGTCTTAGGGGATCTACAAGCCCCCTCTAGGGTTAGAACAGTAGTGAATCAAGAGAGGCCACAGGATGCGAGGTCTACACAAAGTGAATTAGATTCCTAATACATAAAAATTGTTTTAAAAATTCCACTAACAATAGCACCAAAAGCATCAAACACAGAAATATATCTGAAGAAAAATGCACAGCACTCACACATACGACACAGTGAGTCACTGTCAGGAGGCACCACAGGAGAAGCGCCAGCGGGCGGAGGCCCTTTGCCCCAGGGTGGGAGCAGTGAACAGTGTGAAAGGACCACTGCTCCCCAGGTTTACCCATAGAAGCAGTGCAATTTCAGTCCAAACCCTAGCAGGCTTTTAAAATAGAAACTAGTAGGCAAGGACTGAAATTTATCTGGAAATACAACTAACCTAGCAAAGCAAATATAGTTCTTGAAAAAAAAAAAAAAGCACATTTAGAGGACTCACTGGATCTGGTTTGAAGACTGTGGAGCTGGTGTGAGGATAGACACACGGCCAAAGGACAGACAGGCTGCTCGAAACAGCACCGCCCATGCCAGCCGGCCTTTGACGGAAACACGGATGCAGGCCCACGCTCAACACCTGCCTTTCAACAGAGGGACCCGCCATCAGGAAAATCACGGACCTTCACTGTGCCTTGTAAAACGCCCCCAAGTAATTCTAGATGGACGGCAGACAGAGACACAAACGGTGCAGGTACAAAACTTCTAGGAAAAAATATAGGATAATATTTTTGCAACCTAAAGACAGGCAAAGATTTCTTAGATGTAATGCCCCAAACACCAACCATAAAAGAAAAAAATGGATGACTTTGGCTTCGTTGAGATTTAAAATGTGTGCTCTTTAAAAGTCACCACGAGGCAAATGAAAAGTCAAACCTAGGAGATGTATTTGCAACACGTTTCCAACCAAGGATGTGTAACCAGATTATATAAAGAACACTAGGAGATCAGTAATAAAACGGCCAACACGCAACTTAAAAGGAGGCAAAGACGTGGACAGATGTCTGCGTGCACGTCCTCCTCACAGAGGGGGGCAAAAGTTCAACGAGCCAGGAAAGGGCGCACAACGGTGTCGAAACCGCCCTCGGCAGGGTTCCACCCTCGGCAGGGTTCCACCGCCTCCCAGGACAGCCAGGACGGACCGACACACCAGGGGCCACCCGGACGTGGACAGCCGGCCCCACGCGCTCTGCTGGGAACAGAGCCCCGCAGGTCGCTGTGGAAAACTCCTCACACGTCCCCACCAAGTAAAGCGTGCGCTGACTGTGCCACCAGGCGATCCCATTCCTAGATCTCCACCCCAAAGAAACCAAGCAGATGTCTACACGGGAACGTCCTCTGCAGCCTCATTCCTAACAGCCACATCCTGGAAACGATCCAAGAGCCCATGTGCAGAAGGCTGGATAAGGAAATCGAGCTATATCCGTACAATATAGAACAGCACTCAGCAATTTTCTTTTAAAAAAAGAACAAACTACCGATACGGAACAAGATGGATGAATCCCTCAAATCCTGCACTGAATGGAAGAGGCCAGATTCAGAAGCGCACGTCGGGTATGACTTCGGTTATGTAAGTTCAAGGGCAGGCAAAACTAATCCGTCGTGACAGAAAGAGCTCCTGCGTGTGCCTCGGGGGTGGCGGGGGCCGCCTGGAGCAGAGCCGGGGTGGGGGGAAAGGCCCCGAACAGTGCAAAGGCTGAACCCGGGCCGGGGGGTGTACCCCGTCCCGGAGCCTGCGCCCCAGAAGGTCACACAGTTGGGACCTTCCAGACCAGTCCCAGGCCTCCTGACGCCTTTCCCCCACTGCGGCTTATCTGGCTAGTGACACACGTGTCTGGGCTCCGTTTGGGCAGAGTGAGCCAGCTGGACCAGGGGCTCAAACCCCTTTTCGGAGCAGCGTGCTGGGGGCAGGGCACTGGGGTCCTTTTGGGGGTCCCTTGAAACCTGAACAAAACAGGATAACTTGGCACACACAGAATCCACTTTTATTCTGGAGCCCATGATGCACTCAGATCACACCTGTGTGTGCGTGCCCGCAGCTGCCAATCTCCACATGTGTGTCCCTGTGTGAAGACGTGCACTCAGGTGTGTGCCTGCGTGTATGTGTCAGTGGGCGCATGAGCCCGAGTGTGTGTGGTGAGTGTGCATGGGTAGTGTGTGCCCGTGTGGGTGGTGGGTGTGCATGACCACGCGTGTGCACCCATGTGCCCATATGTGGTGAGTGTGTGTGAGCATGTGTGTGCCATGTGCATGGACACATATGTGCCCATGTGTGTGAGTGTGCACAAGCGTGTGTGCACCTCTGTGCCCGTGTGTGGTGAGTGTGCATGGGTAGTGTGTGCCTGTGTGCCTGTGTGTGGTGTGTATTAGCATGTGTGTGCCGTGTGCATGAGCACGCATGTGCACCTATGTGCTCATGTGTGGCGAGTGTGAGCATGTGTGTGGCCATGTGCATGAGCACGTGTGTGCACCTGTGTGAGCGTGTGTGGTGAGTGTGCATGGGTAGTGTGTGCCTGTGTGCCCCTGTGGGTGGTGAGTGTGCATGAGCACGCGTGTGCACCTGTGTGCTCGTGTGTGGTGAGGGTGTGTGAGCATGTGTGTGCCGTGTGCATGAGCACGTGTGTGCACCTGTGTGCTCGTGTGTGGTGAGTGTGCATGGGTAGTGTGTGCCTGTGTACCATGTGTGGTGTGTGTAAGCATGTGTGTGTCGTGTGCATGAGCACACATGTGCACCTGTGTGGTGTGTGTATGCATGTGTGTGCCGTGTGCATGAGCACGTGTGTGAGTGTGTGCCCATGTGTGCGAGTGTGTGTGAGCACGTGTACACCTGTGTGCCCGTGTCATGTGTGTGCATGAGCACGTGTGTGCCCACGTGTGTCTGGTGAGTGTACATGCACAGTGGCTGGATGGAGGGCCAGCCCCAGGGCTGACAGCCACGTCTTGCCTGGAACTGTGTCACTGGGATCCCACAGGGGCTGAGCTGTGGGAAGATCCCGCTGAGCCCCGGGGCGGGAGTGTGGGGAGAAGCCTGTGGAGGCGAGCATGGGGCCTCGCAGCCATTTATCACCGCCTGCCCCGCTGAGAGCCGCGCCTGCCCCCACCTCCTGCCCACCTGCTGGGCCCCCGGCTGGCTGACAGGCTGGCTCATCCCCAGAGGCTCAGGGGCCGCTCGCAGAGCTGGCGCTGGCATGTCTGGCTCTGGCTCCCGAGTGTCGGCTCGCAGAGCAGAGCTGCCAGCCTCGGGGCTGCCCATCCACCTGGGAGCGCCTGGCCTTGCCAAACGGGGGGGCACTCATCATCAGGTAATAGTATCCTACGGGTCACGTGAGCCTCACCGAGAATCAGTTTGAACAGCTCTCAGACACACCGGTGTGGCTGGTGGTGCTCTTCTGGGTTCGATCCCTGGGTCGGGAGATCCCCTGGAGAAGGGAACAGCTGCCCACTCCAGGATTCTGGCCTGGAGAATCCCAGGGACTGTACAGCCCATGGGGTCGCAAAGAGTCAGACACGACTGAGCGACTTGCACTTTCATTAAAGGGCCTCACCCAGAGGGCAGCCTCCCGCCAGCAGAGGGAGCGGCTTGTCCCCGAGCTCCTGGTGGATCCAGGTGGGGGTGACGGTGGTCCGCCCTGCGGGGACTCAGTGAGGAGCCTCCTCTGCGGCACTAGGCCGGGTCCTCTGCCCCGAAGGGAGGCTTGTGAGTGAGCGAGCGAGTGAGTGTGCAAGAGAGGGAACAGTGAGGCAGTGAGTGAGAGAGCGACAAGTGAGGGAGAGAAACAGGAACCACCAGCCGCCGCCCGGCCCGCAGGGCACCTCCCTCCCAGGTGGACCCCCTGACCAGCCACTGGGCTCCGGGGACGTATTCTTTAAGATCCGTGGGATTCTGGGGCCACAAAGGGGATCCCACCGTTTGTAAGATGAAGCATTTAGGCTGGAGTCCAGGAGCGGGCTGCACGGGTCTACAACCCTGAGGGGACTTTGCGAGGATGAGGCAGGAGGGGAAGGGGCACTCGGGCAGAGCAGAGCTCCCCAGGCCGCTGGAGCAGGGCAGACGCAGGAGGCGGCTTCTGCCTGTGGGCTAAGACCCTGCAGGCCTAGAGCTGGGTCCCCCAGGACAGCTGGTCCACGGTTGGGTGTGGTCACCTGGGGATGTGACGCTAACCAGGCTGGGATTCGACAGCGGGACGGCCCTAGGGGCAGCGGGCCTGGTGAGCGAGGCGGGGGGGCCTGCATGCCTGGGGCCGGCTGATAGCCCGGGTCAGGCTCACCTCACAGGGCAGCTGGCATCTCCGTCAAGCGCTGGTCCCATGCCGCGCTTGGATAAATAGAAGCCACACAGCATTGTTCGGGAAAGTTGCTGTTTTAGATTCCACCTCACAGTAAGTGCAAGGCTTTATTTCAGTCCTTTTCTTGGAAACAGAGATCTGCATACGCTCTGGGTGGAAGCGGGTATTTAGGATGAATAATCCGCGCGGCTGCTTATCTTACAGACGAAAGGTGACGGAGCATTGCCGCCAGCCTGTGGGGCCGCCCGAGGGACACTCGCCCGAGGCAGGGGCCTGGTGGGGCCTGGCTACAGCGTGCCCCCTGCCCCTCGCCCAGACGAGCCCCCAGGCCTCGGGCCCCCTCCGGCCCGCCAGCACGGGCCTGGCTGCAAAATAAACCTGGGCAAATGCAGCCCAAGTGCTGGGCCAGGCAGGAAGGCTGGCAGACACCCCGGGGCGGAGCCGGGTGGGCACACGGGTCCTCCAGCTCCAGGGCCGCTGCTGGCCAGGCCTGGGGCTGAGTCGCCTGCCCTGCCCTCCTCTGAGGACATCCCAGCTGAGGAGTGGCAGCTGCAGCGGGGGGGCGAACCAGAGGGGACCCTGGAGGTCAGTCAGTCCCGGGCCCCAGCCCTGAGGGCACACGCAGGGTCCTGACGGGGGTGTCCTGGCTCCTGGGACCAAGGACGGCACGACCGGTCAAACCTTGACGCACCGAGAGGAGCCCAGCCCAGCGGACGCTGTCCTGGGTGCTGCCCCGGGCTGCCCAGCAGCCTTTGGGGGGCAGGGAGGTTCAAGCCTGCGCGCCCACCACAGGGGCCAGAGCCCACGGGGAAGGGGGCGAGTGTCGGGCCATGAGCAGTCCACCCTCTGGGGCCCTCTGGGGCCGGTCACTGCCTGCCCTGGTCTTGCAGCGTCTAGACTGGGCGCCAGGAGAAAGCGATGCAAACCAGCCGCTTAGTCAGGACCTGAGCACGGGGGCGCCGAGGGCCCGGGCACCCCCGAAGCAGCCGAGCCTGGGCTCCTTGCACTCCCGGCTCCTGGGCCCACGTCCCCGACAGCATTACGTCCCGGCCACTGCACACCCAGCGCCCACATGGCCACACGCGCCTCACCACATCCAGGACTCCAGGTCAGATGGACCTCCTGTGCCTTCTCTGGGGTCAGGACACCCTCCGACCACCCCTCCCCGCACAGACACGTCAGCCCCCAACCAAGATCTCCTGGGTCCTGTTTGGTCCCTGCCTTCCTGCCCCGCAGCTCTGTGAGGAGCAAAGATACTCTAATTCTGGTGGGGAGCGGGGAGCTGACCGGGAACTCCAGGCCCCAGCCCCGCCCAGGGCTGCAGCCTCTCTGCGGACGGGCATCAGTGAAGACAGAGCCAAGGGCGAGGCAGGGACTCGTCAGGAGCCGACAGGAGCGGATGCAGCCGCCCGCCCCAGGCCTCGTCCCGTCTCACCCAGACCTTCACCCCAGGTTCTGCAAACCAGGTTTTCGGCCACCAACTTCTCTAGGCCACAGAAAGTTAGAGGGTGGGTGTGCAGTTAGAGAACAGCATACATTCAGCAGCAAAACGTGTTCAGGAAAGACGCAGCAAGGTGATTTTTAAACAGTCACAAGACACCTGGAGCTAAGGGGGCTGGGATCGGCTTCGGTGCCCTCAGTCCTGCAGAAGCGCACCTGCCCCGCCCGCCCAGCCCGGGGTAGGGTCAGCGCCTCCCCTGAGCTGCTGCCCAGACGCTGAAAGGGCGCGCCGTCCAAGAATCGTAGGAAGACACCCGCCGCATACACAGGATGCACGGGTCTGCTCCGGGGCTGGCTTCCCCGGTGACCGGCGTGGTTCAGGAGCCCCCATGGCACAGAGCAGCTGCCCCCGGGTCCCGGGGCCACAGCCACGCCCCGAACGCCCACGACGCCAGCCCCCTCCCTGCCTCCCAGCTCAAGAGGCTGGATTATCATCCTGGAAAAGGGGTGGGTCTATTTTTGGTTAAACTGGATAGAATTAAGGAAAGATATTATTTCGAGACGGAACATGAGACTTCTGTTCTCTTTTATGCTCCAAAAATAAGAGTCAGAGAAGGGAGCTGAGCTGGGAGTCCACATCCTCGGGGGCGCTCAGGTCTGTGGTTTCCAGGACGAGAACCCACCCAGCTCCCAGAGGCAGGCACAGAGCTGGAGGCCAGCTCCACGCCATCCCCAGGCAGGGAGGCGGCAGGCTGGGGGTGCTGGGTGGCTCCCGGGCCTCTAAGCTGCAGGAAGGCAGGCAGCCTGCCTCTCCTGCAACCCTGCGGGTGTCCTCGTGTGAGGAGACAGCAGGCCTGCAGAGCAGCCTCCACTGGACAGAGGGCTGAGAGCCTGGGTTACCTGCTGGCCTGCAACCTTTGGGACTCTCTGACACGTGCACATACACGGTGCACACACACACGTGCGCACACACACGGTGCACACACACACACACACAGCAAACCCATGGAAGGGTTCTAGGGCAAAGTGGGTGAATTTGTTCATAATTCTGGAGCAAGAGAGGTCTTTCCGAAAAGGAAGCAAACCCCAGAAGCCACAGAGCAAAGACTTGTCAGATGGACAAATTTAATCACGTAGAAATCAGTCCAGGTTCGATACAGGATACAGGATGCTTGAGGCTGGTGCACTGGGATGACCCAGAGAGATGATATGGGGGAGGGTTCAGGATTGGGAACTCATGTACACCCGTGGCAGATTCATGTCAGTATATGGCAAAACCATATTGTAAAGTAAAATAATAAATAAATAAATAAATAAATATGAAAAAAAAAAGAAATCAGGAAACTTGTGTATAGAGAAAAAACACAAATTTAAAAAATAATCAAAATACTACAAAATTGGGAAAGGTATTTGTAATCAATATGACCAAATCAGGGGTTAATTTCCTTAAACAAACTGGTACAAATGATTGAGAGAGTCAACCAGAGAATGCAGAGGCCCTGATGGGAAGGCACCACATGGACGTGGAATCAGACACGGGACGGACCCCCAGTTCCCATCATCACAATGCCCCCCACGTTCCACAGAGACGTTGGGCCTACACCCAAGGCTGGGACCGTGGGGAGGTTGGTTCACCCCAAGCCCTACGGGGGGCCTTGTGAGCACCCAGCCCTTCCAGAAACTGTTAGCAACACCCACCAGGGTCAGGAGCACTTGCTGCTGCTGTGACGTCCACACGGACGAACTCATGGAAATGCGTCTCTACCTACAAAACTGGGTCAACCCCAGGCCACCCAGCTGTCCAGGAGGGGTGCTGGGGATCCCCTCGGACACTGCAGGAAGGCGGGGTGCTGTGGAGATGGTAAAACCAGACGGACACCATGAAGCTTCAGGAGAAGCACGGACGATCATCCTGCACGTGCTGATCGGCTCACGTGAACCAGAACCTCCACGCCGGCAGCCCACGCGCAGAGCCCACACGCGAGTCTGACGCAGGCCCCCACGCTCCACTTTCTGTCCTCGGGCAGTTTTAACGTCTGACCCTCCCACATGAATATTTTTTTGTCAGTAGGGATGACCTGGACAAGAAAGTCTGGGCTATTTTCTGCTTGCTCTTCTCTGTTTATTTTTTAAGTGCTTTTTAAATGAGATATAAAAGCTGCCCCGCATCTCACCAGACACCCTACCGTCTGCCAGCTCACGTCTTCGGGGCCTGGACCCGCGATCCTGATGCTCAAGGTGAATGGCTTTTTTTTTTTTTTAAGAATAAAACGGTCTCTTGCAGCTTAGGGATATGCTCCTGGGCCCCAGTCTGGAAGGCACTGGGAACACCGTCTTAGGAAATTAAAGTCTTCCTGAGATGACTCCCAGGACAGCACGATCTCTCGGATGGATGTGCCTCCAACGCACACCCGGTCACACGGCTCCCGCGGGCCACTGGTGAACAAAGCAAAGCTCACAGGTGGGGCCCGCAGGCTGGGCTCGGCAGCCAGGGGATCCCCAGGCCCCAGCGGGAGGAGCAGAGCGTCAGCTGGGGCTCCCCCCGCCCTGACATGGCCGACCCGGCCCAGCCGGGGAGGGGGTGAGGAAGGGAGGGCGGCCATCCCCCGAGCTGCGGAGGGGCCGTGCCGAGGCCGTGCTGCCCGCCAGGCACACACGGCACCCCGCAGCCCAGCCTCAGGGGCGCCTGCGACTGCTGCACCGCGAGGGCTCTGCAGAACCACCCACCCTGCTGCCAAGAAAAGCAGACTCACGCCGCCCCCGCGCGGCCACACGGGCCCCACCCGGCAGAGCCCCGCAGCAGCTGGGACCGCAAAGGCCCCCGTGTCACCTTCTGCAGGCGTCAGGACCCGCCGCCCCCAAGCGGAGTCCACGCCGTGTGAGCCAGCTCCGCGCGAAGGTACCTGAGAACCCGAGCTGCTTATTTCGCCGAGAGCCATGGCCTCACGGTGGGGAGAACAGCTTCTGTCCCGGGGGCGCACTGAAGCCCCCCTCGAGAGAAACAAAACAAAGTCAGAGGCCATCAGGCAGAGGCAGCCAAGGGCACCGTGATCGCTCGCGACCCGTGATGAGACCAGGGGCCGCCAGGGAGACGCCTTGACCACCGGCTGCCAGTCTGGACAGAGCTGAGCCAGTGGAAGGGGCATGGCTGCCCCCGCCCATCTCTGGGGAAGGCGCAGCAGGGAACCAGTAAGGGGCCACGCGGAGGGTCCCCTTTCAGGCCCGGAGCCGCCCTGAGGCTGAGGCTGAGGCGCTGGCCGGGTCCCCCAGGTCCACGTGCCCACGTCCTCTGCCCCCACCGGGGCCACCGCCCATGCGGTTACCTCGCCAAGCCAGCAAACCAAGTGCCGGCGCCCAGGGGAGAGGAGGGCGAGGCCACGTAGGGAGAGGGCTGGGCGGACCAGGAGCCCTCGGGGGCCACTGGGCCTAGGGCCAGGCCAGCGCCCACGGGGCTCAGCATCTGCACTGGGCTCAGCATCTGCGGGCCGCCCACTGGGCCCACCCTTCTCTGCTGACCGCCGGGCATAGGCCGTGGGTGACGGGGTCGCCGGAGCAGGCCGCGTGACTGGTGCCCAATTTCCGGGATCCTGGCGGGCCTTCCTGGCCGGTGACCCGGAAGCCTGGACACCCTTCCCCACGGCCTGAAACGGGCAGCGGTGTCCACTGAAGGGCAGGGGCCATCGCGCGGGGCCAGAGGGGCGGGAGTGCCCGGCACGTGCTGGACAGGATCTGGCCGCCAGTACCGCTCGGGTCCAGAGGGAGCAGCCTGCCACCTGGGCGGGGGCACAGCTCTACCCACCCAGCTGGAGAAGCCTGGACAGGGATCCTCCGGCAGGCTCGGCCCGGCCCCGCCCCGCCCCACCCCCCACAGGAGCCGAGGGTGCAGCCCCCTCCTCATGTGGAGCCAGCGCTGTCTGACCAGCGGCCGGCCAGCTGCAGGCAGGCCCTTCCCTGTCTCAGATTTTCCAGATTCGGAGACTTGGCTGTTGAGGACTTTTGGGCACCTGCAGCCTCCAGCCCCTGCTGCCCACGGAGGGGGGCACCTCACAAACCCAGCGATACAGCGCCAAGGAGGCGACCCGGACCAGACGGGGCCCGAGACCACCTGGCCCGGCCGCAAGCCCCTCACTCGCTGCAGCAGGAGCGGGCAGGCAGGCCAGGGGCAGGGCTGGAGGGGCAGGCACCGGGCCCTGCCGCCCGTGCTGACCCTGCGACCTCCCAGGCCTCTCCCATCCAGGCAAACATCCAAGCAAGGGCTGCAGCCCTGGGCCGTGCCCCCCCAAGGCCGGGGAACGTTCTCAGGGAGCCGTCCCTCCCCAAGGCCGGGGAACGTTCTCAGGGAGCCGTCCCCCCACAAGGCCGGGGAACGTTCTCAGGGAGCCGTCCCCCCCCAAGGCCGGGGAACGTTCTCAGGGAGCCGTCCCCCCCCAAGGCCGGGGGACGTTCTCAGGGAGCCGTCCCCCCCCAAGGCCGGGGGACGTTCTCAGGGAGCCGTCCCCCCCCAAGGCCGGGGGACGTTCTCAGGGAGCCGTCCCCCCCCAAGGCCGGGGAACGTTCTCAGGGAGCCGTCCCCCCCCAAGGCCGGGGAACGTTCTCAGGGAGCCGTCCCCCCCCAAGGCCGGGGAACGTTCTCAGGGAGCCGTCCCCCCCCAAGGCCGGGGAACGTTCTCAGGGAGCCGTCCCCCCCCAAGGCCGGGGAACGTTCTCAGGGAGCCGTCCCCCCCCAAGGCCGGGGAACGTTCTCAGGGAGCCGTCCCCCCCCAAGGCCGGGGAACGTTCTCAGGGAGCCGTCCCCCCCCAAGGCCGGGGAACGTTCTCAGGGAGCCGTCCCCCCCCAAGGCCGGGGAACGTTCTCAGGGAGCCGTCCCCCCCCAAGGCCGGGGAACGTTCTCAGGGAGCCGTCCCCCCCCAAGGCCGGGGAACGTTCTCAGGGAGCCGTCCCCCCCCAAGGCCGGGGAACGTTCTCAGGGAGCCGTCCCCCCCCAAGGCCGGGGAACGTTCTCAGGGAGCCGTCCCCCCCCAAGGCCGGGGAACGTTCTCAGGGAGCCGTCCCCCCCCAAGGCCGGGGAACGTTCTCAGGGAGCCGTCCCCCCCCAAGGCCGGGGAACGTTCTCAGGGAGCCGTCCCCCCCCAAGGCCGGGGAACGTTCTCAGGGAGCCGTCCCCCCCCAAGGCCGGGGGACGTTCTCAGGGAGCCGTCCCCCCCCAAGGCCGGGGGACGTTCTCAGGGAGCCGTCCCCCCCCAAGGCCGGGGGACGTTCTCAGGGAGCCGTCCCCCCCCAAGGCCGGGGAACGTTCTCAGGGATCCGTCCCCCCACAAGGCCGGGGGACGTTCTCAGGGAGCCGTGCCCCCCCAAGGCCGGGGAACGTTCTCAGGGAGCCGTCCCTCCCCAAGGCCGGGGAACGTTCTCAGGGATCCGTCCCCCCACAAGGCCGGGGGACGTTCTCAGGGAGCCGTGCCCCCCCAAGGCCGGGGAACGTTCTCAGGGAGCCGTCCCTCCCCAAGGCCGGGGAACGTTCTCAGGGAGCCGTTCCCCCACAAGGCCGGGGAATGTTCTCAGGGAACCGTGGCCTCCCCAAGGCCGGGGAACGATCTCAGGGAGCCATCCCTCCCCAAGGCCGGGGAATGTTCTCAGGGAGCCGTCCCCTCACAAGGCCGGGGAATGTTCTCAGGGAGCCGTCCCTCCCCAAGGCCGGGGGACGTTCTCAGGGAGCCGTCCCTCCCCAAGGCCGGGGGACGTTCTCAGGGAGCCGTCCCCCCACAAGGCCGGGGGACGTTCTCAGGGAGCCGTCCCCCCACAAGGCCGGGGGACGTTCTCAGGGAGCCGTGCCCCCTCAAGGCCGGGGAACGTTCTCAGGGAGCTGTCCCCTCACAAGGCCGGGGAACGTTCTCAGGGATCCGTCCCCCCCCAAGGCCGGGGGACGTTCTCAGGGAGCCGTGCCCGCCCCCAAGTGGCTTCCGTTCTAACAGGAGATGGCGAGCTGTGCGAGGCCGCTCAGACACGTCCGACTCTGTTGGACACTCTGGACTGGCTCCCGCCAGGCCCTCTGTCCAGGGCATTCTCCAGGCAAGAAGACTGGAGAGGGTTGTCATGCCCTCCTCCAGGGGATCTTTCTGACCCAGGAATCAAACCCAGATAAGTCCTTAACCCGGGAGATCGAGGATAAAAACAATTAATTGACGGGGACAGCAAATGGAAAAGTAGTGAAAATAGCAAGAGTTTAGGCTTAAATAAATCGACAATTACATTCAAGTAGATGGATGAACATTCCTTCTAAAAAGCAGGCATCTCCAGACTGGATTTAAAAAGCCAGCGTCAACCAAGCGCTATTTATAAAGAAACCGCTTCCTCCTTAAAGGTACAGAGGCAAGAGGTTAAGGAAGGAAACAGCTGCTCACAAACGAACCAACCAAAGAAACCAGGGGGCCACGTTAACATCCAAGTGGACTTGGAGCCAAGGACCATCATCAGTAGCGTCAACCAAGCGCTATTTATAAAGAAACCGCTTCCTCCTTAAAGGTACAGAGGCAAGAGGTTAAGGAAGGAAACGGCTGCTCACAAACGAACCAACCAAAGAAACCAGGGGGCCACGTTAACATCCAAGTGGACTTGGAGCCAAGGACCATCATCAGACGCGTCGCGAGGATAAAGGCTCAAGTCGTGCAAAAGACGCAGCGGCGCCAAGCGCGTATGCAGCCAAGACCAGACACACACGGGGCAAAACCGGCAGGAGGAGAGGGGCAGACCAACCAGCAGAACTGGAGGCTTTATCGCCCCTCGGCGTGACTGAGAGACAGGAAGGGAGAGAAAGCATAAGGCGCCGACGTGAGGGGTGACGGGGGGGCGTCACTACAGACTCCGAGGAAAGCCAGCAGTTTAGGCAAGGGACGGACCCCACCCCTTGAAAGACAGATCACCACAGCGAGCGCGGGGAGGAGCGGGAAGTCGGAACACCCGTTAGCTAGCAAAGAAATCGAATTTGTCCTTAAACCTTCCCCACAAAGAAAGCTCCAGGCTCAGCGGCTTCACTGGTGACCTTTAGCAAAGGTTTAAGGGAGAAACGACACCAGCGTCACACAGACTACAGCAAACGGAGGAGGAGGGAATACCTCCCACCCATCTTATGAGGCTGGCGTGAGCCTACCAAGGACACGAGAAAGGAGACTCTAGGCCAACATCCCCGTGAGCACAATAAAAATCGTACGCCGCACAGGTGCTCGGCCGGTCAGCCGTGTCCGACTCTGCGGCCCCACGGACTGTAGCCCCCAGGCTCCTCTGTCCACAGGATTCTCCAGGCAAGAATACTGGAAGGGGTTGACATTTCCAACTCCAGGGGACCTTCTCAACCCACAAACTGAACCTGAGTCTCCTGCAGCTCCTGCGTCGGCAGGCGGATTTATTTTTTTAACCACTGAGCCGCTGGGCTCACCGCAAAATATCAGCAAATTGAATTCGGCAATATCTAAACATGAGCCTAATAATGTGAGACTGATATTTTGTCCAAAAGCCGATCAGTGCAATTTACCACGTTGGCAGAATAAAGAAGTTACCGGCACAGATACAAAAAAGCATTTGGCAAAATCCAACAACCACTAATGACTTTAAAACAAAAACTCATCAGACTACGAAGAGAAGGAAACTTCCTCAGTCTGATAAGGGAATCTCTGAAAAAGCTCAGCTGACACTGTACTTAATGGAGAAATACTGGACACTTTCCCTCTAAGATCACAAAAAAGACAAGGACGCCAGCTCCCCGCTCCTGTAACCGACACTGTGCTGGATGTCTAGACAGGGCGAAATGGCATAAAGTTGGTAAATCTGTCTTCACTCACAAGCGACACAGAAAACATATGAAATCTACAGACAAGATATTAGAGTAGGTATGTTCCACTGGGCTATGGGATACAGTCAAGATGCAACAATTTGTTTTTAAAAAACACAGAATATGCCTGCAACCCCTGCCCAGTGAAGGCTATGAAGCCATGCTGACAGAAACTAAAGGCCAGAATAAACGCATCAAGTGCCACATTCCTGGACTGGAAAACTCAAAATGTTAAGAAGTTCATTCTTTTTTAAGTTACCAACTTTCATGGAATCCCAATCAAAATCTTAGCTTACGTTAGGAATTGATAAACTGATTCTAAAATTTACAGAAGAAGGCAAAGAATCTAGAAAAGTCAAAACAATCGGGAAAAAAGAGCAAAGCTGGAGGGCGAACGCATCTGCTCTCAGCCCCATCGTGAGGCCACAATAATCAGCACGGTGTGGCAGCGATGTAAAGACAGACAAAGAGATCAACGGAGCAGAACAGAGCCAGGAAGAGGCCCGTGAGTACAGGTTCCAGAAAGATGCCAGGGAACGTTCCTGGGGAAAGGATGATCATCTCAGCAAGCGGTGCTGGATCACACAGACGTCAGACCGCAGAGGAGGAGGAGGGGAGAGAAGGAAGGAGAGGAAGGGGGAGGGAGAGGCAGGAGAAGGAGCAGAGAGAGGCCGAGCCCTGGCCTCTGAGCAACAGAAACACCGACCTGAAGTGGGGTGTGAACAAAAGCAACCGTAGAATCACGGCGGCAAAAGTGTCTCCAAGTCGACCCTTTAACTTTGAAAGTGATCACATTAAAGAACGGAGGTTCCGAGAGATCACGGTATGAACTGGAATTCCGTTTCCCTTTTAAGACCTCAGGGGAAAAGGTGAGAATCTGGAATAAGTTTCCTTCGGGAAAGACTGGTGGGAGAATATGGAAAGCACTGGCCATTGTCGAAAAGCAATGGGGTCTTTGGAGCCAAAAGCAGTGGGATTAAACTCTAGCAGAGACGAGCTCACCTCCACTCCAGGAGTCTGGTAGGTTTCAGCATGAGTGGTGAGTTTCTCATCTTATGCCTTTTATCTGGGGAAGGCAACGGCACCCCACCCCAGTACTCTTGCCTGGAAAATCCAATGGACGGAGGAGCCTGGTGGGCTGCAGTCCATGGGGTCGCTAACAGTCAGACAGACTGAGCGACTTCACTTTCACTTTTCTCTTTCACGCATTGGAGAAGGAAATGGCAACCCACTCCAGTATTCTTGCCTGGAGAATCCCAGGGACGGGGGAGCCTGGTGGGCTGCCATCTATGGGGTCACACAGAGTCGGACACGACTGAAGTGACTTAGCAGCAGCAGCAGCCTTTTATCTGGTCTCGTTCCTGTAACGCATCCGCCCGATTTTGTGATGGGGGAATGATATGTGCTTTCGTCCAAAAGAAAAAAATAACCCGTAAAACCATAAAAGCTCTAGAAGAAAGGAAAAACAGTCTTTATGACCACGAGTTAGGTAACCATGTTCTAGACAGGACACAGAGGGAGCAAACCCTAAAGGGAGGAAGGAGTGAGAAGCCGGCCCCCAGATCAAAAGCGCCTCCCTTCCCCGAATGACCCCTGAGGACCGAAGGGAACGCCACAAAGTGCAGACTGGCTCCCCTCACAGCGCAGGAGCAGACTGGCCGCCACGGACGCGGGAGACCGGCTGGGACGCGGCACGCCGCACCCGAGGCCCGGGGAGAGGCACCCACCCCCTCTGAGGTCGGTGCCCTGGGCGGGGGCACGGCGCTTCTGCACTGACAGGACGGGACGTGAGTGCCCTTGGGAGAGAAGATGCTGCTGATAAAAAAGTAATTAACAACCTCCTGAACCTTTCAATTAACAGGATCTGCACACAAGCAAACCTGCGCTCTCCAGAGCATTGCTTCTTCTTTTTTTTTTAATTAAAAATAACTTAAGTTTGTTCTGTAAAGGTTTCTTGAGATTCCACTGGACACACCCGCATGGGTCCAAGGTCAGGCCCACCTCTGGCCCCAGGTGACCACTGTCCCCTCGCCATCTCAGCCCACGATGCTCAGTTCAAGGCTGCACCCCCAGGGCCTGAAGACGACGGTCAGCCCAGGGAGAGGGCAGGCAGGACACGCCTCGGCCCTGCAAAGTGATCACGCCCCCAGGAAAGCTGTGCTGAGCAAACCCAGCCCCGCCAGCCTGCGGCACAGCACCCCACGGCTCTGCCCTCACCTGCCGCTCCGCACGGAGCCCCCAGCCTCGGAGCTGGCGGGCGCGGCCCACGTGGGCTCCACGTCCACCTGTGTGCCCGAGATGCCCACTCCTCGGCTGCAGCGCCCGTGAGCAGGACGCAGGCAGTGGGGGGAACACGGGTCGCCAGCCCCTGCCGTCCCAGCAGAGAAGAGGCAGGGCCCACACACGGGTCAGGCCTGGGCCTTGCCTCCCCTCCAAACCCCGGGCCTCGCTCAACACCCAGGCTCCCCTGCGGCAGACCATGGGGTCCTTCCGAGAGAGAACCTCACGGGCCTCAACCACGTCGCTGCGTCTTCAACGAGCAGGGAGATAGCCGCCAGGAGAGCTGCCCACCCCAGAGAGCCAGCACAGTGGCACCTGCACCTCCACAGGGACAGGGGTCCACAAATGGGGGCGGGGGTCCACA
>SJYX01008515.1:20247-34831 GCA_006410675.1 Oreotragus oreotragus | reverse complement strand
ACACACACACACACACACACACACACACACACGTCATTATTCTATTTGTCTGGTCTTTGTCTAGAGAACCCCGACTAGCACAATATCGCCTCCCCACTGGCTCTCTAGCCATGACTAGCGCACTGTATCAACATCAGGGGAAACGAGGTGCGGGACAGGTAAGAACCCTCTGTGCCACCTTCACGACTCTCTGTAAATTTTCTGAGAAGCTAAAAGTGTTCTAAATAAGGTTTATTTTAAAAGTCATATACATTCCACTAAGTGTTCAAGTATGGACTGGAAGGGGTGTGAAAAGGCACAAATGGTTATCTTAGCGCTGAGATTACATAAGACGCTGAATTTCCTAATACTTTTCTTGTCAACTTTCATGATATAATAAAAAGCTAAAAGGAATAAAAGATCACCCAGCAGCAGCGTCTGTGGCTGGACGGTCAGCCGCATCATCTACCACCCAAACTAGGGCGCGTCTCCGGGCGGGAGCGTGTCCGCGGCGCTCCGTGGCTGAGCAGATGTGGTGAGGTCGGTGATGCTGGATGGGGGACAGCAGGCGTTCGCCCCAAACCCTCGCTCCCTTCCCCCTCGCCCCGCTCACCCCCAGGGTCTGCACCAGGTCCAGCTCTGGGGCTCTGCGGGGACCAAGCCCCTTCCTGTCTGCAGCTGAGTGCTGCGGGCCCCACACGGCCCAGGACCCCCGTCTGACTCGAGTTCCACCAGAAAGAGTGCCCAGGCCCCCTGCTCAGCATCCTGTCCCGGAGGGCAGCCACCACCCCCACGGCTGCCCACCTGCCCTCCGGGTCAACGCCAGGCAGGGCCATGCCATGGGCACAAGCTGGGCACCGACGTGGGTGCTGGGTCCACCCTTCCTTCAGCTCGTGACTCTTCACCCCTCCCGTCTGGTTCCTCTGTGCCCTGTCTCCCTCTTCCTTCCTCTCAGCCCCGTGCTGTCTGCCTAAGAGGCTGAAAGACGGCTTCACAGATACAAGATGACCTTGACACAAAGAATAAAAAGGAAACAGGGGACTCGGGGACGATGCAAACGCGCGTGGCCCCCGCAGCCAGCAGAGCCCCGATCCGGGCCACCCCGTGTGGCCAGCCCCCGAAACGAGGCGCTGATGTTGCTGCGTCCAGCCGCACCATTTCCGTTTGGGGGCAACATGGTGTGTGGTCACAGACAACTGACAGGGCAGCCACCTCACAGGACCTGAGACCCCAGGGACCACCCCCTCACCAGGGACACGACTCCTGCTGAGCCTGCCACCAGCCCCGGGTGGCTGAGCTGACCGGGGGCCCCTGATGGGGAGGCCAGCAGGTTTTCCCAGCTCCACGGACGTTACGTGGAGCAGGTGACCCGCCCAGATTCCCAGCCGCAGAATCAGGAAACACAGCATAAACAGTTGTTGCTAAGTCACTGAGTCAGGGAGTTGTTCACTATCAGACACAAAGAGCAAACAGGCTGCCCGGGGGCGCTCGTGGTAAAGAACCCTCCTGCCTTGCAGGAGATGTAAGAGGCGCGGGTTCGATGTCTCGGCTGGGAAGATCCCCCAGAGGAGGGCATGGCAACTCACTCCAGTATCCTTGCCTGAAGAATCCCATGGACGGAGGGGCCTGGTGGGCTTCAGAGCATGGGGTCGCACGGAGTGGGACACGACTGAGTGCCTGAGCGCACTCACACGCGGGTGACAGAGCGTCCCGGGGTGAGCGGCCGGGCCAAGACCCCACTCCTGGCTTCCAGGGCCCGAGGCTGAGACCCCACTCCTGGCTCCCAGGGCCCGAGGCTGAGNGAGTGACCTGGGGGCTGGGTGGGGCACACTGATCTTGCCCAGAGCCCTGGTTTCTAAATAAGAGATTTCAGGTCAATGAGAAAATAGCTTTTGATGAAGCAGGCATCCTGGTTTTTAAAAATAACAATGATTTTATTAATTGTAGCTTCTCCCCAATTGTCTCAAATTTTGAACATTAAAGTAATTCTGCATGCTGGCGACAGCCAGCGTTTAAGGAAGAGAGAGGAGCCCACTGTGGCCTCCAGGGCGCCGGTCAGCATGCGTCCACCCCCTGGGGTGGGACAGAGGTCTAGAGAGGGTGACGGGTGACCACCTGCCCCCGCCTCGGGGAAGCAGGGACGGGGCTGGAGGAAGCGTGCCAACAGCTGTCAGGAGCAGCAAGGTGCAGCGTCCGCTGGACTCTCGCCAGCTAGTAGAAACGTTGGTCACCACAGTCCCCCCTCTCTGTAGATTTATCCAGAGACGGCAGAGCGAGGCAGGGACAGACAGGCACACAAGGAGGAAAACTCTGACTGGACAGGAAATGTGGCATCAGAAGAACAAACACCAAATCTGGTTCTGAGCATCCCACCCAGAGGGGAATCTGGCCCAAGGCCGCGGGGCACAGACCCTGAGCGGGGAACCACTGGGCTGGGGCTGGGAGGCGGGCAGGGCTGGGCCGTCAGAGCAGCCAGGACGAGAGGACACAGCGGCCAGGAGGGGCGGGCGCAGCCCTGAGCCACCCGCCTCTGGCAACACGCCTCCGGCAGGCTGGGTGGGAGTCGGCGGAGGCTGGGCGCTCATCACGGGAAGGAAGAAGCTCAGGCTGCGGCATCGGCTGCAAACGCAGGGTCCAGAGCGCTGCTGCCGTCCCAGGTGTGTGTGTCCACGTGGTCGACGCCCAGAAAAAGAGCAACACAGAACTAACAGAAGACTAGCGAGATCCCCCGGCAGGGAGAGCCAGCCTGCGCGCAGACGGGGCGCCCCGCGGCCCCCGCGCCTCGAGGCTGCTGCCGTCCCCGGCCCCCCCCGCACTATCCTCACCAAGCCCCCCACCCAGAGTGGGTCCCCTCTGGTCTAGTGCCGCCACCCGCCTCAGGGTGCCCAGGGTGGGTGGGATGTTGGATGGAAATACAGAACCCGAGGCCCCGCCCGAGGCCCGACAAATCGGCATCTGCACTTTCACAAGGTCCCAGGGACTGGGGGCCCTGGCAGTTTGGGAAGCTCCCCCGAGCCGCCCCGACCCTGCTCTGAATAAACGCCTTGCCTCCCTCCGACCGACCTGGGGCCTCGGGAGAGCTCATCCTCGGGGAGCAGCCCCGGACAAGGCCCACCTTCCATGCGTCCTGCATCCCTCCTCAACGGGAAAGACGGGTGGTTAAATGTTTAAAAGAAAATCGACTTATTTTTAGCATTTTAAAACACACAGCCAGATGGATAGACACTCAGAGCTGACATTTGTTACGTAAAAAGCATGACAGCGAGTCCCCGGTCCATCTCGGACCAGCCTCGTCAGCCTCGCGAACACATCAAGCTCAGGGCTGCCCCACGGCCCCCCGGGACACCCGACCCTGCACTGGGGAGCCCAGGGACCCCCGCTGGCTGGTAGAGGCCCCAGGGCCTGCAGCCACTGCATTTCTGCCACCAAAGCCCCCGCGTTGTGGGGGAGGGGGGTGAACTGCCATCAGCCTGGGCCTCGCAGAGAGCTGCCCCCGCCCCAGCCAGCCCCGCTCCCCAGGGTCGGGAGAGAAGGGAAAGGCACCTATTGTAAGTCAGGTCCACGCACCGCTGGACGAGGACTCAGTGATGGGGCCAGACTGACGCTTCGGAACCACCGGGCCAGCCCCCATGCGCTCAGCACGGCGCACTCTGCTGCCCCCAGCTCTGCGCACACGGCAAGGAAGGGTCGGGACACACACCTTCAAGTCACCGAGTCGTTCTTGGCAGGTGACTCGACCAACCACCCAGGAAGTCTGGGAAAATCAACTCAAGAGCCATGAGGAGCCTCCGCAGAAAACCACACACTCAGGACAGACATCTTTGAAAGTTAAGTTTTCCTTCATACCAGCACCAGTCAGTGTGGAACGTGACGGGTGCAAAGATCTTGTTCACAATTCAACAAAAACAGGCAATGAGTGTGCCCGGTCTAAGCACGAACAGGGCCCGAGGGAGGAAAAGCCCTTCTCGCTGTGTCCAGTGTGAGTCCAAAATGACCAAAAGTCGCAACGTAAAAAGTGAAACCACAGAAGCACTAGAAGGAAGTGCAGGTTTTTAAAACCGAATGAGCATCACGTACTGGTGTAACCAGACGCAAAGGCAGAAAACCGCCAGGAAGGAGGGTCTTGATAAATCTGACCGCACAAAAATTAAGTGGATGCACGTGGGGAAAAAAAAAACAAAACTAGCAGCACAGAAAGATGAACGACCACCCCAAGGCCCTTCCATCCTGGGAACCGTGAAAAGCACAGGGCAGCAAACAGCCCAACGGGCGGCTCGGCGCAGGGGTGCGAGCGGCGTGCAAAGTCGCTTCAGTTGTGTCCATGGCGACCCCATGGACTGCCGCCCGCCAGGCTCCTCTGTGCATGGGATTCTCCAGGCAAGAACACTGGAGTGGGCTGCTTCCCAGCCCAGGGACTGAACAAGCATCTCTCATCAGGGCAGGGCTAGGAGCTGGCGGTTCAGGAAAGAACACAAACATGGAAAGAAAAAGATGGCCAACCTCAGCAGCAAGCAAAGCAGAAATACAGGCCTTCAGGGGGTCAAACAGAAAGCCGTCAGCAACACCCAGAGGCAGGGAGGGTGGGACAGGAGGCCTCCACAGGCCCCGAGGGCAGGGCCTCCCTCCTCCCTTCTCCTCCCGACCCCCGTGTTCCCCACATTCATGCTTCCTTGTCCAACGGCATTCTCCCCACCTCCTCATTTCTCCGGGCACCCCGCACCTGCCGCAGCCACACCCACTGGGTCACCACCGTGTAACAAGCAACCGGGACAGCGGCGTCAGCAAACAGCCCAACGGGCGGCTCGGCGCAGGGGTGCGAGCGGCGTGCAAAGTCGCTTCAGTTGTGTCCATGGCGACCCCATGGACTGCCGCCCGCCAGGCTCCTCTGTGCATGGGATTCTCCAGGCAAGAACACTGGAGTGGGCTGCTTCCCAGCCCAGGGACTGAACAAGCATCTCTCATCAGGGCAGGGCTAGGAGCTGGCGGTTCAGGAAAGAACACAAACATGGAAAGAAAAAGATGGCCAACCTCAGCAGCAAGCAAAGCAGAAATACAGGCCTTCAGGGGGTCAAACAGAAAGCCGTCAGCAACACCCAGAGGCAGGGAGGGTGGGACAGGAGGCCTCCACAGGCCCCGAGGGCAGGGCCTCCCTCCTCCCTTCTCCTCCCGACCCCCGTGTTCCCCACATTCATGCTTCCTTGTCCAACGGCATTCTCCCCACCTCCTCATTTCTCCGGGCACCCCGCACCTGCCGCAGCCACACCCACTGGGTCACCACCGTGTAACAAGCAACCGGGACAGCGGCGAGTCCCAGGACAGCTCGGCCCCAGGGAGCTGGCGGATGCAGCAAGCTGCCTTCGGTGTGCACTCCTGACTCAGCAATGTCATCCCAGGAAGGTCCCCTCAGGAAGCAAGGTCGAGTGCACCGCGATGGCCACCCGAGAGCACTCACTGCTCAGTGCTTTGCGTGTTGCTGCCTGAGCTCCAGCAGCCCCCAGCCCCACGACAAATCCGACCTGGACTTCGGGGCAGCGAGGCGCCCACAGTTTCTAAGAGCATCCTTTGAGTCCAGCTCACAGGACTGAGCGGAGAAGGCATTGGCACCCCATATTCCAGGATGTCTGGATCTAGGTGAGTGATCACACCATCATGGTTATCTGGGTCATGAAGATCTTTTTCTATAGCTCTTCTGAGTATTCTTGCCACCTCTTCCTAATATCTTCTGCTTCTGTAAAATGTTTGAGTATTTAAATGAGTAAACATTAATGGGACCAAATATTATTCAAAAATTCATCAGAGCAGTAGCTAAAATTCACTAGATAAAAAGTCACCTCATGCTGAATTAGAGGTTAACAGAAGTAGAATTTTTATTTGAAACTTTATTAAACTGAATCAGAGAAGGCAATGGCATCCCACTCCAGTACTCTTGCCTGGAAATTCTCATGGATGGAGGAGCCTGGTGTTATTCAAAAATTCATCAGAGCAGTAGCTAAAATTCACTAGATAAAAAGTCACCTCATGCTGAATTAGAGGTTAACAGAAGTAGAATTTTTATTTGAAACTTTATTAAACTGAATCAGAGAAGGCAATGGCATCCCACTCCAGTACTCTTGCCTGGAAATTCTCATGGATGGAGGAGCCTGGTGGGCAGCAGTCCATGGGGTCGCTGAGTCAGACACGACTGAGCGACTTCACTTTCACTTTTCACTTTCATGCATTGGAGAAGGAAATGGCAACCCACTCCAGTGTTCTTGCCTGGAGAATCCCAGGGACGGGGGAGCCCAATGGGCTGCCGTCTGTGGGGTCGCACAGAGTCGGACACAACTGAAGCGACTTACTAGCAGCAGCAGCAGCATTAAACTGAACACTAATTTCTATGACCAAAGTAGACTTGAATTAGCTTTTTCTGTGTATAAAACTCACTTTCAGGGTACCAAAAGTTCATTATCAGCATCACTGGACAAGCTCTCTTTGTCACTACGATGGCTTACAGCATGTCTCATTTTTTTAATATTAGAATAATCCTTCTGGGGGATACAAGGAGAAGAATCAAGGAACTGCATCCCACTGCTTGTGGAGTCAGAATATTAGAAGAATCAATGGTAATTTTAGAATTAGACTGGGGTCACAGAGGCCATTTGATCCAATCTCTAGAGGAAGAAACAAACTAAGACCCAAGAAGAGTGACTTGTCTGACATACTCTGTACACCAGTAGTGAAGCCAGGATTAAATACGAGTCTCATGACCCCTCCAACCCAGCATTCTTTCAATACTAATGAATGACTATTAAGTGCCTACTATGAGGAGGTCACTCTTTCTAGACACAGGAGATACAGAGGTGATGAGGACAAAATCTTTTAACTTCTAAGAGGATGGAGATGGATGGTGTCATGAAAGGAGAGTGGTATGCCTGACAGGTGGATGGGGGTTGGGATGTGATGCTTATATTTAGGTTTGTGGAGGCAAGTCATCTCTACGGGGTTGGCATTTGGACTGGTACTCAAATGATGACAGAAGACCACCAGGCAAAGAGCTATGGGGAAAATATTTTAAGTATTACAAAGAGCTTGGGGTGAAGAAGAGCTTGGAAGGCAGGAAGAGTGAACATTAGAACTTGCAGGCAATGCACGCTTGTTTGGATTTTATTCAGAATACATTAGGAGACTGTTGGAGGATGTCGAGCAAGAGTGACATAATTAGATTTACCTTTTTAAAGGATCACACCAGCTACTATGAAGAGTGTTCTGTAGGGGTGGCAAAGGAGGGACAGGAAAACCACTTAGGAAATGGTAGTATGGGTGGTAGTACAGGGGATGGGAAGAAATCATTGGGTCTGAATCTGTCTTGGAGGTGAGATCTGTAACAGCAGTCTCTAGTCTTACTGGCACCAGGTACTGGTTCTGTGGGAGACAATTTTTCCATGGACTGATGGGGTAGGGTGGGGGATGCCTTGGGGAATGAACCAAGTACATTACATTCACTGTGCACTTTATTTCTATTATTATTACAGCTCCACTTCAGATCATCAGGCATGAGATCCCAGAGGCTGGGGACCCCTGAGATACAAGATGTATATAGCCACACTTTTTTTGTGACTAACAGACATTTCTTGTGTCTCCCTGGTGATATCTGCTATAAGTGACAAGCAGTCATGATAGTTGCTCAAAATTTGGGATCCCCATATTTTAAAATAGAAGAAGATATAAGTTTTTGGTTAATTCCAAATAAACAGATCCCCAACCCCAGACATGACCCATCTCAAATCCCCTCATCATTCAGAGATTCTTAAGATGTCAGCAGTGCTTGAGACATGGATTTTATATGCTAATTATGCAAGAGATAAGGAGATAAAGCAGAAAAGGCCTTAGAGACAGCTGTGTTTATGATCAGTAGCTCAGTCGTGGATGACTCTGGGCAGCCCCCTGGACTGTAGATCGCCAGGCTCCTCTGTTCATGGGATTCTCCAGACAAGAATACTGGAATGGGTTGCCATTTCCTCCTCCAGGGGATCTTCCCAGCCCAGATATTGAAACTCAAGTCTCCTGCACAGGCTGGTGGATTCTTTACCTCTGTACTACCTGGGAAACCTAGAAAGAGGCCTGGCACAGCCTGGCACCACAGCTTACCAGGTCCATGATCTTGAACCAGTTATCTGACTTCTTTGGATCCTGCCTCTACTTCCTATGAAATGGGTAGTTTTATCAGTTTTTAATATCTAAAATGCTTTGTACTGAGGTGACTCAGCAGCAGCAGCAGCACAGGACTGAGCACAGCCCTTGGAAATTTAGCCAACAAGGGACCCTTTAGCTCGACGAGACGCCACAACACCTCGCTATGTAAAAACAGCAGGTTTAGACAAAACCATAAATGGAGCATGATCCCATTTCTGCACCGAAGCCATAAAGTGTGTCTCTACACGACCGATGTGTGAGCGCATTCTAGAGAGGGGCTGGGGCAGGCGTACGCTCGGAGGCCCTTCTGGGCTAAAGTTACCGAAGCCTCAGTTTTCCTATTTAGGACAATTTTAGGAAAGTCTAAACTTTTCACAAATTTATACACTTTAATCCCTCTATAATTTAAAAAAGGTTTTATAAGTTTCATAAAAGGTTATGAGACTCCGGGAGCCCCAAGTCCCACCTTACCGCCCACCCTACCCCGCACGCCAAGGACTGGCACTCTGCCGCCCCAGGGAAGCTTTAGTTCCAGATCTCTGGGTGAACGCAAACCTCCCGGATGGCCGGTTGTTCCCCACTTGCAACCTAATCTCATATTAGGCTTTAGAACAGCCAGACTGCCGAGAAGGGCAGGTGTCCCCCCCGCCGGGTTACTGACCCTAACCCTAACCCAGTTGCTTGGGGAAGGTGCTGGAAGACGTCCAGGCAAGAGGGATGAAGGCGTCCGACCAGCACACAGCAGGCTGGGCAGAGCATCAGACTGCAGGCCCCCCAAGGTCCATCCCCGAATCAAGCGCTCCTGAAGCCACGAGGGCGGGACGAGCGGAGGCGCGGGGCTGCGGGCAGAGGGAAAGGGCCAGGTCCGAGGAGGAGGCCCCGAGGACTCTGAACATGGCCCAGCACAGGCCGACCCCGGGCTCAGACACCTCGGGGACAGGGGTACCTTCAGGGCCCGACGTGTCACGACTCAGCTTTTCAGTTGGCATCTACCTGGCACGCCGTGAAACTGCACTCTTATTTTCTTTTTTCTTTTCCTCTGCATACCAAATTTGATATACTAATTGGGTGTTTTAATCTAAAAAATTCATCAGACGGTTTCATATCACCATGGCAACCGGGCAGTCCCAGTAAACGCAAGCCCTCAGCACGGCACCCTTGCCTCTTTCGGCTCACCCGGCATGGGGCCGAGAAGTGTGGGACCTTCTCCGGGGAGGACAGCTGCCCGCCCTCAGAGAAACGGGGGTGCAGCCTTGCCCTCCTGGAAGACCGGCCCTCCTCCTTTCCAAAGCCTGCTCTTTCCATGTAAATAAACCCACAGCCTTCAGGCCAAGAGCTGCACACATTTTCTTTGCAAACACGTACTATGATCCCCGAGCCGTGTGCACCCTGACGATGACACAAAAACAGCATAAAACTGGAACAAAGTGGCCGCCCACCAGGGTCGCGTCCACGGCGACCAGACGCGGGGTCAGTCTCGGCCCTCTAATCTCACCAAACAAAGCCCAGGGATGGCGAGTGGCTGACAGGCACGTGTGCTGAAGAGTGAGCACCTGTTGCTGAAGCCAGCTCCCGGCTGCACGGGTCCGGAACAGCCGGCACCTCTGCTGTCCTGCTTCAGGCGGATGGGGACGGTGGAGGGGGAGAATGTGTGAAATAGCTCTCAAATCAGATTCAAGAATCGTAGATGGATTCTGAGCTCTTTTTGCCTCTTTAACATTCCTTGGATTCTGAAACCTAATACCCTGAACAGCTTGTAAAATTCTACCATTCAAAGCTGAAGGCAGCCACTGGGCTACATCAATGCCTCTCTGCCTACATTTTCCGCCTTAGAGAGCAAAATGCAGAGACATGCGAGAGGGCCAGCTCTGGGCTGACAGTGGCGAGTCCTGAAATCAGATGTATTTCTCAGACGTTTTCTGAGCCCGCCCCTACAGCCAGAGCTAGCTGCTTCCTGATTCCGTCCTAGTTCACTCTGGGCTTTCTACACTTAGAATATGTACACTCAGAAACAAGCAATGTATGAAACATCCGCAGCAGTAAGTTGTGCCCTAAAGTTCAGAACACAAAGACAGGTCTCCCCAGAATACACTGTGCGGGCGTGGTCGGTCCTGAAGGCCTCACCCCTTGACTGTGTCCAGACACCCAGGCCTCCTCCCCGCTGACCATGACCGGGCTCACTGGAACGCAGCTTCCTCCAGACCTCCCCGACCCCGCCGTGTAGCAGGCTCCCCTTCCGTGAGGACTGCCGCCAGGCTGCACACTCTCCAACACTGGCCTCAGGTCATAGTATTGTAATTTCCTATAATGCTTAAATTATTTATCAGAAATAAATAGCTTGGTATCCTTGGCTAAGCTGTGCTCTAAAATTATAAAAGATCCATCCTATCCGCTGCAGGCTGCCTACAAACGAAAAATGCATATTTCGACTATTTTAAGAAAATGTCAAAAAAATCAAATGTGTCATCTTATAGCATTGAACTTATCTGCATGACATCTGAGAGAAGAGCTGCATGCTTGTCTGTGGAAGTGTCATGGTGCTCAGGGGCAGGCACTGCCACCTCCCTGGGGGGTGCAAAGGGAAAGGCCCTGTGCCCAGCAGGGCTCAGGGAGGCGTGCCCACAGGCCTGCCTCGGTCTCCAGCTTCCCACGGGCGCCCACCTCCAGGTCACTAGCCTTACCTGCAGGGGGAACTCAAGGCAAACTAGTTCCCAAAAGAGAAGCTTTCTGCACAGAGGCAAGCCTCCACCGCACATCTGAGTGCAAAGGTGGGCAACGCCCGGAGCCACGCGGCGCGGTCGCCGGCCCTGAGAACTCCGAGGGCCGGGCCCCCGCGCCACCTGTGGTCGGTCGTCTCCCCTGGCGAACTGGGCACCCCTCAGGAGCAGAGGGGCAGCCGAGCGCGCCCTGGATGCAGTGGGGGCCACCGACCCTCACTCCCCGCGGCTGGACGGCCTGCTCCGCCCGCCGCGCCGCGGCTGGACACGGGGGACGCGCGTGGGCACCGCAGGCACCGTCCGCGAGTTTCCTCGGAAACCGAGACGCCCCGGGACGCCTTCCCGCCCCGGGAACCTTGGTGCCCCGACGCACGGAAACCCTCCCGCACCAGCTCCCCTGCGAGAGCGCGCGGGCTCCCCGGCGGCGCGGGCCCCAGTGCGCTCCCCAGGTCCCCGCCGCGCGGCCCTGCTCACCGTCCTCCTTGTCGTCAAACACCGGCCTCCGCGCGGCGGCCGCCGACATGGAGGACCCCATCCTCTTCTTCCACTTGCTCCACTGAAACAGGGGGCGCGGCTGCGCGCGGGCATCGCTGGAGTCCCGGGCTCGGGGTTGGCCGGCGGCGGGCGGCGGCGGGGCCGGGAGCGCGTCGGGGCCGGCGAGGCGCCCGCGGCCGAGGGGCGGCGAGCCGGGGGGCGCCGCGGCGCTGCTGCCCCTGCGCTCGGCGCCGCTCCTCATGGCCGGGCCGGAGTGCGCACCGCGGCCGGAGTCCGGGGCATGGCCCGCCCAGCGGGCGGGGAGCGGGAGCGGGAACCACAGGCAGCACCCGCCTTGCGCCCCGAGCTCGGCGCTCCCGGGTCCCGGCAGCCCGGTCAGCTCCCCCGACTGCGAGGGCCGGGGGCGGGGCCGGGGCGGGGCCGGCAGGCAGGAGCCGGGGCGGAGCTAGCGCGGGGCGGAGCTAGCTCGGGGGCGGAGCCGGAAGGCAGGAGCCGGGGCGGAGCTAGCGCGNCACTTTATTTCTATTATTATTACAGCTCCACTTCAGATCATCAGGCATGAGATCCCAGAGGCTGGGGACCCCTGAGATACAAGATGTATATAGCCACACTTTTTTTGTGACTAACAGACATTTCTTGTGTCTCCCTGGTGATATCTGCTATAAGTGACAAGCAGTCATGATAGTTGCTCAAAATTTGGGATCCCCATATTTTAAAATAGAAGAAGATATAAGTTTTTGGTTAATTCCAAATAAACAGATCCCCAACCCCAGACATGACCCATCTCAAATCCCCTCATCATTCAGAGATTCTTAAGATGTCAGCAGTGCTTGAGACATGGATTTTATATGCTAATTATGCAAGAGATAAGGAGATAAAGCAGAAAAGGCCTTAGAGACAGCTGTGTTTATGATCAGTAGCTCAGTCGTGGATGACTCTGGGCAGCCCCCTGGACTGTAGATCGCCAGGCTCCTCTGTTCATGGGATTCTCCAGACAAGAATACTGGAATGGGTTGCCATTTCCTCCTCCAGGGGATCTTCCCAGCCCAGATATTGAAACTCAAGTCTCCTGCACAGGCTGGTGGATTCTTTACCTCTGTACTACCTGGGAAACCTAGAAAGAGGCCTGGCACAGCCTGGCACCACAGCTTACCAGGTCCATGATCTTGAACCAGTTATCTGACTTCTTTGGATCCTGCCTCTACTTCCTATGAAATGGGTAGTTTTATCAGTTTTTAATATCTAAAATGCTTTGTACATTGCCTGATTATGCTTATACTAGGTATTCAAAAAGAATACTTACTACCTTTAACTTGTTCTCCTGTGATCTCTTCCATTTTACTGGTAAGAAACTATACCAGAACCTGGTGAACTTCAGCCCTTTAAGTTTAGAAGTGAGTATATACCATAATGGCACATTTTCTGGAGACTTGGAGGATCTCAGCATCACTGTAAATATCTTCTGCTAGGTTCACAGATGCTTAAAGCAGAGGGCCACTGATCACAGCCTGATCTGAAACTGCAACTTTACAGTTGATCTCCTGAGGCTTTGTGAGACGGCCTAGAGCCCCTCATGTGAAATATCTTAATTGAAACTTTCATTGTAAGAGAAAGAATCCAGGATGGAAAAAGTCGGAGATGGTCCCCTCACCGCTGAAATTACCTAGAGCATAAAGCAAGAGCCTCAAGGTCAAGCTCTATTGAAACAAGCTAAGTAGAGATATTTTCAGACTCTCCCGCAAATCAAAACTACTAGGTTAAATATAATTCTGAGCATAGTATGCAGACAGGTCAGTTCAGCCTCTCTCCCCTTCCAAGCACCTATAATTTGTCATATGTGCTTAAATGTTCCCTTTTTGGCATCTTCAGCTCTGCAATTAATGGGAGACTACATCATATGCTAATACATTGCCTCTGTCCACACACATCACCGCCTTTAGTTTTCAAGGTCTCTCACCAGACTCTGGCCTCACAGAGTTTTATCTTTGTTATCTTAAAGGTCAATTGCCCGTACTTCTTATGGACAGCAACAGCCCTGCCAAGTGACTGGTCATTTTCAATTATATATCCATGAGTCTTTCCTTGTCCCCGGTCTCACAGCTCACATCCTTGATCTTTCAAGAATCTTCGAAACATGATTACCTAAACACAACCAGCATCCAAGCATAAACAATGTACTAGGATGTGCCCCAACATGCTTTCCATTCCAATGCCAGGGCACTAAATTGGCTGTAGGAAACTAGTAGAATAATAACAGTATCAGATAGTTCATCATCACTCAGACCCCAGTATCTTAGGGGTCTCATCAAATTAGTCAGTGTTGACCATTATCTTATACAATGGTTTGTAATGACATTCCCTTCATAAAGCACTTACTTGTGCAGAGATTCTATTGTTTGATGGTTCTTCTATTTATCCTGTGCTGTTTTGCACAAAAATAACAACTAATATTTACATGGTGCTAACTATATTCTAGGAGAAGGCAATGGCACCCCACTCCAGTACTCTTGCCTGGAAAATCCCATGGAGGGAGGAGCCTGGTGGGCTGCTGTCTATGGGGTCGCAAAGAGTCAGACACGACTGAGCGACTTCACTTTCACTTTTCACTTTCATGCATTGGAGAAGGAAATGGCAACTCACTCCAGTGTTCTTCCCTGGANCCGCCCCCGCCCCGCACCCGCAGGTTGTGTCTCTCAGCCTTGGCTGTTCCTCCCTCCGCGGTAGGACTAGGCCTGTCCCCGACTCCACCTTTGAAATTCGGTGAAGCCCCTTGACCAGTGTGGGCTGCTTGACCAACACAAGGTGAACAGAGGTGATCTGGGTCATTGCTGAGCCACACTTTAGGGCCAGTGTCCAGAATGGCCGCACACGCCCCCTTGGCTCAGAAGGAGTCCGGATCACTGGGGGACCACCTTCCAACCAGCAGTGGAGAAGCAAACAAGGGAGAACTCGGCCCCTGTGGGAAGTCACTGAGGTTTGGGGGTGCACTTGCCACAGCACAATGTTCAACCCCGGGGAGGCGAGTTCCCTGGGCTCCGGGCTCAGCCTCCTTCCATGGAGCTGCCCCAGCTCCTTGAACACAACCTCTGACAATCCCTGTCTCCCAGTGGGCGTGTTGAAGGCTCTCAGCCCAGCACCTGGATAGACGAAGGGCTCTGTAGACATCCTCCCCAGGCAGCAGCGAGTGCAGGAATGTTTCTGAATGGGGGGGGGAGGCGGCC
>SJYX01008515.1:8065-20070 GCA_006410675.1 Oreotragus oreotragus | reverse complement strand
TAGGGGGGGGGGGGCACCGAGGCAGGTTGCCGCCCCAGGCAGGCTGAGAGCCCGGGGTGCAGAGTGGGCAGGAGGCAGAGGAAAGGTGGGTGCGAGCTGCTCACCGGAGAGCAGGCCAGGCTGCCGCACCCCACGGGGGCCCCTGGGACGTTCTTGGGGCCTGGGAGGGACTTGTCTGTGAACGTAGAGGGGGCGGGAGGGGGCAGGAGAGCATCCCTGTGTCCAGCGGTGCCCACGCTGAATAGGAAGGTGGGCGGGGTGAGGACAAGGCCCTCTCCATGCTGTGCCAGTGACAGGAGATTATGGGTGGCGCAGTCAGCAGAGAAACCTGTCCCCGTCAGCCCGCCCGTGGAGCACCCGCACCAGACCCTGGGTAGCGCGTGGTCATGGGACCACCACGGCTGGGGTGGACCGCAGGAGTCCCAGCTGGTGACCTAGTGAAGGCCTGGGGCCCAGGAGCTATGAGGACACTGCCCCTGAGATTGAAATGAGCTAGTGTGTGAGGACGGAAAGTGGCCAGTATCTCTGGGGGACGGCTGGAGCCCGCTTAGACAGGGCCTGTGCAGAGCAGCGGAAGTCTGATTTATACTCACGGCTCAGCTCCTGAAACCCTAGCATAAATGTGCATCAGCCTGTAATTCATCCAGAAAGCTGTGCTTCCTGAGAGGATGTGGCTGTTAGCAGTCTTGTCTTATGTCCTCATTCTGAAATTAACACGCTGCCTGCACCTTTGTAAATAGTCCCTGTTATTAAACTCACCTCAGATTGCTCAATTTGAATGCAGTTTCCTGCATGGGAAACATACCAGAACAGACCCTAGGAAACAGGAAACAAGCTCAAACAGGATTCCAATCGGAGTTGCTCACATATGTGGGGAATCCATGCGTCCCCTTCGCAGCAGGAAGTGGAAAACCAGGTCATCCCTGACCATAGGGCCATCAGACTGAGCCCTGGTGGGACACGGGACAAAGGCCACGTGGAAGCAAGGATGTAGGGACCGAGTGCTGGCTGACTGGGTTGCCTGGTGACAGTACCGACTCTCGAGGTTATAGGGCTGCCCGGCTTCTGTGACTCAGAAAGCAGGAACCAGGAGAGGAAAACGCACCGCGGAGAACAGGAGCCCCACAGCCGCTGGGAGGAATCCTTCCCTGCTGTTGTCATGGTATCAGGCATCACCACAGTCAGCGCTTAACCTTGTCAGACACCCAGTGTACCAGCTGCCGGGACAAAGGACTACAGACTCGTGGGCGAGGACAGCACAAAGGGGTTTTCTCCGGTTCTGGAGCCCAGAAGCCAGAAATCAAGGTGTCAGCATGGCGGTCCCCTCTGGAGGTCCTGAGATGTCTCCCCCAGCTCCCGGTAGCTCCTGGCATCTCACGGTCCGCAGAGGTATCACTGCAAGCTCTACCTCCATCATCACGTCACGTTTTCATCTGTGTCTTCTCCCCTTTTCTTCCCTCACAAGGACATTTGTGGGACTTCCCTGGTGGCCCGGTGGCTAAGTCTCTGCAATCCCACTGCAGAGGGCCCAGGTTCGATCCCTGGTCGGGAGACTAGATCCCACGTGCCTCATCTAGAGACCCAGCTGCTGCTGCTGCTGCTAAGTCGCTTCGGTTGCCTCCGTATGGCACAGAGCCCAAGCTCTGGCTGCACGGCTGAGTGGCCGCGGCACACAAGCTCACTGCTTGCGGCTTGCCGGCTCTGGGGCTCAGGAGTTGCAGTGCCCGGGCTCAGCTGCTTGGAGGCATGTGGAACTGTCCCCCACCAGGGACAGAACCTGTGCCCCCCGCATTGGCAGGTGGACTATCCANATCACTGCAAGCTCTACCTCCATCATCACGTCACGTTTTCATCTGTGTCTTCTCCCCTTTTCTTCCCTCACAAGGACATTTGTGGGACTTCCCTGGTGGCCCGGTGGCTAAGTCTCTGCAATCCCACTGCAGAGGGCCCAGGTTCGATCCCTGGTCGGGAGACTGGATCCCACGTGCCTCATCTAGAGACCCAGCTGCTGCTGCTGCTGCTAAGTCGCTTCGGTTGCCCCCGTATGGCACAGAGCCCAAGCTCTGGCTGCACGGCTGAGTGGCCGCGGCACACAAGCTCGCTGCTTGCGGCTTGCCGGCTCTGGGGCTCAGGAGTTGCAGTGCCCGGGCTCAGCTGCTCGGAGGCATGTGGAACTGTCCCCCACCAGGGACAGAACCTGTGCCCCCCGCATTGGCAGGTGGACTATCCACAAGGGCTTCCCTTGTGGCTCAGCTGGTAAAGAATCCACCTGCAATGTGGGAGACCTGGGTTCAATCCCTGAGTTGGGAAGATCCCCTGGAGAAGGGAAAGGCTCCCCACTCCAGCATTCTGGCCTGGAGAATTCCACGGGAATAATATAGTCCATGGGGTCCCAAAGAGTCGGACACAAATGAGCAACTTGCACTTTCCAGACTTATCCACCAGGCCATCAAGGAAAGTCCTCTTTTTACGTCTTTATTGGCCATTTTTCCCCTCTACTGGGAGTTGTTGGTTCATATATTTTGCCTGTTAATCTAAATGTAGCTATCTTAATCTTTTAAATTTTTCATTATAATTCTTTATGTATTCTGCATATATATTAGATTATATATTGTGGAACTAATTTTTTGATATAAGAATTGGCAATATCTTCTGTTTGAAGCTCAATTTTGAATTTTCCTCATGGTGTCTTTTAGACAAACGAGTACTTTTAATGTAGTGAATTTATCAACATTTCTTTTTATGGTTGCTGCTTTTCTATACTATTTCAGAAATCCTTTCTGAGCCTAAGAGCAAAATACACCCATATTTCAAGAGTGTACAGAATAAACTCTAGTATTGACCTACAGCATGCGCGTGGACAATTTCCCTCACTCTGGTGTCTGTGGAAGGGTTGGTCTGAATGACATCACCTGCTATGATCAGAGCAGAAACCCAAAGCCATCTTTTGTTAAAGCCCATGTGAGACTCTTGACAGCTCTAGTACTGACGCTTTCAGCCGCCTGCTCAGCGTCCAGTCAGCCCTTTCCTCGCGTCTGACAGGTCCTGAGCCGGCTCTGTGATGGGTCAGCAGGCTGGGCTGAACTACTTCTCCAGAATTCCTTTTCCGGCAGGTTTCCTAACTGGCTCTTGGCATGAGATTCGGGAGGTAGTAGCGGGGCATGAGTCGGACATGACTCAGGAACTGAGCAGCAACAACGAGGTGGCAGCCGGACGGTTCCGACACTTGGAGCGTCAGGCAGAGGCCCAGGTGCGGCTGCGGCCGTGCTCGACGCCCTTTCTCTGCCGGCTCACCTCCCTGGCGGGAGGCAGGTGTGCGGCTGATTCACCTCTCAAGTCATCCTTCTGCTTCTCCAGCTCCTGGGCCAGAAGTGTGTGCATTTTCCTGACATGGGTGCCAACCTCTGCAGGACACCCAGGTGTCGCGTCCCTCCTTGGGCTCGCTGGTCCCCCCTCCGGCTCCACCTTCCCTACCTGACTACCTGCTCCGCACACTTGAGGCTGCCGCGTCCATGCCTGACGCTGCAGCTTCCAGAGACCCTCCAGCAGCCCCGCGACTGCAGAGGTTGGCTCCCTTAATGGCGTCACCCGCTGTGGCCCTGCAACGAACCGGCACAGGTACCAGGCGCGCAGACCTTAGGGACGGAGGCCCGACCCCGAGACAAAGCCTCCTGGGCTTCATTTCCCTCCTGGTGACGGGTCTAGGTGTCCGAAGCCATTCCAGTCGGATCTTAGGGGCAGTTCCTGGAGCGGGAGTGGGGGGGCGCGGGGGGCTCCCTTGTCCCCCTGGGAGCTGGGTGTCGGGCTGATGTCTGCGGCCGGGGCCACCATCGTGTGACCCCAGGAGGAAGGACGTCTGCCTGCTGCAGGCGGGGAGGTAAAGAGCAGGGAGGGCGTGCACGCTCTGGACGCCGGGGGCTCCACCTGGAAAGCGAGCCTTCTCGTGCGTGCGATCGGCGGCTTCCCGCGGCCCCTTCCCTCCCGCAGCAGGACGGTCTGGGCCTCGGCGCCCTTGTCCCCACTGTCGGGAACGCTCCACCTCCGTCCGTGTCACCGACCGCCGAGTAGAGCAGGGGGCGGGAGGCAGGCGCGGCGAGGCCTTCTGTCCAGACCCGCGCCCGCGCGCAGGCGCAGCGTCGTCCCCAAGGGCCCTCCGCGCGGTTTGGCGCCCGCGGGCCGCCGTACGGCAGGGCGTCTCCATGGCGACCGCGTGCACCCACCGCCGCCGTACGGCCGCGTCTCCATGGCGACCGCGTGCGCCCGCCGCCTCCATTGTTCCTCTGGGCCCTCCGCGCCCCTGGAGGGCGGGTGAGCACCGGCTGTGGGCCCGCATGGGGACCCATCGGGAGAGGCCGGGGGCCCCGGGTGGTGGGAGGTGGGGCGCACTGGAGACTCTGGGGCACCGCGCGCTTGCGGGGCCCGGAGCGCCGCCTCCCTGCCCCCGCGCGGCCCGCCCTGCCCGGGCGGGGACCTATCGGGAGAGGCCAGGGGCGCCGGTAATGGGAAGTGGAGCCCGGAGCGCGGCCCGCGCTGCGGGGACGCGGCCTTCCAGCCCCTGCGCGGCCCGCCCCGCCCCCGCGCTCGCGGTCCTGAGACTTTCTCCTGGTTTAGAAGTTTGCAGAGGTTGCAGCCTGCACGCCCCCGAGTCACAGAAAAGGACCCACGGGGAGGCCCAGGGGGCGCGGGCCTCGCAATCCCCGCCCCTGAAATGGAGGGACAGGCTCACAGCAGACACGTGAGCTGGCAACACCCCCGCTGAGCGAAACGCTGCTGGGAAGGACCCAGACCTGCAAATGAGAAAGGGCGAGCTCAGGACCCCCTCCGCACTCAGGGGAGGGAGATGCCAGCTTGTGGATTTAGAACCGTTCTGATTCGGCTTCATCCCTAGAGAGGCCATTCCTCCTTTGCATTTTCCAGGAATTAAAAGTTAAGTCTGGAACTCCAAGGTGCAGAGGAAGGAGCGGAGCAGTTTAATCTGAACCTCTTGCAGCCCACTTTTTCTTACCAAAGTCCAGGTTATGGTCTGTTTATGACGCGCAGGTTATCGTAAGCTGGCACAATCATTGCAGGCCTGCCGAGCCGCGGAAGGTGTGACTCTTCCGTGTACCCATTGTTGATGTGTCTCCCCGCCCCGCCCCCATCTCCAGGTGACTCCACACCCAGGAGGATGCCCGGTGGTCCCCAGAGGAGTGCTTCCTCCCAGCCGACTGATGGAGGGGAGCGGTTCCCTCTCGGTTCCCTGCAGGGCTGATGACCGGGAGAGCCCCGCTGCCCAGGCTGGGAGCAAGCCTGCTTCCACCTCCAGAGACGTTCACCAGGGGGTCATCTTCTCCTCCTCAGCGAGATCTTTAAAGTCCCCAACCTCAGAGTGACTGGGTCAGCTTCCGGGCTTGGTACATGCATGCCATGTAGATGTAAATGAAGCCTTTGCTCACTTGTAGATTTCTTTTTAGAGAGAAATTATAGAATGAGGTGGATTGGAAGAGGGTTAGCTTGGGCTTTCATGTGCTACTCACTGCAAAATGAGAAATTCCAGCAGGGGACCAGCCAGACGCTAATGTCCTCTCCTCTAATGTCCTCTCCTCAGAAACATGTTAAGTGAAAAGCCCATGGGGGCTGGAAACTGTTGCTGAAAACACGCTTGGTCTCTCAGCACCCCTGAGAGACTGCTCTGTGGTCCAGTGGTTAAGCCTCTGCCTTCCCGTGCCGGGGGTGTGGGTCTGATCCCTGGTCGGGAGCTGAGATTCCACATGCGTCTCAGACAAAAAACCATGAAAACAAAAGCAATGTTGTAACAAAAACAATAAAGAGTTTAAAAATGGTCCATAAAAAAAAAAATCTAAAAAGCAAGCCCCACAATACCCCTTGAAAACTTCAGTAAAACTTCCTCACCCCACAGCGCTGCCCAGGTATCGTGCTTGACTCCTGTGGGCCCGGTGCCTTCATGGGATTGGGCCCCCGCCTGCTTGAGATCCAGCAGGTCTGTCTCCTCCGGGGAGTTCTGCAACGAAGTTCCGTCTGCACAGCTTGATGGGGACCGTCCAGCGTCAGCAGTTCTCTCACTGCCCAGAGGTCGGGCAGCTTCCTTGAACCTCACCTTGTCTTCACAGTTTATCAGGAGGATTAAATGGCCAGCATATAAAGCAGTGTCCATACAGGACACACACCCGCGTGTTGCACTGTTAGCCTGCTGATTGACCGTTTTCAGTGTTTTTATTAGGTTGGCCAAAAGCTTCTTTGATGTTTAAGTAAAAGTAAAAGACAGTTCTCATTTTCACCAAGAACTTTATTGAACTACGTATCCGTTGCTTTGTTCCATTACCTTCTGCCATTTCCCAGGCAACTTCATAATTCCATCTTCCGAAAGCTCGTTGGCTTTTTGAGCAAAGAACTGTTCCAAGTGCCTTTTACAGTCTTCCAGGGAATTGAAATTTTTCCATTAAGAGAATTTTGTAAAGACTGAAAGGAATGAACATCCGGAAGTGTAGCGTCTGCTGGATACAGAGGATGAATCAGAACCTCCCTGCCAAGCTGTAACAGTGTGTGCCTGGTCACCAAAGAAGCATTCAGTCTTGCGTTGTCCTGATGGGAAGTTTTTTTTTAATCTGTTGACTAATTCCAGACATTTTTCGTGGCCTGCTGCTTTCAGTTGGTCTCACTGGGAGCAGTACTTGTTGGACCTAATCGTGTGGTTTTCCAGAAGGAGCTCAGAGGACTCCCTGCCAACCCCACCCCACACATCACCTCAGCTTTGCATGAAGACCAGCCTTTGATGTGGTTGGTGGCGGCTCATTTCACTTGCCCTGGGATCTCTTCTGTTCCACACTTTTGTACAGCATCCATTTTTCCTGGCCTGGTGTTTTAAAAATGGGACATTTTTGTTATGTTTAAGTAGAGAATCACATGTGGAAATAAGGTACAGAAGGTTTTTTCCGCTAAACTTACGTGGAGCCCAGCTATCACGGCAGTGAGCGTGATCAAGCTGGTGCAAATGATTCTCAGTGCTCGCTCGGAACGTTTCGAGTATGGCCACCACCTCCCGTGTGGCCGTGCGGAGTAAGGGTGATTGTTCTCAATGTCTCCATTTGATGGATGTCAACTTCAAGTAGTCTGCTGAGCCGTGGAGCATCGTCCGTCCAGTGAGAAATCTCCAGCATAAAACGTCTCAAACCACTTTAGACACTTTTGATCGGTCGAGGCACCTTCTCCATACATGGCACAAGTCTTTTTCTTTTTATTTCAGTCTCCTTCTTACCTTTCTCGAAATAATGAAGCTTCTGTGTTTGCACGCTCAGTCAATAAGATGCTGAAAATGCTGCTTTTTTCCTTCCATCTTCAGTGTTTAAATGGCTGCACAGAATTTCACCGATTTTGATAAGTTTTTTTAATGTATACCGATATGACCGGGGAAGGCAATGGCACCCCACCCCAGTACTCTTGCCTGGAAAATCCAATGGACGGAGGAGCCTGGTGGGCTGCAGTCCATGGGGTCGCTAACAGTCGGACAGACTGAGCGACTTCACTTTCACTTTTCTCTTTCATGCATTGGAGAAGGAAATGGCAACCCACTCCAGTATTCTTGCCTGGAGAATCCCAGGGACGGGGGAGCCTGGTGGGCTGCCGTCTATGGGGTCACACAGAGTCGGACACGACTGAAGTGACTTAGCAGCAGCAGCAGCAGCATACCGATATGACAGCTGTCACAACGTAACAAAATTGTTTTCAGTGAAGTTAAAGACGAAAGCTACTAGAACCATCATATGCAAAGAAATGAACGGACTTCTTGGCCACCCCACACACGCGTCTGTGTGCTCAGACTATGAGCGGCTGCTTGCCTCCCTAACCCTGGTCGTGTCCCGTACCCTGTCTTCGCGGTCAGGCCAGCGCTGGGCTTGCTGTTCCCTTAGCACTGCCCTCCACGAGTGAAGTCCTGTGTCTCCCTGTAATACACCACTTTCAAGGAAGCAAACGCTCTCAGTTCTGAACGAGGAGCCCAGCAGTGTAGAAACTCATGGTGCCTTCATGCGTAAAAGAAGGAGGAAGGCTTCTTTAGTCTGAATGAAGGGACTTTATTTGTGCCTTTCAGAATACAGAGGTGTCAACCTCATCACTGTGGCAGCAAATCCCCGAGTGAGGTGACCACTCCAAGCTGTGGCCCTTCGGTGGTTACGGGTGCGTTTTGCAGCCATAGCAACACCCTCCAGGACTCCAGTCACACCCACAGAGACCCTCACAGTCAGGGGACACAGACCCCTCCCCAGCCTCCCCGTCCTCACGAGGCCTCATGGAACCCGGCAGGCAGGGTGGGCTCGTGTGATGCACTCAGCCCGGCCCCGGGGACTGAGGCAGGGGCCGGCGTGGCATGTCTGCTATCTCCTCTTCTGGTGTTGACAAGGACCTGCGGCTTCGGTGCTGAGCCTGGGAGACAGAGCGCCTAAAGCTGCCTGAGGGCTGGGACAGGAGGGGCCCGGAGCAACGGCGTCCACAAGCCGAGTCTGGCCACCACGTGTTCCCCTGGCCGCGGGGAGCGATGCGGCCGCGTGTGAGCTGACTCGGGATTGTGTTTTCAGCACGTCTGTGGTTTCTCGCCGGCGTGTCTCAAGCATCTGCATGCGCTTGATGGGACTTCGAAGGTGGCGTTGACGGCAGAGCTGGGAGCTGNCCTGGCCGCGGGGAGCGATGCGGCCGCGTGTGAGCTGACTCGGGATTGTGTTTTCAGCACGTCTGTGGTTTCTCGCCGGCGTGTCTCAAGCATCTGCATGCGCTTGATGGGACTTCGAAGGTGGCGTTGACGGCAGAGCTGGGAGCTGGGACCCTGCTGGTGGAGGAGGGCCTGCTGTGTGCCCTGGGCTGTAACGGCTTGGTGGCGCCTCATTCCCCCCAGGCGTGCGCCCCGTCACAGGCCAGGCCCGGAGCACAGAGGGGCTCAGGAACCTGCTCCAGGGCGCACGGCTTACGGGTTTTTCGAAATCGAGATTTGAACCCAGGGAGCCTGGTTTCCCGGCCAGTGTCCTTAAGTTCTCCACTCTGCTGCCCTGTAAATAGAAACATATAGATGCATATATGTGTGGCTCAGGAAGATCCCCTGGAGACAGGAATGACAGCCCACTCCATCCCCTGGAGTCGGGAATGACAGCCCACTCGAGTATCCTTGCCTCTGGTTTCCCGGCCAGTGTCCTTAAGTTCTCCACTCTGCTGCCCTGTAAATAGAAACATATAGATGCATATATGTGTGGCTCAGGAAGATCCCCTGGAGACAGGAATGACAGCCCACTCCATCCCCTGGAGTCGGGAATGACAGCCCACTCGAGTATCCTTGCCTGGAGAATCCCATGGACAGAGGAGCCTGGTGGGCTGCAGTCCACGGGGTCGCAGAGAGTCGGACACGACTGGGTGACTGAGGCTCTCATGTGTGTGACCAGGCAGATCCAGGCGGCGCGCAGCGGCGGCGGCGGAGGAGGGTGCTTCTGTGTCACCCTCAACGCGGGGGCTCCGACGGCAGCATCGCGCCGGCACATGCTGTGCGGCACGCGACGGTCAGCGTGTGAGTCTCAGCCTACCCTGGCTGTGCTGCCCTGCCTGGCTGACTGGCTCATGGTGGTGGCTAAGGGTCCACTGGGTGGAGGGCAGACTTCCTGACGTGACCCTTACCGGCTCACTGGGTGTGGCCCTTTTCACCACAGGGACTGACCCTGCGTGCCCTGCATTCAGAGCAGATGCTTAGCCAGACCACCAGGGAAGCCCCCAGGCCTCGACTTGCTGCTGCTGCTGTTTCCCGTTTCAGCGATTTCAGGGGAAACATTCGGGTTTTCTTTTAACTTGCTATGTGTGATTGCAGTCACCAGTGGAAATGTTTTGAGGATGTATCATGTTTTAGAATTTAGTCGGCTGACAAAACATTCTTCTTTTCCCCCCCGGAAGCAATTGCACCTTCAGTGAAATGCCCTGAGCACAATTCCTAAAGACTTCTTCCAGCTGCTGCCCAGCCTCTCCTAGCTGGACCTGCGATTCAACAGGATCACCGCGCTGCCCTCTGGGATTGGCTGTCACACGTGAGTAGCTTGTTTGTCTGGCCAGGTGAGGTCATCGTGCCTGTCTTTGGCTGCCTCGCTCTCCCCGACTCCTCCCATGAATTTCGACTTCAGAACAGAAGCGTGTAGCGGAGTCCTCAAAGCCGTTGAGAGGTGTGGTGGCTGCCGGTACCAAAAGCACACGTGTGGTCGGTTTAGTCGCTAAGCGGTGCCTGACTCCTTGCGATCCCATGGACTATAGCCCGCCAGGCTCCTCTGTCCGTGGGATTCTCCAGGCAAGAATGCTGGAGTGGGTGGCCATTCCCTTCTCCAGGGGGTCTTCCTGACCCAGGTCTCCTGCCTTGCAGGCGGATTCTTTACCGACTGAGCTATGTGCGGGAAGCCCAAAAGCACGTACGTGATCATCAGTCAGGGCACTTGGTGCCTCGGGACACACCGGCCACCACAGCACCTCTGCTGACGGTGCACGCCGCTTTCCCCACAAGCAGGTTCCGTCTCTGCCTCCCGTCAGAAGTATTAATACTTCTGGCGCATGCAGACCAGTGGCTTTGCTCCCGAGGGCCCATGTGTGACTGCACTGGCTCCCGGTAGACAATGAGACGCTCTTCCCATCTGGGGAAACCGGAAACCCTGGAGCACGCTCTGCAATGTCCTGCTGGGTTCCTGCCACCCAGAAGCCAGGCGTCTCCTAGCATCCTCCTAGAACCGAGGCCAAACGGCCTACCCCCGTGAGCCCCCCAGCAGCCACAGGTCAGCCGGTATTCACCCCCAGAGCCCATGCTTCTCTCAGGCGCCTTGGCCCCAGGCCCAGTCCTTCTATGGCAGGCTCTCAACCTCTAGGAAACCTCATGATTTGAATTTCAGACCCTCCTGCAGTGTCAGGGGACATCAACTGCAAGGGCGCTGAGGTGGGCCTGTCCCTGGGGACAGAGCAGAGGAGGGGAGGCGGCAGGCGGGCCCGGAAAGGGAGTTGCTGAGCTCGTAGGACGATTGCTAGTTTGAATTTCATCGCGGAAGAGACAGGAGGTCACGGAGGTTTGCAGGAGGGCGCAGTCCCGAGGCCCGGCAGCTGTCCATGCGGGAGAGCCAATGCCGCTCAGGTCGGATGGAGGGCGTGGGAGGGAGACAGGGGTCCGAGGGTGCCCGCTTCCTACGGGAGTCATGGTGGCCCCCATGAAGCGCAGAGAGGGGCTGTAGCAGGCCGTTAGTCGCCTGGGCGGCTGCATGCTAATCTTAACAGTATTTCACAGAAGTGAGTCTTGTGTTGCGTGTAACAGGGAGAGACAGGCCCCCACGAATCTCCCAGGCCTGCTGCAGCTCCGCAGGAAAGCAGCTCCTTTCTGTTGGCAGCGGGCGTCTCGGGCACCCAGGGCGGGGCACCCAGGCCGTCTCCCCGAGCTCCTGGGTCTGCCGGGGTCATGCCCCTGGGCCTGGAGCAGTGTGACAAGCGGCTCTGCCCACTCCGCTTTCTCACGGTCCGGTGGCCTCAGCGTCCCCGAGTATGTGTCAGGGTGGTTTTTGGAAGCTCCGCTCATCAAGGGCCCTTGGCCGCTGTGTTGAGGCCAGTTTGATGCCCTTGGCCCACCGCTGACTAGCAAGTGCTCCTCAGAAGATGAGAATAAGCCAGCGCTGCTTCTCCTAAGCCCTGTTCTTCCTTCTGAAACAAATACACGGCTTCAAACTTGAGAATTCTTTGATTTTGCCGCTGAAAGCCAGCTGCTGAATGTTGTCTAAGATATAATTTTGCCTGTGGTTTATAACCCGTTATGTCATTAAAATTAGATCAGCATGCTGAAGAGCCGAAAACACGTTCATTAGAAATTTTAAGTAATTACGGGCTTATTAAAAGCCTTAAGCTTTCCAAAAAGCCTAATCAAAACAGCATCAGTGTTAATGTTCTCCCGTCCGTGTCGTGAATGTGTGAGCCGCTAGCAGGGAGAGATTTAAAGTGTCCAGCAGCATATGTGATGGGAC
>SJYX01008514.1:203435-239834 GCA_006410675.1 Oreotragus oreotragus | reverse complement strand
TTTTTGAGATTGCATCCAAGTACTGCATTTTGGACTCTTTTGTTGACCATGATGGCTAGTCCATTTCTTCTGAGGGATTCCTGCCCACAGTAGTAGATATAATGGTCATCTGAGTTAAATTCACCCATTCCAGTCCATTTTAGTTCGCTGATTCCTAGAATGTCGACGTTCACCCTTGCCATCTCTTGTTTGACCACTTCCAATTTGCCTTGATTCATGGACCTGACATTCCAGGTTCCTATGCAATATTGTTCTTTACAGCATCGGATCTTGCTTCTATCACCAGTCACATGCACAACTGGGTATTGTTTTTGCTTTGGCTCCATCCCTTCATTCTTTCTGGAGTTATTTCTCCACTGATCTCCAGTAACAAAAAGACCCTTGATATTTGCAGAGCCATTTGAAATTTCCAGAGCATCCATAAGGCATTTGGTTCATGCCAAAAGCTTCGTGGTATTTGGTCATACGTGGACCTCTCCAAATTGTCAGTGGAGACATTTTGTCCATGTCAAACTTTCCTTGATATCTGATCCTGTCCAAAACCATTTGGTGGCTCAGTGGTAAAGAGTATGCCTGCAATGCAGGAGACCCAGGTTTAATCCCTGGCTTGGGATGATCCCCTGGAGAAGGGAATGGCCATCCACTCCAGTATTCTTGCCTGGAGAATTCCATGGATGGAAGAGCCTGGCAGGCTACAGTCCATGGGGTAGCAAACAGTCAGACACTATTACTATAGCCATGAAGCCTGAGGGCTCAGTAGGCAAAGAATCTGCCTGTAATGCAGGAGACACAGGAGATACGGGTTTGATTCCTGGGTCAGGAAAGTCCCCTGGAGGAGGAAATGGCATCCCACTACAGTATTCATGCCTGAAAAATCCCATGGACAGGAGGGCTATCATCCAAAGGGTCAGAAAATGTCAGACACGACTGAGCAATTAAGCACACAAATATGATTATGGACATTTTGGATGTCCATAATTTCAACAACTTTTGGGTGTAGGTCATATGTCTTACAGATGTTTTGGACAGTACCTGCAAGGCTGAAAGACATTCATTTTTTTTTCTAATATGCTTTTAGAAGATAATACCAGAGGATATATTCAGAGCAGTGAATAATTTATTTTAAGTTATATAAAATAAAAAATAGTTGGGATAAAACTACATTAAAAGTAGGAATTTATATTATTAAGTGATAGCACTAATGAGTTAAAAAAAAAAAAGAAGTAAGCCACAAAAAGGGAGAAAATTATTGCAACATACACACCACCAAAGAGCTTGATTCCAGAAGCCATAATAAAGATTTCTGACAAGTCAATGAGAGAGAGGGATTTCCCTGGTGGCCCAGTGTTTAAGACTTTGTCTTCCAATGCAGGGGATGTGGGGTTGATCCCTGGTCAAGGAGCTAAGATCCTATAGGCTTAGAATCCAAAAAAAGAAAGAATAAAATGAAAACATAAGAAAAAAAATATTGTAACAAATTCAATAAATAAAACATAATAGAAATATTGATTAAAAATGTGAAAGGACATTTAATGTAAGAAGAAATTTAAATGCTCAAAAAAAAAAAAAACAGTTTTCAATCTCATTATTACTGAAGAAAATGCAAGCTGAAACCAGAAAGAAATATCTTTATATACCTGTTAAAATGATTAAAAAATGTTACCATGAAAAAAGTTTCATTCACTGAAAGAAGTGTATATATTGGGACAAACTCTTCAGAAAACACTTGGCCTTCCTTATCTCATGGAGTTGAAGCTATGCCCACTTTCTGACCTTGCAACTGCACTTCTAATTACACACCACAGAGAATCAAGGATACTTGTGCCTCAGAGCACAGATATGAGAACTTCAGAATGACTTCATTATCTGTAGCACAAGCCAGAAACAACTCAACTGTCCCCAAACAGTTGAATGAATAAATAAACACACTGTATTCATGAGACAGAGTTCTGCACAGTGATAAACCAAATACAGCAGAGACCTATTCAACAGTGTCCATGAAACCTACAATGGAATGAAATAAGTCATAAAACAATGCATTTTCATCAGTTCTTAGAAAACTTGATAAAAAGGAAAAAGAAACAGTAAATATCATTATTTATTATTTTTTTTAACCACTTATGCTTTTAATTTTTTTTTTAATTTTATTTTTTTTGTATTTATTTATTTTTTTACACGAACTCCCAAACATGAACCCCCCTCCCACCTCCCACCCCACATCATCCCTCCAGATCAGGACTTGAAAGGTGGTCATATGTGCATTTGGTTTGTCATACTCTATGTTGATTGGAGCCATGAAATTAAAAGATGCTTGCTCCTTGGAAGGAAAGTTATGACCAACCTAGACAGCATATTGAAAAGCAGAGAAACTACTTTACCAACAAAGTTGTGTCTAGTCAAGGCTATGGTTTTCCCAGTGGTCACGTATGGATGTGAGAGTTGAACCATAAAGAAAGCTGAGCACCAAAGAATTTATGCTTTTGAACTGTGGTGTTGGAGAAGACTCTTGAGAGTTCCTTGGACTGCAAGGAGATCCAGCCAGTCCATCTGATTTCCTCAGTCCTGGGTGTTCATTGGAATGACTGATGTCGAAACTGAAACTCCAATACGTTGGCCATCTAATGCGAAGAACTGACTCATTTGAAAAGACCCTGATGCTGGGGAAGATTGAGAGCAGGAGAAAAGTTTGACAGAGGATGCGATGGTTGGGTGGTATCACTGACTCAATGGACATGAGTTTGGATAGGCTCCGGGATTTGGTAATGGACAGGGAGGCCTGGTGTGCTGCAGTTCATGGGGTCGCAAAAAGGCTGACATGACTGAACAACTGAACTGAACTGAACTGAAGGTTGATCATAGCTTTTCTTCCAAGGAGCAAGCATTTTTTTATTTCATGGCTGCATGTGCCTGTCTAGTTCATGGAATTCTGTAGGCCAGCATACTGGAGTGGGTAGCCTTTCCCTTCTCCAAGGAATCTTCCCAACCCAGGGATCAAACCCAGGTCTCCTGCACTGCAGGCGGATTCTTTACCAGCTGAGCCACAAGGGAAACCCAAGAATACTGGAGTGGGTAGACTATCCCCTCTCCAGAGGATCTTCCCAACCCAGGAATCAAACCAGGGTTCATTGCAGGCGGATTCTTTGGATCCCCTGTATTTCTTAGTTTGAAAGGTTTTTCTCCAGAACAATCCAGGTTCCATGCTCATCCCTCCGCACGCCCTACCTCCCAATCCCCAAGCCACCTCCTTTCCCCTGCACATCTCCACTTGGAACGCTTCTCAGTGAAGCAGTCTCTGAAACTTGACTCTTTCATTCACCTTTAATGTGAAAGTGAAGGTCACTCAGTCATGTCCAACTCTTTGCGACCCCATGGACTATCCAGTCCGTGGAATTCTCCAGGCCAGAATACTGGAGTGGGTAGCCTTTCCCTTCTCCAGGGGATCTTCCCAACCCAGGGATCAAACCCAGGTCTCCNACCCAGGGATCAAACCCAGGTCTCCTGCACTGCAGGCGGATTCTTTACCAGCTGAGCCACAAGAGAAGCCCAAGAATACTGGAGTGGGCAGCCTATCCCTTCTCCAGCAGATCTTCCCAACCCAGGAGTCGAACCGTGGTGTCCTGCATTGCAGGTGGTTCCTTTACCAACTGAGCTATCAGGGGAATGTGATTAGTTATCTTAAACATGATTCCAGAGAAAACTTCATCTATTTATTTATTCTAGATTCATAAAATCCTGAAGGATTGATAGATAAAGGACTTGAAAATTTTTATAACAGACGGGACACAGGAATATATAGAAGCTAAAAACACTACAATTGTACTTTTGTTTTGAAAAAAAAAAAACAAAACAAAACTTTACCTTCCACTTGAATCAAGGACAAAATGAATTCTCAGCAGCCTGACTTAGATTCCATTTGCTCATGGCAATTTCTGGCACAAAGTAAATGCACTCTGACCAAACTGTGCCATATAGATATTTGAAATTAGGTGAAAAGTGCACAGTTTTTTTCACTAGGTTTCAGATGAAGCTTCCTAGAAAAATGGTGGTAATAACACTAGCTATGACAGGTTAGCTGGCTGGCCAGAGGCAAGGAACTTCTCTTGAGAGTTTGCTTTCTTGTGCAGCAAATTACTTGCCATCCAGAAATGTGATAAGCACCGGGGTCACCAGAAAAGACAAAACAGATTTTTTTTTTTCTTCAAGAACTTCATAAATCATCAAGAGATCATTACCACCAGATGTGCTAAGTGCACTAACAGACATATTTTCAAGACAAGAGGCAACCAACCCAGTCTTAGGGTCCTAGGAAATCTTTGAGCAGGTCACTTCAGAGATGGACCTGAAAGGCTGGCAGAAGGAAGGAAAGGAGTGGAGGAAGGAGGGAAAAAAGAATAGCAGAGAAAAGGAAAAGCACAGATGAAGAGAAAAGGAAAAGCACAGAGAAGTAGCATTCAGCGGGAAAACCCAAGCTACTCAGGTTACCAGAGTCTATGTAAAATGAGCTTACAAAGGCAGCTGGTGGGGCAGATTGATGGCTGTGATCTTAATGAATCTTCAAGGGTTTCTTCAGACACTTAGATCTTACCCAGAGTGCAATGGAAAGGCCTTAAACGATTTTAAGACCCGATCATAATATTGATCACTGTTGGCTGATTAACTTATTATTTTTCAGATTTCTTATTTTGTATAATTCCCTCTAATTTCTAGTGTTTTCAAATGGTTATGTATTTTTAATTTAAAAAAGAAACCATTTACCCAAAGAAATATGATTGATCCTTACTTGCAAAATGAGGTGGTTTTCTTTTCCTTCCCTTCTTCTTTCTTTCTGTTGCATTTGTGAGTGAAGTCTTGTCTTGGCGTTTAGACTGTGTGTGTGTGCTCTCAGTGGATCAGTCATGTCCAACTCTTTGTGAGCCCATGGACTGTAGCCCACCAGGCTTCTCTGTCCGTGGGATTTCCCAAGCAAGAATACTGGAATGGGTTGCCATTTCTTTCTCCAGGGCATCTTCCCGACCCAGAGGTTGAAACTGCATCACTTGTGTCTCTGGCACTGGCAGGCGGATTCTTTACCACTGTGCCACCATATCCTTTCACTGATCATTATCACATTATTATGCATGTTTCATCTTTGTAGAAGCAATGGTGCTTGCACTGTTTCTATAACTGTCTCTATAATGATCATATAAGCACCGTGATAGGTAAAAGCGCAACACTGCTTTACTTCTTGAGGTACCATTTGGCTACACACTGTAACTTTGGTGACTGGTTCCCCTGGGAGCAGTGAATGCAGCAGCTACAGCAGTTCTAATTAAGTGATTATGATATTTATTCTGCACCCTAGTATATAGTTTTGTTTGCATTCTTAAGGTCTTTATTCTTCTCTAACATTATTAGGTATTACTGCAACCACGAAATTAAAAAATGCTTGTTCCTTGGAAGAAAAGCTATGGCTAACCTAGATAGGGTATTAAAAAGCAGAGACATCACTTTGTTGACAAATATCCATCTAGTCAAATCTATGGTTTTTTCTAGTAGTCATGTATGGATGTGAGTTGGACTATAAAGAAAGCTGAGCCCCAAAGAATTGATGCTTTTGAACTGTGCTGTTGGAGAAGACTCTTGGGAGTCCCTTGGACTGCAAGGAGACCCACCAGTCAATGCTAAAGGAAATCAGTCTTGAATATTAATTGGAAGGACTGATGCTGAAAGTGAAGCTCTAATACTTTGGCCACCTGATGCAAAAAAATCTGACTCATTTGAAAAGGTCCTGATTCTGGGAAAGACTGAAGGTAGGAGGAAAAGGGGATGACAGAGGATGAGATGGTTGGATGGCATCACCAACTCGATGGAGATGAGTCTGAACAAGCTCTGGGAGTGGGTGATGGACATGGAAGCCTGGCATGCCACAGTCCATGGGGTCACAAAGAGTTTGACATGACTGAACGAATGAACTGAAGCTGAGTAAGTAGCCTCTTCCCTAGTGGTGCTACTTGGTAAAGAACATGCCTGCCAAGACAGGAGACTTAAGAGACATGGGTCTGATCCCTGGGTCAGGAAGATCCCCTCAAGAAGGGAATGGTAACCCATGCCAGTATTCTTGCTTGAAGAATTCCATGGACAGAGGAACCTGGCGGGCTACAGTCCATAGCGTTGCAAAGAGTCAGACACCCCTGAAGTGACATAGCATGTATACATGAGTAGGCAGTGTTTCCTAAAAAGTGTGAAATAATTTCTAAGCTGTCATTTATTTTAAACATCCATATTCTCTAAATTTCACACATAAAAATGAAACTTCATCTAAGAAGTAAAGTCAGGTAATATTCACTAATCTTTGAACTCAAACATTTCCCCAATGTTTTCACATCTCTTTTATAGAGAAGTATAAAATGGTTTGGATTTCTCTTTTTCATTGGTTTGTTTTGGTAACATTTATTATCCCTCTTTCTCTAGATGTTTTCTCAGACTTTCTCCAGAATTGGATATTTCAATATTTACTTTCTGCTGTTTGTTTGTTTTTGTTGGTTTAGTAGTTCAGTCATGTCTGACTCTTGCAACCCTATGGACTGTAGCCCACCAAGATTCTCATCCACAGGTTTTTCCAGGCAAGAATTCTGGAGTGGGTTGCCATTTCCTTTTCTAGTGTTTACTTCCTGGTACTATATAAATTTTCTAAGCTGCAGATTCATTGCTCTTCAGCTCAAGAGTTTATTTATTTATTTATTGAATATTGCTTCTAATTCATTAGTTCTAGAGTATTTTCCAGGAATACAAAGGAGGGGACCACCCACCTCTCAGAAACATATGATAGTCCCACTTGCTAAGCAAGAGACTTGTTCTTGAAAAGCACAATCTCTCTGAACAAAGCAGAACTGGGACCTTATATATGATTTTGGGAAACATGGAGTTGAAGGGCAAAACCAATACAATATTGTAAAGTAATTAGCCTCCAATTAAAATAAATAAATTTATATTAAAAAAATAAAACATTCTTAAAAAGTGGAGGTGTCAGGGATGAGCTGATATTTTGGCTGTAAAGTCTGATTATGAAGGTGAGTTGTCCAGAGTTTGTTCACTTTCCATGATATCCTCTTGACTGCTCATTGACCCAGGTGGTCAGTGTCCCTCTTATGTATCATACCTCCACAAGAGTTCAGGCAAATTGTGTCTGAGAACAGGGAACATAAGAGGACCACATGGACACTCTGCTTCTCTGCGTGTACCCCAAGTGTGGGGTGTACCCTAAATGTGGGGCAATTCCACAGCATGCTCATTTCTCTCTGCCTATGAGTGCATTTTTGACCAGATTTGAGCTCAAGACAGACAAAGATTATGTAATCTAGTAAATTACTAGGTGACTGATACTAGTGAAACCTCAGCATGCTAGAGCACAGTGCAGTTCAGTTCAGTCACTCAGTTGTGTCCGACTCTTTGTGACCCCATGAACCGCAGCACGCCAGGCCTCCCTGCCCATCACCAACTCCCGGAGTCCACCCAAACTCATGTCCATCGAGTCGGTGATGCCATCCAGCCATCTCATCCTCTGTCGTCCCCATCTCCTCCTGCCCTCAATCTTTCCCAGCATCAGGGTCTTTTCAGATGAATCAGCTCTTCCCATCACGTGGCCAGAGTATTGGAGCTTCAGCTCATGAGTTACTAACAAGTCAGGACAGTGGTTCAAATAGCGGCCTTCTAATAATGGAATTTCAGACGTTGTTTGGAGACACCGGGAAGCACTTTGCTTAATGAGTCCTTCCCTCCTGAGAGGTGACTCCATTTAGACATCCAGGTGTCCTTTACCATTAGAACAGTAGCTGGATGCATGCAATGACCACCAATGGCAAAGATAGCCACAAGGAAAGGCTAGTTCAGGTGACAGTGGCCCCTGATCTCACTCAAGTGTACTGATTGTAAAATTCAGTTTGAAGAGTTTCCTTAAGTTTTTCTATTGTTTGTTATAACAGATCATTATTACTTTTTCTGTAATTTCTGCTAAAAATGTAGTATTTTTATTGTGTTATATAGTGTACATTTTATTCAACGAAGAGTCATCCCAGACAACATTCTTGCAAAAATATAATTTTTAAATTAACTTAAAATTTCAGTAAAATTTTTAAAATTAATTTATGATGATTAGCTACAGCAGTTCTAATTAAGTGATTATGATATTTATTCTGCACCCTAGTATATAGTTTTGTTTGCATTCTTAAGGTCTTTATTCTTCTCTAACATTATTAGGTATTACTGCAACCACGAAATTAAAAAATGCTTGTTCCTTGGAAGAAAAGCTATGGCTAACCTAGATAGGGTATTAAAAAGCAGAGACATCACTTTGTTGACAAATATCCATCTAGTCAAATCTATGGTTTTTTCTAGTAGTCATGTATGGATGTGAGTTGGACTATAAAGAAAGCTGAGCCCCAAAGAATTGATGCTTTTGAACTGTGCTGTTGGAGAAGACTCTTGGGAGTCCCTTGGACTGCAAGGAGACCCACCAGTCAATGCTAAAGGAAATCAGTCTTGAATATTAATTGGAAGGACTGATGCTGAAAGTGAAGCTCTAATACTTTGGCCACCTGATGCAAAAAAATCTGACTCATTTGAAAAGGTCCTGATTCTGGGAAAGACTGAAGGTAGGAGGAAAAGGGGATGACAGAGGATGAGATGGTTGGATGGCATCACCAACTCGATGGAGATGAGTCTGAACAAGCTCTGGGAGTGGGTGATGGACATGGAAGCCTGGCATGCCACAGTCCATGGGGTCACAAAGAGTTTGACATGACTGAACGAATGAACTGAAGCTGAGTAAGTAGCCTCTTCCCTAGTGGTGCTACTTGGTAAAGAACATGCCTGCCAAGACAGGAGACTTAAGAGACATGGGTCTGATCCCTGGGTCAGGAAGATCCCCTCAAGAAGGGAATGGTAACCCATGCCAGTATTCTTGCTTGAAGAATTCCATGGACAGAGGAACCTGGCGGGCTACAGTCCATAGCGTTGCAAAGAGTCAGACACCCCTGAAGTGACATAGCATGTATACATGAGTAGGCAGTGTTTCCTAAAAAGTGTGAAATAATTTCTAAGCTGTCATTTATTTTAAACATCCATATTCTCTAAATTTCACACATAAAAATGAAACTTCATCTAAGAAGTAAAGTCAGGTAATATTCACTAATCTTTGAACTCAAACATTTCCCCAATGTTTTCACATCTCTTTTATAGAGAAGTATAAAATGGTTTGGATTTCTCTTTTTCATTGGTTTGTTTTGGTAACATTTATTATCCCTCTTTCTCTAGATGTTTTCTCAGACTTTCTCCAGAATTGGATATTTCAATATTTACTTTCTGCTGTTTGTTTGTTTTTGTTGGTTTAGTAGTTCAGTCATGTCTGACTCTTGCAACCCTATGGACTGTAGCCCACCAAGATTCTCATCCACAGGTTTTTCCAGGCAAGAATTCTGGAGTGGGTTGCCATTTCCTTTTCTAGTTATGTCCATCGAGTCAGTGATGCCATCCACCCATCTCATCCTCTGTCGTCCCCTTCTCCTCCTGCCCTCAGTCTTTCCCAGCACCAGAGTCTTTTCAGATGAATCAGCTCTTCCCATCAGGTGGCCGAAGAATTGGAGTTTCAGCTCATGGTGTGCTAACAAGTCAGGACAGTGGTTCAAATAGCGGCCTTCTAATAATGGAATTTCAGGCATTGTTTGGAGACACTGGGAAGCACTTTGCTTAATGAATCCTTCCCTCCTGAGAGGTGACTCCATTTAGACATCCAGGTGTCCTTTATCGTTAGAACAGTAGCTGGATGCGTGCAATGACCACCAACGGCAAAGACAGCCACAAGGAAAGGCTAGTTCAGGTCACAGTGGCCCCTGACCTCACTCAAGTGTACTGATTGTAAAATTCAGTTTGAGGAGTTTCCTTAAGTTTTTTTATTGTTTGTTATAACAGATCATTATTACTTTTTCTGTAATTTCTGCTAAAAATGTAGTATTTTTATTATGTTATATAGTGTACATTTTATTCAATGAAGAGTCATCCCAGATAACATTCTTGCAAAAATATAATTTTTAAATTAACTTAAAATTTCAGTAAAATTTTTAAAATTAATTTATGATGATCAAAACTACAATGAAGTATCACCTCACACCAATCAGAATGGCCATGATCCCAAAATCTGCAAACAATAAATTCTGGAGAGAATGTGGAGGAAAGGAAACTCTCTTGCACTGTTGGTGGGGATGTAAACCAATACAGCCACTATGGAGAACATGAGTTCTCCAACTCATGATGGATTCCTTAGCAATCTAGGAATGAAACTACCATATGACCCAGCAATCCCACTGCTGGGTATATACCCATAATTCAAAAAAACACATGTACCCCAATGCTTATTGCATCACTATTTATGATAGCCCAGACATGGACACAATCTAGATGTCCACTGACAGATGAATGGATGAAGACACTGTGTGCAATAGAATATTACTTGGCTATAAAAAAGAATGGATTTGAGTCAGCTGAAGTGAGGTAGATGAACCTAGAGTCTGTTATACAGAGTGAAGTATAAAGTAATTGGCTTCCAATTAAAATAAATAAATTAAAATTAAATTAAAAAATAAACAAATAAAATAAAAATTTAAAAATCCCAAAAAACCTCCCCACAAATATCACATAACACACATATATGGAATCTAGAAAAATATGGCACTGATGAGCCTATTTACAAGGCAGGAATAGAGGCACAGATGTCAAGAATGGACTTCCGGACACAGCAGGGGAAGGAGAGGGCGGGAAGGAGAGGAGTCTACTGAGGCATGTAGACTCCTATGTGTAAAACAGACAGCCATCAGGGAGCTGCTGTAGACACAGCGGGCTCAGCCTGGTGCTCTGTGATGACCTGGGAGGATGGCATGAGGAGGGGAGGGTGGAAGCTCAGAGGGAGGGGATATCTGCATACTCATCCTGGTTCATGTTATTGTAAGGCAGAAACCAACACACCACTGTAAAGCAGTGATCTTCCAATTAAAAATTAATCTCTAAAAAAGTAGGTAAAATGTAAAATTCAATTAAAACATAAAGTTATTTGTAGAATGCCCAGCAACTAAATGTACAAAATCTACTTTTGAAGATTAAAAGAATTAAATTATAAGATTATAAGAATAAAGTTACCAATATCTGTGATTATGGTTAAATTAATAAAAATCCAATTTCATCTTTTTTTTCAATGAAGTAAATATTTTTATTATATAGTAGGAGGAGCCTAGAGATAACCAGTAACATTTTAGTCAAGTCTGAAGACTGAGCACTGAAAAATTGATGCTTTTGAACTGTGGTGTTGGAGAAGACTCTTGAGACTCCCTTGGACTGCAAGGAGATACAATCAGTCCATCCTAAAGATCAGTCCTGAATGTTCATAGAAGGATTGATGTTGAAGCTGAAACTCCAGTACTTTGGCCACCTGATGCAAAGAACTGACTCATTTGAAAAGACCCTGATGCTGGACAAGATTGAAGGCTAAAGGAGAAGGGGACGACAGAGGATGAGATGGTTGGATGGCATCACTGACTCAATGGACGTGAGCTTGAGAAAAGTCTGGGAGTCAGTGATGGACAGGGAGGCCTGGCCTGCTGCAGTCCATGGGATGGCATAGAGTCAGACACGACTGAGTGATTGAACTAAACTGAACTGAAGACTGAATGAGAATTTGCTATTGGATGAATAGCAATAGATAAATGGATGAATTGGTGGTGTTAGGTGAAATGTAAATCTTGCAGGAAGCCTAGCTCTCATGTCATTAATAGATAAAAGCAGCTTACATTCTAGTGAAAGAGGAGAAAAAAGGAATCTTGGCCCTCATCTCCTACCTGTAGCTTGTACCATGTGACCTTGGCAAGTCTTCATGTGGAAGCCTGATGTGTTTTCACCAGCTATCCCTTGAGGAGAGATTCTAAACTGTCAGAGGCCAAACTGCAATCATTTCCCTATGACATTCCCAGGAGTTTCTTAGCATGGTGCTTGAAAATAGTTTTTGCCTACTCCTGTTGTCAGCCTGACTGGGAATGGTATGGAGTTTGCAAAGTGAACTGAATCCTAAAGTCAGGGTGAACCATCACATTTCACTCCAAATTGAAGGGATTCCCAGATGGAGAAATTTCAGTGTTAAAACTCTGAATGTTGCTCAAAACAAATAGGTTGCTCTACTGAAATAGAGTCTAGATTTGCTTAGAGAATTTTCTTTTCTCCCTCCCTCATTCCCTCCACATTTCCTTCCTTCTTTTCTTTCCTTTTCTCCATCCTTTCTTTTTTCCTTCTCCTATCCAAGTTCTTTTAAAACAATTGTTCAGATTCTCCAATTCAATTGGAAGAAAACCAGACTTCATCTAGTAACTCCATCCCTTAATTAGCTTTTATTTTCCCAGCACTTAAAATTCATTCAGATGTTAACACTGCAGTAAGTGATAAAGAGAGATTTTTAAACTCTGGGTGATTATGAGCATGAACTGAGAGTCCAGTTCCTCCAGAGACTAATGATTAGTAACCAGAAGTGAGTGTCATGGATCCCAGCTCCTCAAAAGAATTCTTTTCCATAATAATTTTGGTTATTCAATTGAAAAAATATCTTTATGAAATATTTAATGGTGGGGAAGGCTAAACTATGATATTTTAGAACTGATGGGACATTTTGAGATCAACTAGAAGACAGTTTTTCCAGCTCTTTCCTGGAGAACAAAGACTTCCTTGGAAGGTCTGACATTAAGGGTAAGAATTTGACAGAACAGTCTGGACTCCTAGCTCCCATTTTCATTTTTACTTAGAATAGCCTTGATCTCACCTGGTAAAAATGTAGTAAAGTATTGTGTGGGATGATATCTCATTGTAGCTTTTATTTGCAGTCTTTGATGACCGGTGATGGTGAGCACCTTTCCATATACTGGTTAGCTATTTGTATGTATTCTTTAAAGAAATGTCTGTTCAGATTCTTTGTAGATTTAAAATTAAGTTATTTGAGTTTCGGGTGGGAGCTATTGTGTTGTTTACGTTCCTTTTATTCTAGTGAAATAAGCCAGATTCAGAAAAACAAACACTGCATGATCTCACTTATATGTATAATGGAGAGGGTCAATAGAGATGGAAATGGCACCCCACTCCAGTACTCTTGCCTGGAAAATCCTATGGACGGAGGAGCCTGGTAGGCTGCAGTCCATGGGGTTGCGAAGAGTCGGACATGACTAAATGACTTTACTTTCATTTTTTACTTTCATGCATTGGAGAAGAAAATGGCAACCCACTCCAGTGTTCTTGCCTGGAGAACCCCAGGGACGGGGGAGCCTGGTGGGCTGCCATCTATGGGGTCTCATAGAGTCGGACACAACTGAAGTGACTTAGCAGCAGCGGCAGAGGGTCAAACCCATGAAAGCAGAGAATAGAACAGTGATTACAAGGGACTTGGTAATGGAGGCCAAAGGGTTCCAAGTTTCAGTTACACCAGATGAATACAGGGTCAAATGATGTACAACAGAATGAATATAGTTAATAATATTGTATTGAACACTTAACATTCTCTGAGGGGGTAAGCATTAAGTGTTCTCTCCAAAAAGTTGATGGAGAGTGCTATGTGAGGTGATAGATATGCTAAGAGCCTTAATTGTGGTAATTATTTTGCAGTATATTCATATATCAAAGCATCAAGTTGTAGACCTTAAATCTATGCAATTTTTATTTGCCATGGAGCTCTCAGTAAGGCTGGGGGAAAAAGTTCTGTGCAGTGTGTTATTATTTTTGATAATGCGTTTCACATCTCAATAAAGGGGGGGCGGGTAACAAACTGCCCCAACTCTCTCACTTTATGAAGACAAGCAGTAGAGCCTAGAAGACAGTAGAGCTTAGAAGAAGCTGGATAGGGAGTTTGCACTATGTTGTATGGTTTGAGGCACATTTATGAATTATGGAAGTCTCTCTCTCCTGTCTCCTGTGTCTTTCTCTACCTGGGTTGACAAAAGTAAGAGAGGGTGAAGTTCTGATATTGCCATTCTTTCAAGGATGCCCATGATCTATGTGAAAGTTCCATGAAAAATATATGAAATTTTTTCCCATACATTGAATGTGCTATGCCTGCACTCACTTTCTTCGTAGGATCTTTGCCCTCTGCTAGCTCTCCAGGTCCCTTTGAGTCTGAGGAGTGGGAAAAGTCCCTGCATTGGGCTGCAGGATCCCCAGTCTCCTGGAAGGAAGAATCTTCCTCTTCCACCCTCGCTGATCAAATGTTGCCACAATTATCTGACTGCTGGAAATAGCTCTGGCATTTTTTGACACTGTGCAGCTCTGGAGTTCCTGTCTGATGAATTTCTGCTTCCCTCTTTCAGTCTCTTGTCTGGGTGCTGTGCTTCATTTGCTCTAGAGCTGAAATAACAGTTGTATTTCAGCTCCTTGTCCTGGCCAAACTCGCCTTTCAGACAAAACCAAACCTCTTTGTTCTGTTGTTGAGTCTTTAGGGGGTTAAAACGGGGCTGTTTCTCTGGTTTTCTCTACCACGAAGTTGTCCACACAGACTGGCATCTCAGTCCTAACAAATTTCTATGCACGTTACGCCACTTTAGTCATGTCTGACTCTTAACAACCCCATGGACTGTAGGCCACCAGGCTCTTCCATCCGTGGGTGTTCTCCAGGCAAGAACACTGGAGTGGGTTGCCATGTGCTTCTCCAGGGGATCTTTGGACCCATGAATCAGACCTCAGTCTCTTACATCTCTTGCATTGTCAGATGGGTTCTTTTCCACCAGCACCACCTGGGAAGTCCAGTGAGTCTCTACAGCATCCTCCAATTTTGTGCCATCCACAGATTTCACAAAGAGGCCATTTTCTCCCCTTTCTGGGCCATTAGCAGAGAGATGAGCCTGTCTGGAAATTGAAGCCTCCTCCCAGCTGTAGACTTGGTCATGCACCTCCCCTTTTGGTACACATTTCCTCAGTCTTTTTTCAACCCATGGGCTCAGAAATGACTCCTGTAAGGGTGGGAAAGAGACCAGTATTTGAATTCCTGCAGATGTACCAAGGACCATAGAAAGGACAGGGGTTTTGGGGTCCCTCCAAATCAACTCCTGGTTGGCCCTGACCTCACTGTGTGACTGTGTCATAGAACATTAAAGGCTCCCAGACTCTGAAAACGAAACTGGAGCTATTGATGATGCCTTCGAAGAATTTTTGTGAAGACTACGTTGTTTGAGCCAGTACATGAAACACCTGACAAAGCTCTGCTTTATACCAGGGATTCAACAAAATTGACAGTTGATTCTTTCCTCCCAATAATGTATATTAAGGATTTGTAACTGCTGCTGCCTGTGGCCAGCCTGTGTTCCCTGACCTTGACTATCTCAGTAACTCACCAGCACAGGGTCTATGACCTGCATTTCCTTCAAAGAGCTTTCTCACACCACAGAGCTTATCTTGCTGTCCAACAGACAAGCAGATGGACTAAAGAAGGAATGCCCACCAGGCAGCTGCTTTTAACCCATGAACAAAGGCATCCAGGCAAAAATACTCCAGCTCAACCCTTGTTTGGATAATTCCAAGATGCCTGTTCCACACTGGCTCCAGATTCCTTGAAACACACCCAATTTCCAGTTTTCCGTAATGATAATTGGCTTCACAGTACCCCCTTTACCATTTGTCCTCTCGTCCCTGATCTATGATAGTTTAAGGTCACGCAGTCTAAGAACTATTCCTAGGGCAGCACGAAGTACTTGATGAAATAACAATTCCTCCTCTACCTCTTCTCCAGCTCGTCTAAGTGTTTGGACTTGGGTCAGGCGACTGCTTAGTGGTTTGCCCCTATAGTAGGATTTTGCATCAGTTAAATGTCTGGAAGCACCTTTTAAGGTATTTTGGTCATATATGAGAAAATGTGATTGGCTTCTACACACTAGGAAAAACACTTAAGAGCTTTGTCATTATTAAAGTCATAGTCTGTATACTTATTGATTACCTATTGATTATCTGTCTTAAATCTTGCTCAGCAGGGAATTATCCCCAAGGGTAGACTAATATGGGAAGAAAAGGGTGGTGAATAGCGGGTGACAGATGGGGGTAGAGATTTTCCATGCCAGAAGTGATAAGAAGAGATGGAAAGTTGGTGATGGGGCGGTGGGTGGTGGTAGTGATCGGATCACATGTTCAACCAAGACCTTAGGAGTAGGGTCATCACGGAAAGATGGAGCCCAGAGTCAACACCACGGGACAGGGATCAGAAGAGGGTCAGGGATTAGTGAGGTGGTTCTAGGAGGATGCCAAGACTTTACAGTTTGCCTTCCAGTGCCACCAAGGTTCACACCTTTACAAGAGCCATCGATACTGAGTGCTAACTATGACCTGGGCAGCAGAGAGCAAGCTGGCCTATGGGAGGAGAATCAAGACAGACAGCCTCCTCCAGATTCAGAAAACAGGACAACGGTGTTACAACCCATCCTCTGCTCAGTGTGCGCGCCTCTGCCCTTGAATTCCACAGTTCCACACAGCTGCTTCCCCTTTCTGTCTTTATGGCTTCACTGCTGACTTAACTCCCTTCTCAACATAGGTATCACCCCTGTTTCTGTGCCAGCTCATCCATTGTTGGCTGACCTGGAGCAGAAAATAGGTTGCTTAATAAATGGTCCCAGCAGCAGTACAATATGGTCTATTTCTAGGTCAGCTGTACCTGGTGGGGAGGGAACAATGGCCTCGTGGATAAAAGGAAATGTGCTACCCATTAGGAGTGTCACCCCTTAGATGGTTAATTAACCAGAGATCTGACAGCCAACTCAGAGAGCATCCTCTGAAGATGAAAGGGAAGCGGTGGGACTACGGCAAGCTGTAGGGGATAACCTTGGATGTTCTGTAAAGAGCTGGTCACACAGAAGGCTTCGTGGAGAGGGACTCATGCCACATTTATACAGTACAGAGCATTGTACTTTCTCACTGCTGTGGACCTTTTGGGGAGGAGCTGTTTAATCCACTAGGACATTCAATCAAGTCCTTTTGAAAGTTTCCAGTCCTCCATGTTCCCTTTATCCAAGCAGGTCACCTTCCTCTAGTCCCTGCCCAGGCAGCCAGTGCCACATAATAACAGTCTGGGTGCCCTGTGTGCCTCAGCAACTCCCCTTGACCTCCCTGTCTTGACTCTTCACACAGTTTACTTCCTGACTATGTCTGAGTCTTGACACTTTCTGACTAAGCTATTTACAAAATCCACTATGCATTGGGCATTTTCTATAAATAAGTACTCAGTAAATATTAGCTATTATTTCTGTTATTAACTGTTAGTTTTATTTTATAGTTATAGAATAATGATATCAAATGCATAATAGTAAATAATACATATATTGTTATAACTATATATTTATATAAATTTAGATATACAACTTATAAACTATAAATATTGTAAATATAATTATTCATGCATTATCATTGATTAATGCTATTTTTGATAACTGCTGTCATTATTATTTTAACTGATCACCATATTCATATCCATGTTATTTTATGTGAATGCTCCATCCTAGGATGCATATGCAATTATTCTCATTTTATGAATGGGAAAATTGAGGTTTAAGAAGATGCAATGATTGCCCCACGGTGACACAGCTCATAGTAACTGGAGGAACAAGAATTACATTAAATCTCATGACTCACAAATCCACTTGTTTTCTCACTTTCTTCTTACCCCCTCTCCCCTTTCCTTTTCTTTTTCATGTACAATAACACCTTTGAAATCACAACTTGGATCTGTGATTTCTCTGAGGAAGGAACAGTGACTAAGAATCCAGACCACGGGAGGTGATCAGAAATCCTGTAACATCCACCTGCGAGAGAAGAAAGCCCAGCTCCTAAAACCAAGACGGGCAGTGAGCCCTCCTGCATCTGGTCCAGGGGTTCTCAGCCTTGGCACTATGACATTTGGGGCTGACCTGGGTATTGTAGGATGTTGAGCAGCAGCCTTGCCCATTGCCCACTAGATTACAGTGGCTCTTGCCCAGAATTGTGAAAACCCAAACCTCTCCAGACACTGCGGAACACCCCTCATGGAGGAAATTCACCTTCAGTTGTGGATGACTCATCTAAGTCAACTGGAGGAAAACCAGAAGGAAATGGTGAAAAATAGTGTTGAGTGAAAGTGACAAAATGATGAAAAATGATGCTGAGTAAAAGAATCTTCTGATGCTGAAGTTGAAGCTCTGATACTTTGGCGATCTAATGTGAAGAGCCAACTCATAGGAATAGACCCTAATGCTGGGAAAGATTGAAGGCAAAGGGGAAAGTGGGCAGCAGAGGATGAGATGGTTAGATAGCATCACTGACTCAATGGGCATGAATTTGAGCAAACTCTGGGAGACAGTGAAGGACAGAGGAGCCTGGTGCACTGCAGTCCACGGGGTTACAAAGAGTTGGACATGACTTAGTGACTGAGAAAAACAACAAAGGCATCTTCAAAGGAAGGACTATGGAAAGCTTGCTGCTTGGCAAGATTGTAGAATTCAGTATTAGAAGAACTTAGCTGGGCTCTAGCTTTGCCTTGATGCCTGCACTTCATCACCTCCATGTGGACAAGCCAGTCTGACTCTTATTCTGAGTATCTTCAGTGAGGTAGATGAGGTGTCATGGACTGGATGTTGGTATCCTTCCAAAATTCATACGTTGAAGCCCTAACCTCTGAAATCCCAATATGATGGTATTTGGAAATTGAATCTTAAGAAGTAATTAAGATTTAGAGGAGATCATGAAAGTTGAGGTCTTTATCATGGGATTAACACTCTTATAAGAATAGCATCAGAGAGCTTGTTCTCTTCCTATTGGCCATGTGAAGACACAACTGGAAGGAAGCTGTCTGTAAGCCAGGAAAAGTGTTCTCACCAGAGCTCACCCATGCTGGCCCCCTGATCTCAGAATTTCAGCCTCCATAATTGTGAAAAAAATAAGTTTTTTGTTTAAGCTGAATAATCTATGTTATTTTGTTATGGTAGCTAGAGTAAACTAATACATATTCATTCTGCTTACGGCTCTGGACTTTCTAAGGGAATTAGCTGAAGTAAATTGGAAAACTGTAAAGTGGCATAATATAGTCACTTTTGTTGAAAGTTATTAGTTTCAAGAACATTTAGAAATTAACTGCTTATGAAGTTTGGCAAGGTCTGGTCCTACTGGACCCATTTTGCTGAAGAAATCATATAACTGTAATTAATGCATTGTAGCTATGGCATAGAAGGCTGCTAAAACCTTGAATTTAGTGTACACTTAATGAGTTCCTTTCATCATTTTATAGTGAGTGAACAAGTCAGACTCAGAACTTGCCCTCATAGAGCTTACATTAAGGTACATGTACAAACCTGACTTATAAGATTGAGTCAATACAAATAATGAACAGAATAAAAGCATAGATTTTTAAATTACAATTTTTAAATGCTCTGTGGGAGAAATTCAGAACTTCATCACAGCACATACTAGTGGAAATCTCTTAAAAAGCAGAAACACCCTTACTGGTATCCACAGTTAATGACTGAATTGCCTAAGAAGACTTTCATCTTAAATAATTAGCAATATTAGTGTTATTCCCAAAGTTGTGTCCAACTCTTTGAGATCCCATGGACTGTCTGGTAGCACAGCTGGTAAAGAATCCACCTGCAATGCAGGAGATCCTGGTTCGATTCCTGGGTTGGGAAGATCCCCTGGATAAAGGAATGGCTACCCATTCCAGTATTCTGGCATGGATAATTCCATAGACTGTATAGTCCATGGGGTTCAAAGAGTCGGGCACAACTGAGCAACTTTCACTTTCATGGACAGACTGTAGCTTGCCAAGATCTTCTGTCCATGGAATTCTTCAGGCAAGAATACTGGGATGGGTAGTGGTTCCCTTCTCCAGGGGATCTTCCCAACCCAGGGATCAAACCCGGGTCTCCTGCATTGCAAGCAGATGCTTTACCAGCTAAGGCACCAAGGAAGACAATATGCACTATTAGAGGTGATAAAATAAAGCAGTGAATCATGATGTCATTTAGTGTTTTCCTGGAAATTGCTAAACTCCTTTTTTCCATATTCTGTGCGTGAAACCAGAAGCAGAACTGAGCAAGTACTTGTCCTTTTGCTGCTGCCAGCACTGCACAGTGCTGGCCAAGGAAGGGCTCCGTGGGAGGGATTGGAGCAAAACAGAATACACATCTCAAAGAACATTTATTCACAGACAAGTATGAAATATCCAGCATGTGTCAGGCACGGTGCTGGTTGGCAGAGTACCTAACTCCTATAATTGCAAGAGTTTCTGGTTTACGAAACCTGTCCCACTTATAATCTCATTCATTTCTCATTTGCTTATCAAATGAAATGCGCTCAAAAGTAAATAGAAGTTTTTATTCTCACTGAATAAATAAGAAAGCCAGGGCAGAAGGAGAGTCAGTGATATGTTCATCATCAGTATCTGGTAAGGGGAAGAGCAGAGATTCACATGCAGCTTAGTGTTGGGCACCATACAATGGTCTTTCATTGTATCGTGTGAGGCCACATCCTATCAAAACACACTTCCCTAAAGCATACTAGTAATAATGCAACATTGTAGCCCTGTGTGATTTTCTCACTTTCTTCTTACCCCCTCTCCCCTTTCCTTTTCTTTTTCATGTACAATAACACCTTTGAAATCCCAACTTGGATCTGTGATTTCTCTGAGGAAGGAACAGTGACTAAGAATCCAGATCATGGGAGGTGATCAGAAATCCTGTAACATCCACCTGCCAGAGAAGAAAGCCCAGCTCCTAAAACCAAGATGGGCAGTGAGCCCTCCTGCATCTGGTCCAGGAGTTCTCCGCCTTGGCACTATGACATTTGGGGCTGACCTGGGTACTGTAGGATGTTGAGCAGAAGCCTTGACCATTGCCCACTAGACTACAGTGGCACTTGCCCAGAATTGTGAAAATCCAAACCTCCCCAGACACTGAGGAACACCCCTCATGGAGGAAATTCACCTCCAGCTGTGGATGACTCATTTAAGTCAACTGGAGGAAAACCAGGAGGAAATGGTGAAAAATAGTGTTGAGTAAAAGTGACAAAATGATGAAAAAATGATGTTGAGTAAAAGAATCTTCTGATGCTGAAGTTGAAGCTCTGATACTTTGACACTCTGATGTGAAGAGCCAACTCACTGGAAAAGATTCTGATGCTGGGAAAGATTGAAGGCAAAGGGGGAAGTGGGCAGCAGAGGATGAGATGGTTAGATGGCATCACTGACTCAATGGGCATGAATCTGAGCAAACTCTGGGAGACAGTGAAGGACAGAGGAGCCTGGTGCGCTGCAGTCCATGGGGTTACAAAGAGTTGGACATGACTTAGTGACTGAGAAAAACAACAAAGGCATCTTCAATAGCAGAGGATGAGATGGTTAGATGGCATCACTGACTCAATGGGCATGAATCTGAGCAAACTCTGGGAGACAGTGAAGGACAGAGGAGCCTGGTGCGCTGCAGTCCATGGGGTTACAAAGAGTTGGACATGACTTAGTGACTGAGAAAAACAACAAAGGCATCTTCAAAGGAAGGACTATGGAAAGCTTGCTGCTTGGCAAGATTATAGAATTCAGTACTGGAAGAACTTAGCTGGGTTCTAGCTTTGCCCTGATGCCTGCATTCAATCAACTCCATGTGGACAAGCCAGTCTGACTCTTATTCTGAGTATCTTCAGCGGGGTAGATGAGGTGTCATGGACTGGATCTTGGTATCCTTCCAAAATTCATACGTTGAAGCCCTAACCTCTGAAGTCCCAGTATGATGGTATTTGGAAATTGAATCTTAAGAAGTAATTAAGATTTAGAGGAAATCATGAAAGTTGAGATCTTTATCATGGGATTAACACTCTTATAAGAATAGCATCGGAGAGCTTGTTCTCTTCCTATTGGCCATGTGAAGACACAACTGGAAGGAAGCTGTCTGTAAGCCAGGAAAAGTGTTCTCACCAGAGCTCACCCATGCTGGCCCCCTGATCTCAGAATTTCAGCCTCCATAATTGTGAAAAAAATAAGTTTTTTGTTTAAGCTGAATAATCTATGTTATTTTGTTATGGTAGCTAGAGTAAACTAATACATATTCATTCTGCTTACGGCTCTGGACTTTCTAAGGGAATTAGCTGAAGTAAATTGGAAAACTGTAAAGTGGCATAATATAGTCACTTTTGTTGAAAGTTATTAGTTTCAAGAACATTTAGAAATTAACTGCTTATGAAGTTTGGCAAGGTCTGGTCCTACTGGACCCATTTTGCTGAAGAAATCATATAACTGTAATTAACACATTGCAGCTATGGCATAGAAGGCTGCTAAAAACTTGAATTTAGTGTACACTTCATGAGTTCCTTTCATCATTTTATAGTGAGTGAACAAGTCAGACTCAGAACTTGCCCTCATAGAGCTTACATTAAGGTACATGTAAAAACCTGACTGATAAGATTGAGTCAATACAAATAATGAACAGAATAAAAGCATAGATTTTTTAATTACAATTTTTGAATGCTCTGTGGGAGAAATTCAGAACTTCATCAGAGCACATACTAGTGGAAATCTCTTATAAAGCAGAAACACCCTTACTGGTATCCACAGTCAATGACTGAATTGCCTAAGAAGACTTTTGTCTTAAATAATTAGCAATATTAGTGTTATTCCTAAAGTTGTGTCCAACTCTTTGAGATCCCATGGACTGTCTGGTAGCACAGCTGGTAAAGAATCCACCTACAGTCTATTCCATAGACTGTATAGTCCATGGGGTTTCAAAGAGTTGGGCACAACTGAGCAACTTTCACTTTCATGGACAGACTGTAGCTTGCCAGGATCCTCTGTCCATGGAATTCTTCAGACAAGAATACTGGGGTGGGTAGTGGTTCTCTTCTCCAGGGGATCTTCCCAACCCAGGGATCAAACCCGGGTCTCCTGCATTGCAGGCAGATGCTTTACCAGCTAAGGCACCAAGGAAGACAATATGCACTATTAGAGGTGATAAAATAAAGCAGTGAATCATGATGTCATTTAGTGTTTTCCTGGAAATTGCTAAACTCCTTTTTTCCATATTCCGTGCGTGAAACCAGAAGCAGAACTGAGCAAGTACTTGTCCTTTTGCTGCTGCCAGCACTGCACAGTGCTGGCCAAGGAAGGGCTCAGTGGGAGGGATTGGAGCAAAACAGAATACACATCTCAAAGAACATTTATTCACAGACAAGTATGAAATATCCAGCATGTGTCAGGCACGGTGCTGGTTGGCAGAGTACCTAACTCCTATAATTGCAAGAGTTTCTGGTTTACGAAACCTGTCCCACTCGTAATCTCGTTCATTTCTCATTTGCTTATCAAATGAAATGCGCTTGAAAGTAAATAGAAGTTTTTATTCTCACTGAATAAATAAGAAAGCCAGGGCATAAGGAGAGTCAGTGATATGTTCATCATCAGTATCTGGTAAAGGGAAGAGCAGAGATTCATATGCAGCTTAGTGTTGGGCGCCATACAATGGGCTTTTATTGTACCATGTGAGACCACATCCTATCAAAACACACTTCCCTAAAGCATACTAGTAATAATGCAACATTGTAGCCCTNATTTCAGCCTCCATAATTGTGAAAAAAATAAGTTTTTTGTTTAAGCTGAATAATCTATGTTATTTTGTTATGGTAGCTAGAGTAAACTAATACATATTCATTCTGCTTACGGCTCTGGACTTTCTAAGGGAATTAGCTGAAGTAAATTGGAAAACTGTAAAGTGGCATAATATAGTCACTTTTGTTGAAAGTTATTAGTTTCAAGAACATTTAGAAATTAACTGCTTATGAAGTTTGGCAAGGTCTGGTCCTACTGGACCCATTTTGCTGAAGAAATCATATAACTGTAATTAATGCATTGTAGCTATGGCATAGAAGGCTGCTAAAACCTTGAATTTAGTGTACACTTAATGAGTTCCTTTCATCATTTTATAGTGAGTGAACAAGTCAGACTCAGAACTTGCCCTCATAGAGCTTACATTAAGGTACATGTACAAACCTGACTTATAAGATTGAGTCAATACAAATAATGAACAGAATAAAAGCATAGATTTTTAAATTACAATTTTTAAATGCTCTGTGGGAGAAATTCAGAACTTCATCACAGCACATACTAGTGGAAATCTCTTAAAAAGCAGAAACACCCTTACTGGTATCCACAGTTAATGACTGAATTGCCTAAGAAGACTTTCATCTTAAATAATTAGCAATATTAGTGTTATTCCCAAAGTTGTGTCCAACTCTTTGAGATCCCATGGACTGTCTGGTAGCACAGCTGGTAAAGAATCCACCTGCAATGCAGGAGATCCTGGTTCGATTCCTGGGTTGGGAAGATCCCCTGGATAAAGGAATGGCTACCCATTCCAGTATTCTGGCATGGATAATTCCATAGACTGTATAGTCCATGGGGTTCAAAGAGTCGGGCACAACTGAGCAACTTTCACTTTCATGGACAGACTGTAGCTTGCCAAGATCTTCTGTCCATGGAATTCTTCAGGCAAGAATACTGGGATGGGTAGTGGTTCCCTTCTCCAGGGGATCTTCCCAACCCAGGGATCAAACCCGGGTCTCCTGCATTGCAAGCAGATGCTTTACCAGCTAAGGCACCAAGGAAGACAATATGCACTATTAGAGGTGATAAAATAAAGCAGTGAATCATGATGTCATTTAGTGTTTTCCTGGAAATTGCTAAACTCCTTTTTTCCATATTCTGTGCGTGAAACCAGAAGCAGAACTGAGCAAGTACTTGTCCTTTTGCTGCTGCCAGCACTGCACAGTGCTGGCCAAGGAAGGGCTCCGTGGGAGGGATTGGAGCAAAACAGAATACACATCTCAAAGAACATTTATTCACAGACAAGTATGAAATATCCAGCATGTGTCAGGCACGGTGCTGGTTGGCAGAGTACCTAACTCCTATAATTGCAAGAGTTTCTGGTTTACGAAACCTGTCCCACTTATAATCTCATTCATTTCTCATTTGCTTATCAAATGAAATGCGCTCAAAAGTAAATAGAAGTTTTTATTCTCACTGAATAAATAAGAAAGCCAGGGCAGAAGGAGAGTCAGTGATATGTTCATCATCAGTATCTGGTAAGGGGAAGAGCAGAGATTCACATGCAGCTTAGTGTTGGGCACCATACAATGGTCTTTCATTGTATCGTGTGAGGCCACATCCTATCAAAACACACTTCCCTAAAGCATACTAGTAATAATGCAACATTGTAGCCCTGTGTGATGTCGTTAACTTGACACATTTGGTGACCACTAAAATCCGTATGATAAACTGTCCTGGTCAAATCTTTTCTAAATCATGCAGTCAAAATTACTCCTTGTTTCATCTCCATTAAATTTCAGTTCAGTTCAGTTGCTTAGGTGTGTCCAACTCTTTGCAACCACATATACTGAAGCACACCAAGCTCCCAGAGATTGCTCAAACTCATGTCCATCAAGTCGGTGATGCCATCCAACCATCTCATCCTCTGTCGTCCCTTTCTCCTGCCTTCAGTCTTTCCCAGCATCAGGGTCTTTTCCAATGAGTCAGTTCTTCACATCAGTGGCCAAAGTATTGGAGCTTCAGATTCAGAGTCTGTCCTTCCAATGAATATTCAGGACTGATTTCCTTTAGGATGGACTGGTTTGATCTCCTTGCACTCTCAAGAGTATTCTCCAACACCACAATTCAAAAGCATTAATTCTTTAGTGCTCAACTCTCTTTTTATAGTCCAACTCTTTTTTTCTTCTTGATTCAGTTTACTTTTATTCAGTAAAATAGATACATGTAGGATCTACTTCCGGAGAAGGCAATGGCATCCTACTCCAGTACTCTTGCCTGGAAAATCCCATGGATGGAGGAGCCTCGTAGACTGCAGTTCATGGGGTCGCTAAGTCAGACACGAGTGAGCTACTTCACTTGCACTTTTTACTTTCATGCATTGGAAAAGGACATGGCAACCCACTCCAGTGTTCTTGCCTGGAGAATCCCAGGGACAGAGGAGCCTGGTGGGCTTCCGTCTATGGGGTCGCACAAAGTCAGACATGACTGACGCAACTTAGCAGCAGCAGCAAGATCTACTTCATATGTGAGCAAAAGTGCAAAAGGTGGAATGTATTGGGCTTTTTGAGTATCGAGAGGGCGCTCACTTTGGCAGAGTGAGCAGCGTGTTTTAGGAGATAGGATCAGAAGAATAGAGGATGGATTCAGACTGTTAGATGGACTAGTGATTTCATAATGTATCCTTCTGTTTGAGTTCCCGTAACAATATGCCACACACTGGGTGGCTTAAACAGCAGAAATGTATTATTTCACAGTTTTAGGGACTAGAAGTTCCAGATATTGGTCTGCCAGGGTCAGTCACTGGTGAGGGTTCTCTTCCTGGCTTGCTAATGGCCATGCTCTCACTCGTCCATACCTCACCTTCCTCCTATTTGCTGTCTAAGAGAAGAGAGCTCCCTAGTGTCTCATCTTATGAGGACGCATACTAAGGGATCAAAGTTTCACTCTTATGACCTCATTTAACCTTTATTATTTCCTTGAAGGAACTATCTCCAAATGTAGTCATACAGGAAATTAGGGAGTCAACATAAATATTTTGGGGGGAGAATCCAAACATCTCATCTCACACACTAGTGAAGTAATGCTCAAAATTCTCCAAGCCAGGCTTCAACAGTTCATGAACTGTGAACTTTCAGATGTTCAAACTAGTTTTAGAAAAGGCAGAGGAACCAGAGATCAAATTGCCAACATCTGCTGGACCATAGAAAAAGCAAGAGAGTTCCAGAAAAACATCTACTTCTTTATTGACTATGACAAAGCCTTTGACTGTGTGGACCACAACAAACTGCAGAAAATTCCTCAAGAGGTGGGAATACCAGACCACCTGACCTGCCTCCTGAGAAATCTGTATGCAGGTCAGGAAGCAACAGTTAGAACTGGACATGAAACAACAAAGTGGTCCCAAATAGAGAAAGGAGTAAGTCAAGGCTCTATATTGTCACCCTCCTTATTTAACTTATATGCAGAGTACATCATGAGAAATGCTGGGCTGAATGAAGTACAAGCTGGAATCAAGATTGCCAGGAGAAATATCAATAACCTCAGATATGCAGACAACCCCACGCTTATGGTAGAAAATGAAGAAGAACTAAAGAGCCTCTTGATGAAAGTGAAATAAGAGAGTGAAAAAGTTGGCTTAAAACTCAACATTCAGAAAACTAAGATCATGGTATCTGGTGCCATCACTTATGGCAAATAGATGGGGAAACAGTGACAGACTTTATTTGGGGAAGGGGGCTCCAAAATCACTGCAGATGGTGATTGTAGCCATGAAATTAAAAAACTCTTGCTCCTTGAAAGAAAAGTTATGACCAACCTGCCACCAAAGGTCCATCTAGTCAAAGCTATGGTTTTTCCAGTAGTCATGCATGTATGGATGGGAGAGTTGGACTATAAAGAAAGCTGAGCACTGAAGAGTTGATGCTTTTGAACTGTGGTGTTGGAGAAGACTCTGACTCTCAAGAGTCCTCTGGACTACAAGGAGATCCAACCAATACATGCTAAAGGAAATCAGTCCTTAATATTCATTCATGAGTCTGAGTAACCTCCAGGAGATGGCAATGCACAGGAAGGCCTGGAGTGCTGCAGTCCATGGGATCGCAAAGAGTTGGACATGACTGAGAGACTGAAGTGAATTGAACTGAACAAACATCCAGTCCATAATATTCCACCTGGATCCCCCAAATCCATGTCCTTCTCACATGCAAAATATATTTATTCAGCCAAATGGGCCCCAAATCTTAACCCATTCAAATATCAGTTCTACATTCCAAAGTCCAAAGTATTATATAAATATCATCTAAAACAAGTATGGGTGATACCTGGGGAATGATTCTCCCTGAGACAAAATTCTTCTCTAGCTCAGAACTTGTGAAGCCAGACAAGTTATGTGTTTCCAACATATAATGGTGGGAAGGCATAGGATAGTCTTTTTCATTTTGAAAGGAGGAAATGGGAAAGAAGAAAGATTGACAGGTCCCAAGCAAGTTCAAAACCTATCAAGACACATGCCATGAAATCTTTAGGCCTGATGCTCTGCATTCCAGACCCATTGCCACCCCCCACAAGACACATTCAGTCCATAACATAAGGGTAGTTCTGCAGGCAAAGGAAAGTCACTGAAAGTGTTTTTGCCTGAAAATGACATGTACAAAATATTATTCCAGAAATATCAGTTTGGCTTGAGATAAATGGATAATTTGAGCTGAGGAAAAATAACATAAGTGGGATATATCTATTGCAATGATCCATTAACCTAAGATAGGTTAAAGGTAAATTGAGATCTTTCACTTATTTCTGCACTTAACAAATATTTACTGAATGTCATCCATGTTCAATTCAGTTCAGTTCATTTCACTCAGTCATGTCTGACTCTTTTTGAGATCCCATGGATTGTGGCACACCAGGTTTCCCTGTCCATCCAGCTCCTGGACTTTGCTCAAACTAATGTCCTTCTAGTCAATGATGCCATCCAACCGTCTCATCCTCTGTCGTCCCCTTCTTCTCCTGCTTTCAATCTTTCCCAGCATCAGGGTCTTTTAAAATGAGTCAGTTCTTCACACCAGGTGGCCAAAATATTGGAGTTTCAGCTTCAGCATCAGTCCTCCCAATGATTATTCAGGACTGATTTCTTTTAGGATTGACTGGTTTGATCTCCTTGTAGTCCAAGGGACTCTCAAGAGTCTTAGAACACCACAGATCAAAAGCATCAGTTCTTCGGAGCTCAAATTCTTTATAGTCTATCTCTCACATCCATACATGACTACTGGAAAAACCATAGCTTTGACTAGACGGGCCTTTGTCAGCAAAGTAATATCCCTGCTTTTTAATATGCTGTCTAGGTGGGTCATAACTTTTCTTCCAAGGAGCAAGCATCTTTAATTTCATGGCTGCAGTCACCATCTACAGTGATTTTGGAGCCCAAGAAAATAAAGCCATCCATGTGCAAGATACAAATTTAGGTACTAGAAATTTAGAAGTGAACAGAAAGAATAAAATATGTGCTTTGCTGGAGCTAACATTATACTGGGAGAGACTGGTATTAAACAAGTAAATAGGTATATGGTAAGGCTTCAGACTGAGATTGTATGATAGGAAGAAAATTCAAATGAGGTACTGATCATAAAGTGGTGAAGAGAGTGCCACTTTAGAACACATGCTTGAGGAGGACTCTATCGAGAAGGGACCTTTGAGGAAAGACCTGAACAAAACTTTGAATTCCATCCACTCCTCTTTAATCTCAATAGTACACAAAGCCTGATGGTAGATCCTTGTCATAAATGTAATTAATAAATCAAGAAACAGAGCAGAATCACAGCATCCCACATAAGGTGCTCTTTTATTTTTTTCATTTTTAATGGAGTATGATTGATACACAATGTTGCATTAGTTCCTGCTGTACAGTAAAGTGAATATCCACTCTTCATTCTCAGCTATTTGTAAGGCCTCCACAGACAACCACTTTGCCTTTTTGCATTTATTTTTCTTAGGGATAGTTTCATCACTGCCTCCTGTACAATGTTATGAACCTCTGGCCATAGTTCTTCATGCATTCTGTCTACCAGATCCAATCTTTTACATCTATTTATCACCTCTACTACATAATCATAAGGGATTTGATTTAGGTCATACCTGAATGGTCTAATGGTTTTTCCTACTGTATTCGATTTAAGCCTGAATATTGCAGTAAGGAGCTGATGATCTGAGCCACAGTCAGCTCCAGGTTTTATTTTTTATGACTGTATAGAGTGTCTCCATCTTCACCTGCAAAGAATATAATGACTCTGATCTCGATACTGACCATCTGGAGATGTCCATGTGTAGAGTTATCTCTTGTGTTACTGGAAGACAGTGCTTGTTATGACCAATGTGTTCTCTGGGCAAAACTGTGTTAACCTTTGCCCTGCTTCGTTCTGTACTCCAAGGCCAAACTTGTCTATTACTCCAGGTATCTCTTGACTTCCCACTTTTGCATTCCAATCCCTCATGATGAAAAGGATATCTTTTTTTTTTTTTTTTTATGTTAGTTCTAAAAGATTTTGTAAGTCTCCACAGACCTACAACTTCAACTTCAGCTTCTTTGGCATTAGCAGTTGGGGTATATCTTGAATTACTGTGATGTTGAAGATTTGCCTTGGGAATGAACAAGGATCATTCTGTCATTTTTGAGATTGTATCCAAATATTGTATTGTGGATTCTTTTTGTTGACTATGCGGGCTATTCAGTTTCTTCTAAGGGATTCTTGCCCACAGTAGTAGATATAAAGATCATCTGAATTAAACACACTCATTCTGGTCCATTTTAGTTATTTTCCCATATAGATTATTACAGAGAATTGAGTAGTTTCCCATGTTATACAGTAGATCCTTATTAATTATATACTTATATGTAATAGTGTTACATGTCAATCCCAATCTCCCAATATATCTCTCCCACACTTCCCCCCCGCCCCAACTCTGGTAACCATAAGGCACTTTTTTTTTTTTTTTATGAAGTGCGTACTGAAAACTCTTTGTCCATTGTATGCTCTTCCTCTGTCTAAACACCACCCCCGCTCTGAAATCAGTTATCTCATATTCATAGAATGTACAACTGCAGAAAAAATGGGATATTAGGAATCGAAAGTTCTCTCTGAAGGAGAAGCTATCCCCTGCTATTCACAAATAGTAATTGTCTCTGTATGCAAAATCTCCACCTTGTGGTCATCCAACCCGTGTTTGATCCTGATGCCCAGTGAGAAACTCACCACCCTGAGAGAAGTCAGTCGTGCTGGTTAACTTCTCTTCATCAGTCATAGATCTGTCCTCTGTGCCAGACTGGACAAATGTATCCCCTCTTCTTCCGCCTGTTGGACTTACATTCTCGTCCAGGCAAAGGACACTCGGCTTCTCCTTAGGTATATTGGTATAGCATTGCTTTCTATTTTGACTGGCTTCCTCTGGAACCATCCACACTCCTTGACTGATCTACTTTATTGTTTGTCTGTCTGTTTGTTTTGTTTCTCTGTAAGATTTATTGAGGTGACTAATATGGGACAGAGGCTTCACAGGACAGTAAAACATCAAGATTAAAAGATGCATCACTGATCTATAAGACTGGTCTCCTATTTGCAAAGAAAAAATTTGAGAACAAACCCATCACAATGTGTAAAGTTTACTGTAGTTGTTTAGTTGCTCAGTCATGTCCAACTCATCTAAGACCCCATGGACTGTAGCCTGCCAGCCTCCTCTGTCCATGGGATTTTCCAGGCAAGAATAATGGTGTTGATCCCCTTCCCCAGGGGATCTTCCCAAACCAGGGATCGAACCTGCATCTTCTGCATTGCAGGTGGATTCTTTGTCACTGAGCCACAAGGGTGGCTTTTTTTTAATTAAATAAAAATAATTAAATTTATTTATTAAATTTATTAAATAAAGCCCTTACTTTATTTAATACAGGACAGTTGAGTTCCAGCTCTAGAGAAAAAGCCAGGGTAGGATGATCAGAGCTAATCAGCGTGCGGCCAGGCAGGACTTTCTGAACTGAGAGAATGAGCCACATGAACAATCATAGGCTTGTGTAAAAGCCCAAGCATGTTCAAAGAACTCCTCCTTCGAATTGAAGCTTAGTGTTCTAGAAGATGGCCCTGCAAATCATTTTGGAAAATCAGGTTTGTGGATTTTTCATTGTATCAAAGACCCTTTGACTATCAAGGTAATGTGACCACACAAAAGAAGACAGTCACCTCTCTTGTTTCAGAGACTAGAAATTCTAGTTGTGCTTTTTGAGATGGGATTAAATGGAGTTAGATTGTGTCTCTTCATCCTTCAGATCACATAGCTTTCATTTTCTCCAGTTCAAGGTATTTGTCCCTGGGAAACATGGATTAGATTATGTTTCTTGCAGTATCTCACAGAGATCAAGGCAACATGTAAGTCTAAAAATTATGATAAAATGTGTGGCTTGGTAGAATTTGCAGAACGATAGCACATAGAGCATTCACCTTTGTGTGTGTGCTTCATTGCTCAGTCATGTCTGATCCTTTGTGACCCCATGGATCGTAGCCCACCAGGCTACTCTGTGAGATTCTCCAGGCAAAGATACTGGAATGGTTGCCATTTCCTCCTCCAGGGGATCTTCCCGACCCAGGGATCAAACCTGCATCTCCTGTGGCTCCTGCATTGGCAGGTGGATTCTTTATCATTGAACTATCTGGGAAGCCCAGCGTTCACATTTGAGGGTAGCCATTTCCCTCATTTTACATATTAAGGAAAGTAGTGGGGATATAGAAATATCATGTGGGTTGTCATCATGAAATGATTACAGGTGGTAAAGGTAGATTTAGAATCCAGGTCTTCAGGCTCTAGGCTAATATCCTTTCCTCTAACTCCTAATGGTTGCACCTCAGAAAAATAAATACATTTAGATGTAAGTAGAAGACATAAAGTAAAACTGTCTATTATTCTGTGATCCACTGAGCCTGCAGCCGTTGCCCCTGCGTTTATTACTCATCTCCAATTCCATTTACAGTACAGTCGTCAGGATTTTTAAGAAGGATCTGAGAAGCCTGGGAGAAGTTGTCAGCTTTTCAGAGCTCCTCTAGTCTATTTCTGAGAATATGTCTGCCTCTGAATGCAGGTAGTAGAATGCCCCAGTGAGCATGAATAAGAGGCATGGTTTTTCACTGAGATTGCTTAAGTCCATGGTGCCCAATTCTCTTTCAAACAATGCTCTGTCAAGCAGTCTGGATAAAACACTAGCTGTAAGGTCATTGGATGTGAGTGTTTTGGTTTGTTCCTTTCTTAAGAAAAGTATAAGATAGAGTGCATAAGATGGACATAACGAGGTGCTATGTCATGAAAATTTGTAAAGCTTGAGAGCATAATCAGTATTCTAATTCTTAAAATTACCTTTTGTAACAGGCATTTTCAACCCCCATTGCATGGTTGAAGAAAGTACCAGTCAAAGAAGAAAAAGAAATAATACATTAAGAACACTTTTAATGTTAGACATGCTAAGAATTTTGCAACTATTCTTTACAATTCACCAAAACCCTATAAAGCAGTACCAATGTATTTGTTTGTTTCATAGGGGAGAATCAATGAGAATCAGATTGATCATGTAATTTATCCAAAGTCACACAGCTAGTAAATATGATATTGAGATAAAGAGACTGACAACAGCTCCGTGGTCCTCCTACGAGGAATCATTTTGGGAAACTTTCATCACGCATAGCCTCATTCCGTACTGTTCGTTATCCTGGGAAAGAGATACTGGGAATCCTATACTTTATATGCTAAGAATAAAAGAAACTAAGGCACATGCTCAAATTCATTGGCAGAACTGGCATTCAACAATAAGTGTTCTAAACATCCCATTACATATTGTTCAACGACACTCAGGTTTCTGCTAAACAAGACAAATTAGGACTGTGATTTTTTTTTTAATACTAAAAAAAAAAAGCCATTTATGTTCTTAAGCCTGTATTAGGACAGTGATAAAACCAACACATTTTGCCATTATCATACAGGCTAATTTCATTTCTGCTTTTTAAATTATGATTTCATTCTTTGTAATAAGCTGTTAAAAGTCAGTAGTAAAAGAGCTTGTCCTTATTTAAATATCCAATTGCTTGGGGGTAGAATGAGAAAATATTGCAAAGCAGCAGAGATGGAGGCAAGATGTGGAAGATATGTGGGCCATAGGACTTTGGAGGGGAGCCTGTGGTCCTGTGGGTCCGATACTGTTCCTGTCAAGTGGCACAACCCAATCAAACACATCTCACTTCTCAAAAGCCTATGCTTTTTTGAGATCACTAGATTCATTTTCAGAAGTCCTTGGACTTTACCATCCTTAAAAAGGTAGTAATATTAGTCACTCAATTATGTCCAATTATTTGCAACCCCATAGCCTCTAGACCAACAGGCTCCTCTGTTCATGGAATTTGCCAGGCCAAAATACTAGAGTGGGTTGCAATTTTCTATTCCAGGGGATCTCTCGGATTCAGGAACTGAACCTGAGTCTCCTGCATTGTAGGCAGATTCTTTACTATCTGAGCCACCAGGGAAGTCCTTACCATCCATAATTCTTTTCTGTTATTTTTAACACTAGGTCATTGTTCTTTGAGTCTTGCTGTTTTGTTTTATTTTACTTCTTAGGAGCTAGAATTTTCAGATCACTTCTTAATTTCAATAGAAGTACTATTTCTGAGACACCTCTTCCTGAGTTTCCTTAGTTATCAAATCTTGTGCTATGTAAAAAACATAGATTATCTCCCAAGCTACAGTAGCAGGCTTCAGTCATAAAACAGGAATCAACAATTACAATTATATTTTTTCAACTTTAATCTGCAGCTTTTAGGTAGAATCAGATTTGAAATCATAAAACCTTGGATTTTATTGATAATTTTAGCTTAGCAATTTATTGTGTGTATCAATTCAGTTCAGTTCAATCAGTTATATCCGACTTTTTGCAATCTCATGAACTCTAGCATGCCAGATTCCATGTCCATCACCAACTCCCAGAGCTTACTAAACTCATGTCCTCCAAGTTGGTGATGCCATCCAACCATCTCAACCTCTTTCGTCCTTTTCTGTTCATGCCTTCAACCTTTCCAAGCATCAGGGTCTTTTCAAATGAGTCAGTTTTTTGCATCAGGTGGGGCCAAAGTATTGGAGTTTCAGCTTCAGCATCAGTCCTTCCAATGAATACCCAGGACTGATCTCCTTTAGGATGGACTGGTTGGATCTCCTTGCTGTCAAGGGACTCTCAAAAGTCTTCTCCAACACCACAGTTCAAAAGCATCAATTCTTTGCTGTTCAGCTTTCTTTATAGTCCGACTCTCACATCCATACATGACTACTGGAAAAACCATAGCCTTGACTAGACAGACCTTTGCTGACAAAGTAATGTCTCTGCTTTTTAATATGCTGTCTAGGTTGGTCATAACTTTTCTTCCAAGGAGCGAGTGTCTTTTAATTTCATGGCTGCAGTCACCATCTGCAGTGATTTGGGAAAATAAGGTCAGAAAAATAAAGTTTGTCACTGTTTCCACTGTTCCCTCATCTATTTGCCATGTAATGATGGGACCAGATGCCATAATCTTAGTTTTCTGAATGTTGAGCTTTAAGCCAACTTTTCCACTCTCCTCTTTCACTTTCATCAAGAGGATCTTTAGTTCTTCTCTTCCTGCCATAAGGGTGGTGTCATCTGCATGTCTGAGGTTATTGATATTTCTCTGGCAATCTAGAGTCCAGCTTATGCTTCATCCAGCCCAGCATTTCTCATGGTGTATTTTGAATATAAGTTAAATAAGCAGTGTGACAATATGCAGCCTCGATATAACCCTTTCCCTATTTGGAACCAGCCTATTGCTTCATGTCCTGTTCTAACTGTTCCTTCCTGACCTGCATACAGATTTCTCAGGAGGCAGGTCAGGTGGTCTGATATTCCCATCTCTTTAAGAATTTTCCACAGTTTGTTGTGATCGACACAGTCAAAGGTTTTGGCATAGTCAATAAAGCAGAAGTAGATATTTCCCTGGAACTCTCTTGCTTTTCGATGATGCAATGGATGTTGACAATTTGATCTCTGTTTCCTCTCCCTTTTCTAAATCTAGCTTGAACATCTGGAAGTTCATGGTTCATGTACTGTTGAAGCCCAGCTTGGAGAATTTTGAGCATTACTTTACTAGCCTGTGAGATGAGAGCAATTGTGCGGTAGTTTGAACAGTCTTTGGCATTGCCTTTCTTTGGGATTGGAATGAAAACTGACCTTTTCCAATCCAGTGGTCACTGCTGAGTTTTCCAAATTTGCTGGCATATTGAGTATAGCACTTTCAAAGCATCATCTTTTAGGATTTGAAATAGCTTAACTGGAATTCTGTGTCCTCCACTAGCTTTGTTTGTAGTGATGGTTCCTAAGGCCCACTTGATTTCGTGTTCCAGGATGTCTGGCTCTAGGTTGGTTATCACAGCATTGTGATTATTGGGGTCCTGAAGATCTTTTTTATAGTTCTTCTCTGTATACTTGTCACCTCTTCTTAATATCTTCTGCTTCTGTTAGGTCCATATCATTTCTGTTCTTTATTGTGCCCATCTTTGCATGAAATTTTCCCTTGCTATCTCTAATTTTCTTTTTCTTTTTTTTGCTTTCATTTTTTTTGTTATTTATTTTTTTACATGAACTCTCAAACATGAACCCCCCTCCCACCTCCCACCCCACATCATCCCTCCAGATCATCCCCATACACCAGCCCCAAGCATCCTGCATCCTGCATTAAAAATAGACTGGCAATTCATTTCTTACATGATAGTATACATATTTCAATGCTATTCTCCCA
>SJYX01008514.1:150513-173543 GCA_006410675.1 Oreotragus oreotragus | reverse complement strand
CTTGGAAGGAAAATTATGACAAACCTAGACAGCATATTAAAAAACAGAGACATTACTTTGCCAACAAAGGTCCGTCTAGTCAAGGCTATGGTTTTTCCAATGGTCATGTATGTGAGAGTTGAACCGTGATGAAGACTGAGGGCCGAAGAATTGATGCTTTTGAATTGTGGTGTTGAAGAAGACTCTTGAGAGTCCCTTGGACTGCATGGAGATCCAACCAGTCCATCCTAAAGGAAATCAGTCCTGGGTATTTATTGGAAGGACAGATGTTGAAGCTTAAACTCCAATACTTTGGTCACCTGATGCGAAGAGCTGACTCATTTGAAAAGACCCTGATGCTGGGAAGGACTGGGGGCAGGAGGAGAAGGGGACGACATAGAATGAGATGGTTGGATGGCATCACCGACTCGATGGACATGGGTTTGGGTGGACTCCAGGAGTTGGTGATGGACAGGGAGGCTTAGTGTGCAGTTGTTCATGTGGTTGCGAAGAGTTAGACACAACTGAGCGACTTAACTGAAGTGAACATGTCTGATTCTTTGCGTTCACATGGACTGTAGCACACCAGGCTCCTCTGTCTATGGAATTTCCCAGGCAAGAATACTGTAGTGTGTTGCCACTTCCTTCTCCATTCGTTAGTTATTTATTAGTCCAAAGCCCACCCAGATACAAGAAGAGAAGGTTTAGATTTATCCTGTTGTGGCAAAGTTTTAAGGTTATTGAAAAGCATGTGGAGTTGGATAAAGTCTTACAGCCAACTTTGTTAAAATGTAATCAGTAGTTTTCAAGTGTGAATGAGGGGAAATTCTCTAAACAGTCTATGCAAAGATGTTAGACATCAAGGGACATGAATAGATGAATATGTGTCAAGGATAATGCACATAGAGAGGAATCAACAGCTGTGAAGAGACATGTTGGAATTACAAGAGTAGATCTCGAAAGGATGCAAGGGGACCCGTTAATTGTTGTTGTTGTTATTGCTCATTTACTTAGTTGTGTCCAGCTGTTTGTGACCCCATGGATTGCAGCATGCCAGGCTCCTCTGACTTTTACTATCTCCTAGGAGTTTGCTCAAATTTATATTTACTGAGTCAGTGATGCCATCTAACCATATCAACCTCTGTCACCCACTTCTCCTGCCCTCAATCTTCCCAGCATCAGTATCTTTTCCAATGAGTCAGCTCTTCACAGCAGGTGGCCAAAGTATTGGAGCTTCAGCATCAGTCTTTCCAATGAGCATTTAGGGTTTATTTCCTTTAGAGTTGGCCAGCTTGATCTCCTTGCTGTCCAAAGGACTCTCAAGAGTCTTCTCCAGTATCACAACTCAAAAGCATCAATTGTAAAGCATCGATGGTAAACAACCAGACGAGAACCTCAACTCAGACAATGGCAGTAGAATTTGAACGAGTAAATGACCAAGAGATTTTTAATATGTAAAAGCCATATGACTTGTCAGTTCCCTGGCTATTAGGCAAAAGAAATGTGAATGAACCTGCTATCTGTCACTTTCTGTTGCTCAATATCTTTCGCATGCACTGGACAAATAAGGGGTCGGGTGGGGGAATGGAATCTAGGTTGGCCAATCATAGCATCTCATCTTCTTGAGGCTGGGGGGTAGCCATATGGCCCGAGGCATAGCTAGTGAAGAGTGACAAAGAATTTCTGAAATTACTAGAAATGTGATCTGCTCTTTTCTACAGGAAATATAAAAATGACTTAACCTCAGAGCTACCATTTGCCATGTTTTCCCAAATGGAGAGCTCATATCAGAGAATGAAGTTTGCCCAGAGAAAATTCTAGCCTAGAAAAGGAGAGGGAAACCATCCCCTGAAGATACTGTTAGAATCCTCAGATCCTGCTGAGTCAAAAGCTCTAATTCAGGTTACACAGAACACTCTATTCACTGGTTTTGAAAGCTTTTTTGAACTGTACTTCCATCCCTTACAATCAAAAAGAGTACTGACCTATGCAGCAGAGAAATTAAAGAAGACTCTGAGCTTCTCAGCTGGACATCTTGGAAAGGGTGATAAGAGGCTGTGACTGCCATGAGGACCACAGCAGAAGAGAATGTCTGGTGACAGCATACATCTTAGTTTGAAAATGTCGCAGTGGAGGACCTGTCAATCAGCCCGGAGTTCAGCATGCCCTTCTCACTGTGATACATGCCAGCACCCATACAGGTGACATCACATTCCCATGGGTATACCCCATGCTGGGCACAGTGGTTAATCCACCAGCACTAATTCTACCCTGCATTTCATCACGCAAGCAGATGGAGTTATTGACAACAACCTCACTGATTTATAAATTTCAAATGAGTTGATTGCTACCATGAGCTAATTAAATATTAATAGTGACAAAATGATTCCTGACTTCATGTATGATTCCATACTTCACGACTGATCACAGTGTTTGAAAAAGACCAAAAGCGTAGTCGTGACCTGATGCTTTCTACTCTCAGGGATTTGAAGAGAAGACAGAGATTGAGTTGAAAACTTTGGAATAAGATAAGACTTTGTCAGCCTTGCTCTGGCTGCTGTGACTGAGGATAATTCAAGCTACATTGTGAAGCCCCTAATTCTAAGTGTAATACAAGTAGTTTTTCTCTCCCCAGTGTGTTCTATTGATTGCAGACAAAATGTAATTACCTTCTGAGATATACTTTTCCCATCTTAACTCCCTCTACATGTGAAATGAACTGTAACAGACAAATTAGTTTTTTTTTTTCTTCCTAGCTCCTAACATTCTTAGATATTTTTTCCCCTCTGATCTGATGTTTCTTCTCTCTTACCAATATAGCAGTGCAATTGAGGATTAATGGTGTGTTCTACAAGGCCAGATAAAAATAATATGCAGTCCAGCTTAGTGTCTAGAGTTTTACTGGAATAGACACCACAGCTGAAAGTCTTGTCTGAAATCATCACATCTCAAATCCTGTTTTACCCAGTAAGACATGCACACACACACACAAGGTTTAATTGCATGTACAATATGTATTCTATTTTGGCTGGTTTACTAGTCATTTATAAGCTCCATCTCAATGTAATTTGTTTCCATCAGAACAATGGACCCTCAGCTCAGCTTTATTCTGTTGCTCTGTTCTGCACTATCTTTGTCAGCAGAAGGGGCAGCATCAGCTACACTATGACAAACAGACAAGCATTAAATTTCAAAAATCAGCACACTTCATATAAATCGGGATGATGATATTAAAAATACTCTTGTAGGATAAACATTGCAGTGGTTTACAGAGTGTAATGATTGTTGACCATTTAAAGAGAAAGGGATACAAAGGTTTGTATCAGAGAACAAAACTGGGGGACTAGTTGGATCCTTTTAGGTAAAAATTTCTCCTTTTTAAAAAACAAATTCACAAAGAGTATTGTGACAAGAATGTTAAAAGCAACCCACATATTGCTTTTAAAATCTAAATTCAATCTAATCACAAAGCAAAAATGACCTTATCATCTCTTATTTTCCATAGGTTCTTATTTTCGAATAGGTCCACTTCATCGTATGTACGTGTGTGTGTGTGTGTGTGTGCGTGTAGCCATATTCATTTATGTCTATTTACATATTTATTTAAGTCTTTTTGTTTTTCTTAAATCCATGTGACTTTGCCTGTTGATATACTGTATTTATGGCTTGGACAACAAGGAATCTGCCTGCAATGTGGGAGATTCAGTTTCTATCCCTGGGTCAAGAAGATCCCCTGGAGAAAGGAATGGCAACCCACTCCAGTGTTCTTTCCCCGGAGAATTCCATGGACAGAGGAGCCTGGCAGGCTATAGTCCATGGGGTCTCAAAGAGTTGGACACAACTGAGTGACTAACAGGCACACACACTGTACTTAGGGCACTTATGACTAATTCTTGCTCAATATTAAAAGGAAAGAGTATAATATAGTTAAATATATTTTTCCATCAACGTCAGTTCTTTTGCAGAAATTAATGGACAGGGAGGAAGTGAGGGTGAGATGAGAGACTTTAAAATGTAGTTGTTGGTTTTTCATTTGTTTGTTGATGAGGATCTGGTGGAGGCAATACCTGATGGAGAAATTAATAAAGATACCCCAGATGAGAACCAGCTGCTGCTGCTGCTGCTGCTAAGTCACTTCAGTCGTGTCCGACTCTGTGTGACCCCATAGACGGCAGCCCACCAGGCTCCCCCATCCCTGGGATTCTCCAGGCAAGAATACTGGAGTGGGTTGCCATTTCCTTCTCCAATGCATGAAAGAGAAAAGTGAAGGTGAAGTCGCTCAGTCTGTCCGACTGTTAGCGACCCCCTGGACTGCAGCCCACCAAGCTACTCCGTCCATTGGATTTTCCAGGCAAGAGTACTGGGGTGGGGTGCCATTGCCTTCCCCGATGAGAACCAGCAATGGCTATTAATTTAGCATTTGCAAGCACATCTGCCACCATCACTTGAATAATGACAGAGATTCAAAGGCAATCAGAAGAGTAGAAAAGCTTTATAGAGGAAAAAGATAAAGCTTCTGAGGCACCCTGATTGGAGGTTAGGGAAATTGATTTGTAGGTTTCCTGGCAGAAGATCTATGTGATTGGTTTTGGGAGCATATGTTTCTACCTTCCTCTGGTTGGTCCTGAGTTGGAAATAGAGGCCCAAATGAGAGAAACTGGTGGTCACTGACCAAGTCCCGATCTTCTGGGCCAATTGATGACAGACTGAGCCCACAGTTCTATCGCTATGTGTGGTGTGGACATTGTCCACCTTTACAGTCAGTCCCTCCCTGGATAAAAGTTGGCATGATGGCCTACTGCCTGCATGAAACTTAGAATTAGCCTCTGAGTCCTGGGTATGAGTGAACCTTCAATGTCAAAAGAATGTCTCTGTGGTAAAATAGGACATCTTTAGTAAATTCCTATGTTACCACTTTGACAGTTATTTACTGAAATATAATTTATTAGTCATAGTTATTTTAGTCTAAGTTCATAAATAGTTACTCAGGTCACTCTTTTGCTTTATATTTGCCTGTTTCTCCTAACACGGTTGGGCTTCCTTAGTGACTCAGATGGTAAAGAATCTGCCTTCAAGGCAGGAGACATGGATTCAATCCCTGTACCAGGAAGATCCCTTGGCCAAGGGAATGACAACTCACTCTAGTATTTTTGCCTGGAGAATTCCATGGACAGATAGACCTAGCAGGGCTACAGTCTATGCGGTCACAAAGACTCACACACAACTGAACACTGACATACACACACACTAACATGGATATGATAATAAATCAAATTGGCCTGGAGGTGGTCTATGTTGATCTTTCAGGCAGTTACCAACACCAGCTCAATCAGGGTATGGTTTGAAATATTTTATTCTATATTCAGCTTGCAGTTTTAGTTAGGTAATTGTTTCCCATTCATCCTACTTAAGATCCTGGAGTCATAATATTTCACCCCTTATCTTTTTAATTTGTAAATAAATTTATTTTGAAGTATAAATTTGAATCCATAGCATCTGTACATAGGCAGATGACAAATAATACAGTGAACACTTGTGCAATTAAAACTCACATTAAGAAATTGATTGGGCCAGTTCTTTAGAGGACTTCAAAGCTCACCTTCAGTTTCTTTCTTTCTTTCTTTCTTTTTTCTCTCTTTCTTTTCCCCAGAGTCAACCATTATTCTAATTTTTGTAAAATGAGTAAACCATTGTCCCAGGATTGACTATTAAATTTTTTTTTTTTGATCTACAAACTCTGGTCTATCCATGTGTTCCTTTAAGAGTCCACTGTTTAGATATTTTTGCCTCCCAGGAGGCTCTGCTGAACTATCCAACCAATATTTTCATGAAATGCACTTCTTCTAGATAAGATTTAACGTGGACCATCATTTGTTAGTGGCTGCTGCTGCTAAGTCGTTTCAGCCGTGTCCGACTCTGTGCGACTCCATAGACGGCAGCCCAGCAGGCTCACCCGTCCATGGGATTTTCCAGGCAAGAGTACTGGAGTGGGGTGCCATTGCCTTCTCCAATGGGATTCTACAGGCAAGAACGCTGGAGTGGGTTGCTCTTTCCTTCTTCAGTGCTTGAAAGTGAAAAGTGAAAGTGAAGTCGCTCAGTCGTGTCCGACTCTTCGCAACCCCATGGACTGCAGCCTACCAGGCTCCTCCATCCATGGGATTTTCCAGGCAAGAGTGCTGGAGTGGGGTGCCATTGCCTTCTCCGATTGATTAGTGGAGCATCCCCCAAACTGAAGGGACTCCATATGACTGAGAATTAGACTCAATAGACATAATGGTACCCCCACCTATCTATTCATAAGTGGTGGGAACAGAGGCTTAATATTAGTCTAGACGCCAGAGGCAAATCGTAGAATATGTAACCACTTTCTATGAGTTTCCTTTTGAGTTAACTCAATAGAACTAGATTTCGTATTGGACATCTCTCTGTTTTTTTTCCCCCCAAATTCTGTGAATCTAGGTGGGGGCTCTGAGGGATATGAGATAATGATGGCATCGTCTCTTCCTTTTTGAACCCACTGCATGACTACAGGAGAGACAGAAAATGTACTCTTGTCTATTTGGTTCAGGAAACTGATGAAAGGTGAAGGCTGGCCTGAGGTAAAAATGCAAATGGCAGAACTGGAATTCTCACTCAGATTTCTGGTACTGCATCCTGGGCTTCTCCTCCTAAAACAAAGTTGTTATTTAGTCATTAAATCAAGTCTGATTCTTTGTGATCCCATGGACTGTAGCCCCCCAGGCTTCTCTGTCCATGGGATTTTCCAGGCAAACATACTGGAATGGGTTCCCATTTCCTCCTCCAGGGGATCTTCCTGACCCAAGGATTGAACCTGTATCTCCTGTGCCTCCTGCACGAGCAGGTGGGTTCTTTCCCACTGAGCCACCAACATAGTACTTCCTGACATCATATCAAGTATCTCAGAGAAGAGAAGCTGACTCACAGTCATCCTCCTTAAAACAGAAGAAATAAGAGATGCCACATCTGGGCTTGATCTAGAATGAACGCAAATCTGAACTTCGCTAATTTTCAATAAATTATTGGAGAAATTTACTGAATTCTTTCAAGGAGGTAGCTCTAATTCTCCATAAATGCACATGCAATAACAAAAAAACAAATTTCTCACTTGTTCTTTCGCATTTGAAGGATATTTACTTCTTAAGATGTCTATGAGGTAAGTGGGGCACACTGTTAATATCATTTTGCAAGAATATAATTCATGATCAGACAAAGGTAAGGTATTTGCCACGTTACAGAACTAAGAGCTGATGAAGCTTGGTATCAACCCCAGTCTTGTCAGTGTGAGTCTAGTTTTTCCTCCCAAGTTTCTTTTCTGAAGGTAGTGATTCTTTCTGTTCCAAAAATCGTGACTAAAGATGAGTATTTATTAATGCTTGAAACAGGAGGATGCAGTGTAGCTATCCATGCCTGACCTTGGTTGATTGGAACTCTCTCAGGTTTTTTCTTTTTCTTTTTTTGGCAGGGGGAGGGTAGGGGTAGATATGATCACATTTGAAAACCAAAGTGAAATGCAACAAGAGAAGCCAAGTCAAGAAAGTTTTACTTCAGCTATTCAATCAAATGACCCTAACAGTCAGTGCTAATGGACCACTAGTGTGTTCCTGGCTCAAAATATGGCTTAACAAAATACTGTGCAATGACCTAAATGGGAAAACAAATATATGTGTGCATATGTATAATTGAATAATTTTGCTGTATACCTGAAACTATCACAACATTGTTAATCAACTATATTCCAATATTAAATTAAAAAGTAAAAAAAAAGGCAGATATATGCATACATATAACTGAATCATTATATGAAACCAACACAACATTATTGATCAACTATACTCCAGTGTAAAATAAAAATTAAAAAACAAATAAAGTAGGCACTTGGTTCCTTGCGTGGAGGAACTTGAAATTCTTCTTTGAGAAAGAATAGCAACATACATAAAGAAAAAAATGCAACATATAAACTTTAGTTCTTAGACTGTGTTCTATGATATACATAACTAGTATTTTGGGCTCATTTGTGTTCCAGGACTATGCAACAAGCCCTGTGTCCTCATTCAGAATCTGAGACTTACAATAGGTGATCAGCTTACTTGAGATCACACAGTTCAGAAATAGTGGAGACCAAGATTTTTTATATTTAATTTCCTATACAAATTGCAGGCTCCTGATTGCAGCAAGTTGTTTGTTCGCTGTTCAATCAGTAAGACATGTCAGCTCTTTGTGACCCCATGGACTACAGCATGCCAGGCTTCCCTGTCCTTCACTACTCCCTAAGTTTGCTCAAACTTATGTCCATTGAATCGGTGATGTGATCCAACCATCTTATCCTCTGTTGTCCCCTTCTCCTGCCTTCAATCTTTCCCAGCATCAGGTTCTTTTCCAGCTAGTATTGGAACTTCAACTTCAGCATCAGTCCTTCCAATGAATATTCAAGATTGATTTCCTTTAGATTGACTGGTTTGATCGCCTTGCATTCCAAGGGACTCTCAAGAGTTGTGTCCGACTCTTTGCGACCCCATGAATCGCAGCACGCCAGGCCTCCCTGTCCATCACCATCTCCCGGAGTTCACTCAGACTCACGTCCATCGAGTCCGTGATGCCATCCAGCCATCTCATCCTCTGTCGTCCCCTTCCCCTCCTGCCTCCAATCCCTCCCAGCATCAGAGTCTTTTCCAATGAGTCAGCTCTTTGCATGAGGTGGCCAAAGTACTGGAGTTTCAGCTTTAGCATCATTCCTTCCAAAGAAATCCCAGGGCTGATCTCCTTCAGAATGGACTGGTTGGATATCCTTGCCATCCAAGGGACTCTCAAGAGTCTTCTCCAACATCACAGTTCAAAAGCATCAATTCTTCGGTGCTCAGCCTTCTTCACAGTCCAACTCTCACATCCATACATGACCACAGGAAAAACCATACCCTTGACTAGACGGACCTTAGTCGGCAAAGTAATGTCTCTGCTTTTGAATATGCTATCTAGGTTGGTCATAACTTTCCTTCCAAGGAGTAAGTGTCTTTTAATTTCATGGCTGCAATCACCATCTGCAGTGATAAATTTAAAAGTAAATGCATGGTAACTAAATGCATACACTCACACATATATCTGCCATCATTTTTTGAAATTAACAAGGGTGAATCCTATTGAGGCAGAAAACACACATGTACCTTTGAAGGGAATAGCTGCTCCTCAGTACTAGGTAACCACTTCTATGCAAGAATGAAGGTCCAGTGGACAGATATTCTGACCTTCCAACAGGAACTGAAAATCTGAATTTTTTAAACTTGAAAGCTTTTAATTTTTAAATGTCAGCTCCAATGTTTTAAAAATTCTATAACTTTTGATCAAAAGTACTTCAGTAATTCAGTATCCCAGCACCCACAGAAATATTTAAAAGTTAAATTTACTATTAGAAATAGCTGTGTTTCGTCAACAAAATGAAGAGACAGTTTGCAGAATAGGAGAAAGTATTTGCTAAACCATATATCAGATAAGGATTGGTAACTAAAGTAAAAAGAATCATACAATTCAATAACAAAAAGAAAAAGACCCACTTAAAAATTGGACAAAGGACCTGAAAAGAGACTTCATCAAAAAGGATAAGAAATGGTCAACAGACACATGAAAAGTTGCTCAACGTCACTAACCATCAGGAAAATGCAAATTTAAACTATCATGTAAGAAAAGAATCACCAGTCTATGTTTGATGCAGGATGCAAGATGCTTGGGGGTGGTGCATGGGGATGATCCGGAGGGATGATGTGGGGTGGGAGGTGGGAGGGGGGTTCATGTTTGGGAGTTCATGTACACCTGTGGCAGATTCATGACAATGTATGCCAAAATCAATACAGTACTATAAAGTAAAATAAAGTAAAAAAAATAAAATAAAATAAAAAATAAAGTGGATGTGAAAAGAAAGTAGAAAAGTATATAGATGATGAAATATTAAAGAGGTAAAGATTAGTTTTTACTATATATAGAAGACCACATGTATCTGGCTGTTGATTGCCTATTAATATAAATGTGAATTATTTTCCATACATACTGTTTATAAGATACTATTTTAGAGACTTCAATACTTAACTTGTTACATGTAAGAGTTGAGTAGAAATATGTTTTGAAAATTGTTAGGACAATTGTGTAGGGTTAACGGGTCATATGTCCTAATAATAGTTAAGGGGTCAGAAGACTATTGCCATCGTCTGATTTTCTGAATTATTTCATTTTTATGCTTAAATTGGGTTAAACTAAAAAATGTGATTCACTACAGATGACAGGCTGAGGCAAAAATGATGCGTTTTTCATAGAACTCTGCTCAAAGTTATGTAGCAGCCTTGATGGGAGGGTCATTTGATGGAGAATGAATACATGTATATGTATGGCTGAGTCCTTTTGCTGTTCACCTGAAACCATCCCAGCATTGTTTGTTAATTGGCTATACCTCAATACAGAATAAAAAGTTCTAGTGTTAAAAACAACAACAACAACAACAAAAACTACAATGAACTACCACCTCACACCTGTTTAGACATCTATCACTTTTATCTGGCTGTTGATTGCCTATTAATATAAATGTGAATTATTTTCCATACATACTGTTTATAAGATACTATTTTAGAGACTTCAATACTTAACTTGTTACATGTAAGAGTTGAGTAGAAATATGTTTTGAAAATTGTTAGGACAATTGTGTAGGGTTAACGGGTCATATGTCCTAATAATAGTTAAGGGGTCAGAAGACTATTGCCATCGTCTGATTTTCTGAATTATTTCATATTTATGCTTAAATTGGGTTAAACTAAAAAATGTGATTCACTACAGATGACAGGCTGAGGCAAAAATGATGCGTTTTTCATAGAACTCTGCTCAAAGTTATGTAGCAGCCTTGATGGGAGGGTCATTTGATGGAGAATGAATACATGTATATGTATGGCTGAGTCCTTTTGCTGTTCACCTGAAACCATCCCAGCATTGTTTGTTAATTGGCTATACCTCAATACAGAATAAAAAGTTCTAGTGTTAAAAACAACAACAACAACAACAAAAACTACAATGAACTACCACCTCACACCTGTTTAGACATCTATCACTTAAAAAAAAAAAGATAATTGTTGGAAAGGATGTGGAGGGAAAGGGTCCCTGGTATTCTGTTGGGAATGCAAATTGGTTACAGCCATTATGAAAATCAGGATGGTGATGTGTCAGAAAATTAAGAATTAAACTACCATATGATCAAGCAATTCCACTTCTGGATATTTATTGAAAAGAAATCATAATCTCAAAGGAAAATATCTGCATTCCCATGTTCATTGAAGCTTTACAAGTATATCTTAATTTTTCAAAGTTTCCTTTACTCCACTTTACTTCTACAAAAGACCTATGTTAGTACCTATTTTCACTAATAAAAAGAAATACAAAGCGAATTTTCACTTTTATGAAAAGAAAGCCAAATTAGTGACAAAGAAGGAGTGGCGCATCAGACAATAGCATGTAAAATTGTTCTAAAAATCTCGTTTCTAGAGATCTGTACTAGAAATAAATCTACACATATAGGAAAATAGTATATCTACAAGATTGTTCATTGTGATATTATTCCTAATATCAAAAGATTAGAAACAACCTAAATGCCCAGCAATGGGCCACTGTTGAATAAAGTATAATATATCCACAAAGAATACCATGCAGCTGTGAAAATAATAAAGAAGGTGTCTATGAACCTATTAGAACAGATCTTCAGGGGAAAAAGTAAGGAGCAAAAATTTTGTTACAAGAAAGGGAGGAATAAAAATAGCATATCCACATGAATTTGCTGGGTTTTGGATATTTTTTCATAAGTATTGAAATTAAAAGTTAGATTGAGAGAAAAGAGATAAGATGGATGAGGAATGAGTGGAAGTGAGATTCTCATTTCAATAATGTTTGACCTTTGAAACGTGGTATTAAATATTTTTGAATAATCTAATTTTATTAACTCACAAAAAAATAAAAGATATACATATAAACCACTGCTTGGTAATTCACCACTGCAACAGCAACAGCAAAACAGACAAACTGCAAGCTCACAAGTTTTCCTGATGCCATTAGACAACTGTAGTCACAGAACTAATTAGCTTGAAATCTAAAGAGAGACAAGTGCTGGAGGGAGTAACAGGATGTGAACACGTGCTTACTTAGGACAGACAGAGGCAGATACAGGAAAGAAAGAATCTGCTCAGAATGTCAACAAATTTGTGGAGAACATGTTTAGGTTAAAAAGAGAGTTGTGGAGCCACTTAAGCCTTATTAAAGGCGAATGTTGTCCATTTCCATACACAAAAACTATTTACTTCAGTTTCTAGTATTCTACATATGATTTCTAGTTTTCAACAAAAAATGTGAAACATGAAAAAAAAAATCAGTCAATTGTCAAGAGACTATACAATCAATAGAACCATACTTGCATATAGAACAGATGTTTAAAATATCAGAGAACTTAAAACAACTATTACACCTATAGTTGGGCTTCCCTGGTGGCTCAGAGGTTAAAGCGTCTGCCTCCAATGCGGGAGACCCAGGTTCAATCCCTGGGTCGGGAAGATCCCCTGGAGAAGGAAATGGCAATCCACTCCCGTATTCTTGCCTGGAGAATCCCTTGGACGGAGAAGCCTAGTAGGTTACAGTTCACGGGGTCGCAAAGAGTCGGACACAACTGAGCGACTTCACCATTATACCTATATTAAAATCTCTACTAGAAAAGATAAGCCTGAAATACCAGGTGGATAATCTCAACATTGAAGAAACGATAAAAAGAATCAAATGGAAATGTTATTAACTAGAATATAGTAAGAGAGATGAAAAATGACTTCAGCAGTGACTTCACGTAAACTTGACAGCCTGAAGTAAGAATCAGTGACCTTAAAGGTATGTTAATAGAAGTCACTCAAGCTGAATCACAAGAAAAAGTGTAAAACTAAAGGAACTATCTAAGAACCGTGGAATAATATCAAACAGCCTAATGTGTGTACAATTGGAATCTAAAAATGGTGTAAGATTAGTTGCTTTAGAGGCAAGAAAGCCCTCTCTCAACACTTTTGCTGCCATTCAGTCGCTCAGTCCTGTCAGACTCTTTGCAGCCCCATGGTCTGCAGCACACCAGGCTCCTTGTCCTTCACGGTCTCCTGGAGTGTGCTCAGACTCAGGTTCCATTGAGATGATGATGCTGTTCAATATTACACTGAAATTCTTAGCCTGTGCAATAAAGAAAGTTAAAGAAATAAAATTCAAACATATTTAAAGGGGAAAAATAAAGCTCTCTCTATTCACAGAGAACATGTTTCTATACATGGAAAATGCCAAAGAATCTTTTTAAAAGCTCCTAGAAATAATAAATGAGTTTAGCAAATTAGCAAGATACTAGGTCAATAAACAAAATAAATAGTATTTATATATTTGAACAACAAACAATTGAAATACAAATTTTCTAAAAAAGTGTCTACTACAATAGCTCAAAAGAATGAAATTCTAAATATAAATCCAACAAAACAATTCAGAATCTGTATTCAGAAGTCTTTATAAATCTATAAAGATTTACAGCTCTATAAATCTATTTATTCATTTTTTATCATCTATAAAACCTAAATAAATGAAAATATATATCATGTTCATAGTCAGAAGACTTGGTAACAATAAGGCAAGCATCGATTCTTCCCAAAATTAATCTATAGGTTTAATGTGTCATTGTTTTTACTCACAAGTTTCTCAGGCAATACTGAAGCTGTCTCTTATACACATCTTTTNATCTATAAAACCTAAATAAATGAAAATATATATCATGTTCATAGTCAGAAGACTTGGTAACAATAAGGCAAGCATCGATTCTTCCCAAAATTAATCTATAGGTTTAATGTGTCATTGTTTTTACTCACAAGTTTCTCAGGCAATACTGAAGTGTGGACCAATTTACCACTCCATAAAAATAAAAATATTAAAAAAGCATTTAAATACATCCCATGCTTTTTAGGATGACTGCTATTTATCTTGACTACAGCTTCTCAAGTTGTTGTTCACTGGGCTTTATCAGCCTCTTCAAGTTTATTGTTAGGATCATCAGGCAGGAAAATACTACCTGCCATAGCCTCAGTGGTTTCCAAGAGTTCTAAACTTCTCTCATTATTTTGCTCACTGAGGAATTACCTTCAACAGTTGTGGGTAATTTTATGTCCCAAATATGTTTACACTATTAAACATTTAAAAGGCAAAGAAAAATAGCCTGAAAATTCTAGAGTTAACAGGTTTTTTTTGTACTACCAAAGAATTCGCTGTGGAGGGAAATAGAACTAAAAATAGGAGTATGTTTGCAAACAAACATTGGAGTATAATTATAGCAGAAAGTTAAACAAATACATGGGAAACATTTTGCATGTGTACAACCAAATTTAAGTATACATAATCTCAGGGGACAAATTCATGTTCCTAAAATCCTAGTCATGCAAATCTTCTGGGACTTATCAAAAAAATTCCCCTTCTAGTTGGTTATATCAGGACATAGATATCTGGCCCTAAGGCATAGTTCTGCGACCTCCCTCAATATTATCCTCAGTTATTTTGGATGAATCCACAGCACTAATGTAATGAGGACATGCTCATGCATGCTCAGTGTATCTGACTCTGCAACCTATGGACTGTAACATGCGAGGCTCCATGGAAATTTTCAGTCAAGAATACTGGAGTTGCCATTTCTTACTCCAAAGGATCTTTCCAACCCAGGGATCAAAGCCATGTCTCTTGAGTCTCCTGCATTGGCAGGTGGATTTTTTTTACCACAGGGCCACCTGGAAAACCCAATGTATTGAGTGCACAATGCCAAAGTACTACATTTTGCAGGTATTCGTTATACATGAGTGTTCTACTTTCTGTGTTTTTGTGAAGAATTCAAAATAATGTGACATGGAAAATGGAATTCTGCAAATTTGTCTGTATATGCAAAATCACATTTACTCCTCCAGATCTTTCTTTCAGAGCTTCACGTAAGATTGATACGCCTGGGCACATTGCCATGTTTATCCTGCACCATTACATGACACCCAAACTTTTCTAGTTAGCAAGCCATCTAATCTCCAAGGGTAGTGGGATCAACCTGAGAAGAAAAGCAATGCACCATACTTGAGTGGCAGCTACCTGGTGACTTGTACAGCAACATCATTAAGATGCCCTTGTGAGTTATGACTAAATATCTCAAATTAACAAATCAACATGCAGAATCCTCTAAATATATTTGACTTTCAAAGTGAGACAGGAATAAAATGAACCCTAAAAAAAAAAAAAAACACACTGGTTGAAGCAAATATTATTTCCAGTATATTTTTAATGAAATAGAGAGGGAAGAGAGATTTTTGATATACTAAATCAAAATCCAAAAAGATTTGCACATCAAATATATTTATGACTATATATATCAGTTCAGTTCAGTTCAGTCGCTCAGTCGTGTCCGACTCTTTGCGAGCCCATGAATTGCAGCACGCCAGGCCTCCCTGTCCATCACCAACTCCTGGAGTTCACTCAGACTCACATCCATCGAGTCAGTGATGCCATCCAGCCATCTCATCCTCTATCATCCCCTTCTCCTCCTGCCCCTAACCCCTCCCAGCATCAGAGTCTTTTCCAATGAGTCAACTCTTCACATGAGGTGGCCAAAGTACTGGAGTTTCACACTTCAGCAATATGTGAACCGTGAACTTCCAGATGTTCAAGCTGGTTTTAGAAAAGGCAGAGGAACCAGAGATCAAATTGCCAACAACCACTGGATCATCGAAAAAGTTCTTGAGTTCCAGAAAAACATCTGTTTCTGCTTTATCGATTATGCCGAAGCCTTTGACTGTGTGGATCACAAGAAACTGTGGAAAATTCTGAAAGAGATGGGAATACCAGACCACCTGACCTGCTTCTTGAGAAACCTATATGCAGGTCAGGAAGCAACAGTTAGAACTGGACATGGAAAAACAGACTGGTTCCAAATAGGAAAAGGAGTCCAACAAGGCTGTATATTGTCACCCTGCTTATTTAACTTATATGCAGGGTACATCATGAGAAACACTGGGCTGGAAGAAGCACAAGCTGGAGTCAAGATTGCCGAGAGAAATATCAATAACCTCAGATATGCAGATGACATCACCCTTATGGCAGAAAGTGAAGAGGAACTAAAAAGCCTCTTGATGAAAGTGAAAATGGAGAGTGAAAAAATTGGCCTAAAGCTCAACATTCAGAAAACGAAGATCATGGCATCTGGTCCCATCACTTCATGGGAAATAGATGGGGAAACAGTGTCAGACTTTTATTTTTTGGGCTCCAAAATCACTGCAGATGATGATTGCAGCCATGAAGTTAAAAGACACTTACTCCTTGGAAAGAAAGTTATGACCAACCTAGATAGCACATTGAAAAGCAGAGACATTACTTTGCCAACAAAGGTCTGTCTAGTCAAGGCTATGGTTTTTCCAGTAGTCATGTATGGATGTGAGAGTTGGACTGTGAAGAAAGCTAAGCATTGAAGAATTGATGCTTTTGAAGTGTGGTGTTGGAGAAGACTCTTGAGTACCCTGGACAGCAAGGAGATCCAACCAGTCCATTCTAAAGGAGCTCAGTCCTGGGTGTTCTTTGGAAGGAATGATGCTAAAGCTGAAACTCCAGTACTTTGGCCACTTCATGCGAAGGGTTGACTCATTGGAAAGACTCTGATGCTGGGAGAGATTGGGTGCAGGAAGAGAAGGGGATGACAGAGGATGAGATGGCTGGATGGCATCACGGACTCAATGTATGTGAGTTTGAGTGAACTTCAGAAGTTGGTGATGGACAGGGAGGCCTGGCGTGCTCCAGTTCATAGGGTCTCAAAGAGTCAGACACAACTGAGCAACTGAACTGAAATGAAATGAACTGATATACATATATAGATGAAAATGTATTTTCCCTAATTGACAAATGACTTCATATCAGATATGCATTGCCCTTAACCAGCACACCCTACTATAAATCAGAATGCAAACACCAATCAGGCAGTGTTGCTGTTCAGTCACTATGTCGTGTCTGACTCTTTGAGACCCCATGAACTGCAGCACACCAGTCTTCCCTGTACTTGACTATATCCCAGAGTTTCCTTAAACTGATGTTCATTGAGTCGCTGATGCCATCCAACCATTTCATCCTCTGTCACCCCCCTCTAAGGTAGTACATTAGAGGTAAAATGAGAAGTGATCTATGAGTAGATTGATGGGAAATAACTAAAAACTATAAAAGGAAGATATCTATATTGATGAAAATGTGTTTTCTGTTTTATGTATACTAAAAGCTTTATTATTTGTCTTTATTTCATGTTAGCCCTCTTCTTAGCCTCCCTTAAAAACTGAAAAAGCCCTCCCTTTTGCCATTCTTTTGTGAAAGTGCCTTCATTATTAATTCCAAAAATATAATTCCCTTTTTTCCTTTGTCTTATATGTTTCCTCCAACTGTTCACTGCTTTGCTCAAGGCTGACCTGTGCTCAATGTCAGTTTTCTCGCCAAGCATTGCACCTGCCCTGATTATACCTGACATCTATCCCAAGGGCTTTTTCCTGGGGACCTCAGGTCCCTCTCCAGCTGAAACTGGACTACTGAAGACAAGGGCAGGCCATTTTGATGGGGATAGGAGGAGTACTCATTTGCTTTTCTTGCATCACATCTCAAAAACTAATGGCATTTACTTTGTAGCTACCCATATCTTCTTGTTTTTACCCTTCTCTTGGTTTCACAAAGTGCCACTTAGCTACGCCTTGAACACCTCAGGAACTGCTTACAAATGTCCATCCAATTTGTTCCTATGTCATTGTTCTGAGCTACCCATGCTGCAAACTGCCAGTGTGCCCTTCCTTTCATCTGGCATTCCTCAACAGTGATCTGAGCCCTTTTCTTTCAAAGCATCTTCCCATGGGACAGAGACCAGACAACTCCTCATAGTCATCAACTCAGACTGCTGAGTCTTCTGTCTTCAAAATCATGTCAAGCTCTATCACACCTACATCTGCAAAAAGTCAAGAGTATTAGGACTCATTTGACAATCCCTGCCACCAGTTATTATTAGCATGTTCAGGATAAAATGAAAATAGTGACACATTTTTTATTTCAGACAATATGAAGTTGACATATGTCTCCCTATTCCTCCTCAAGTACAGCTAAACCCTTAAGTGTTATATATAAGAAGACACTGAAAGGTAGGGGAAAAAAGGCAAACTGGGTAGGGAACTTGGGACTCAAGACATGGTAGTATGTTCCCTATATTTTCTTTCTACTTCCTTTATATCCCATACTGGCTACTGGAGAAGCTTGTAACATGTTATAGCTACTTTGGAAAAAGTTCTGGCAGTTTTTTATAAAACTGCACATACGCCTACTCTATGGCACATCAAGTCCAATATTCCATATTTATGCAAATTAAATTAAATCATATATCCACAAGGGACATAACACTAACAGTAGTTTTATTCATAACAACCAAAAACTTGAAACTGCCCATGTGTCCATGAACAGAAGAATGAACTAACTGTGATTTACTTTACACTATTAATACATGAAACAATATGGATAGATCTTAAAGATGTCATGCTGAGTTGATGAAGCTAGACACAAGAGTAGACACAGTAGATTCTATTTATATGGAATATTAGAACAAGGAAAGTTTCTGTGGCAAAAACAAATGTTAATTCTTGTTGTATCTGGGGAATGGGACAGAAATTGGCATAATGAAAATTTCTGATATAATTAAACTATTGTATAAGTTGAGTGTATTGTATATCATAGGTATATGTATTTGTCAAATTTCAGCAGATTTAATTGTTCATTTCATTATATGTAAATTTTACATCAGAAGTAAAGAACTGTAAGGAAATATTAGACTCTAGCTAATGGTACCAATGTTGAAGTATTTAGAAGGAAGTGCAACTAATACTTGTAATTTACTTTTAAAGGCCTTAAAATATATGATGTTTGAATGCATGAATAAATCTATGATAAGCAAGCCTTGTTAACTGATAATAGCAGAATTAGGTGGTGAGTATTACTCACTAAACTTCCACTTTGCTTTATGTTTGAAATTTTTGTTGGGTGAGAGATTGACCATGTATATGTGTATGAGTGGTTGTCTTTCAAGACTTTTTATTCTGTTATTTATTTATTCTTCAGTTAATACCACACTATCTTACTTACTCTAGCTTTATATTAAATTCTTCAAGATCATCTTCACCACTTTCAGCCATTGCTTCAACTATAAATTTTAGAATCATATTGTCAATTTCTACGATAGTTTCTGTGAGATTTTGATGGGATGGAATTGAATCTCTGGATCAATTAAATTAATTTTAATTTGTGAACATACTCTCTTCCTCTGTTTCTTTAATATCTCTCAATAATGTTCTGAAGATTTTAGTATATAAATATTGAATCTATTCTTGGTATGTTTTCTCAGGTACAGGAATTTTTAATTCTTTTGAAATGCTATTTTATTTCACTTTTGTAGCATAGTACTTCCCTCTTATCTGCAGAGGACTTGTTACAAAACCCTAGTGGATGCCTGGAAACTACAGATAGCAGCAAACCATTCACATACCATGATTTTTTCCTACACATACGTACCTACAACAAAGTTTAATTTGCAAATTAGGCACAGTAAGAAATTAACAACAATAATAATAAAATTAAAAATAAGTGAATGTAGTCTCCCTCTCTCTCTGAATATTTTATTGTGCAATTTAATGCTTTTTTCATTGTAACTAAGCACTTACCATGCTCTGTGGCCATAAATTTGCAATTTGAGATGTGACAGTAGCAAAACTAATATGAACTTCTTTTTTCTTCTTCACAATTTCACAAATGAAAAACTCATTCTTACCATAAATCCTAGCAACCACAGCATACATTTTTTTTCTTTCTTTTCTAAAGACTCCAAATAGCCAAAGGAATCTTTTTTTTTTTCAAAGCAGTCTTGAGAAAAGAAAGATTGACTTCAGAGCATACTGCAAAGCTGCAGTCATCAAAACAGTATGGTACTAGCACAAAAGCAGAAATATAGATTAAATGGAACCAGACAGAAAGTCGACAGATAAATCTATATATCTGTGGTCAACTAAACTATGACAAAGGAGGCAAAAATATACAATGGAGAAAAGATTGTCACTTCAGTTAGTGGTGCTGGGAAAAACGGGTGGACACATGTAAAATAAAATTAGAACACCACACACAAAAGCTCAAAATGGATTAAAGCTCTAAATATACAGCCAGACATAATAAAACTCTTCAGTTCAGTTCAGTCTCTCAGTCATGTCCGAGTCTTTGCGACCCGATGAATTGCACTACGCCAGGCCTCCCTGTCCATAACCAACTCTTAGAGTTCACTCAAACTCACGTCCATCAGGTCCATGATGCCATCCAGCTATCTCATCCCCTTTTCCTCCTGCCCCCAGTCCTTCCCAGCATCAGAGTCTTTTCCAATGAGTCAACTCTTCGCATGAGGTGGCCAAAGTACTGGAGTTTCAGCTTTAGCATCAGTCCTTCCAAAGAAATCCCAGGGTTGATCTCCTTCAGAATGGACTGGTTGGATCTCTTGTAGTCCAAGGGACTCTCAAGAGTCTTCTCCAACACCACAGTTCAAAAGCATCAATTCTTTNCCCACCTTTTTCTGGAAAAAGTTAATTTAGAGCTTTTAGATAATAAAAGCTCCTGGGCATAATAAGAGTGTTTCAATCCAAAAACCCCTCTGATGGCTTTCTAGCCTGTCTGCTGGACTCTTACAGCTGTGCATGTGATTGTTTGCAGCCTCCTGACCGTGAGAGGCACAGGAAGCTTAATACATCCTAGGAATGTAGGGGTTTCTGAGGAGTCAAAATAATTAGAATAGGACTGATTAAAGGTTTCATTTGTTGAGCCAATACTTGCTGCCAAATTTTCATATCTTTTATTTGTAGATATAGTTGGTATATAGAAAAAACAGGTAGTAGAACTGGTATTAGCAACATTAGATCTTTGAGTTAAGTACTTTCTTTGTTATAACCCACTGCACCTTTGTTCTATAGGAATGTAACTTTATTTAGTACTTTGAGGGTGATGCAGAGTAAAGAAAAAAACACTTCTAGGGAAAAAGAGTTTTCTGGTTGATAGACATTTATCTAGGAAGAGAGCCATAAAAATGTTAACAGGCCTCTTGGCCAGAAGATAATGTAAACCTGAGACCTTTTGCATATGGGAAGGTATGCAAAAAGAAAGCCTGGTCTCAGTGAGGGTCAGGACTGCTGCCCCTGCATAACCCTGCATATTCCATTATTTCTTTATGTACAATTTGGGGTATATAAGCTGATTTTGAAAATAAAGTTTTAAGTCTTGCACTGATGCTGGGCTCCCCCATGTCATTCTTTTCTCCCCTTTTCTGGCTGAATTCCCATCTGGAGCATGGAGGCTCGCCAAGTCTACTTACTTGCCCTGGCTTTTAAGATCCACGCGAGAGGAAGCCCAAGGTGGGGCACCCTCCGCTATTCAAGTGGGTGCCGGTGGCCTAATGTAGATGGTGCAAACCTCTTGTCTAGAGGTTTTATTAGTTTTCCCTGTAAACCAAGTTATTCAGCCTCTTTTCTCCACTAATTTTCCTACTACACTATTCTTTCCTAATCTCTTTATATTTCTAATCAAATAGTCCTTTCCCAGACTCCGACTCCATCCCTGCTTCGAATTCCCTGGATCCACCAGGGCTGGACCCCGGCACAGCGTTTCTCATGATGTATTCTGCATATAAGTTAAATAAGCTGGGTGACAATATAGAACCTTGACATACTCCTTTCCTCATTTGGAACCAATCTGTTGTTCCATGTCCAGTTCTAATTGTTGCTTGTTTGCCTGCATACAGATGTCTCAGGAGGATGGTCAGGTGGTCTGGTATTCCCATCTTTTTCAGAATTGTCCACAGTTTGTTGTGATCCACACAGTCAAAGGCTTTGGCATAGTCAATGAAGCAGCAGTAGATGTTTTCTGGAACTCTCTCGCTTTTTCAGTTATCCAACAGATGCTGGCAATTTGATCTATGGCTCCTCAGTCTGTTCAGTTCAGTCTCTCAGTCATTTGTGACCTCATGGACTGCAGTATCCCAGGCCTCCCTGTCCATCACCAACTCCTGGAGTTTTACTCAGACTCATGTCCATTGAGTCAGTGATGCCACCCAACCATCTCATCCGCTGTTGTCCCCTTTTCCTCCCACCTTCAATCTTTCCCAGCATCAGGGTCTTTTTCCAGTGAGTCAGGTCTTTGCATCAGGTGGCCAAGTATTGGAGTCTCAGCTTTAGCATCAGTTCTTCCAATGAACACCCAGGACCGATCTCCTTTAGGATGGACTGGTTGGATCTCCTTGCAGTCCAAGGGACTCTCAAGAGTCTTCTCCAACACCACAGTTCAAAAGCATCAATTCTTCAGCACTCAGCTTTCTTTATAGTCCAACTCTCACATCCGTATATGACTACTGGAAAAACCACAGCCTCGACTAGATAGACCTTTGTTGACAAAGTAATGTGTCTGCTTTTTAATATGCTGTCTAGGTTGGTTGTAACTTTCCTTCCAAGGAATAAGCGTCTTTTAATTTCATGGCTATAGTCCCCATCTGCAATGATTTTGGAGAAGTCAAAAAACCTTGATATAAGTTCACTGTGGAGTCATTCCCATCTTAAAGGTAGATCCTTAAGAAAAGCATTACATACTGATTTGCTCAGTTTTTCCCTCTCCTGTCCATCCTTCAATAATTTGCTTAAAAGCTGTGAAATATTCAAAAGAGTATAGATGATGAGAGAAACAAATCATAATCAGTGATTATTGATGGAGGGAAGGAGGAGAGAGGGTAAGAAGAAGGAAAGAGGGAAGAAGGGAAAGAGAGAGAGGTGAGACCTAAAGGTGATGACTCACTTTTTAAAATTAATTTTTATTGGAGTATAGTTGCATTACAATGTGTTTTTACTGTGCAGCAAGGAGAATCAACTATATGTATATATATGTGTGTGTATATA